>SMOB01000172.1:0-397947 GCA_007388105.1 Coniochaeta prunicola | reverse complement strand
CCTATGTGTCGAGCCGCCGATGCCCCAGTTGCTCTATCCCGACTAGAACAGGATATGCCCATTTATGCAAGTGATGTTTGACTTCCTGTACGAGACTTCTGCTTCTTTGACCCAAAGACCAGACGACTCGATTTTCTTCTCCGGAGCCCGATAATACAAACGACCCCGGCCAGGATAACGGACAACGAACTGTCGGCCCTGCCAATACGCGACGAGAACCTGAAAACCTTATGGAGGGAAGCACTAGACCGGGACAAATAGTATGATCAGATCAAGCGTACGATAATAGAAGAAGGGGTATGCTTTCCTAAAACCTTGAGTCTAAAGTTATCCCCAGCCGAATGTCAAATCAAAAACGAGATCTTACACTACAGAGACCGGATCTGGGTACCAGAGTGGGAGCCACTTCGGACACAGATCCTCCAAACAATCCACGACTCAGTATTAGGAGGCCACCCTGGACGACACTCGATGCTTGCACTCCTTTCTCGCTCCTTTTTCTGGCCTAATATATCACAAGACGCACGACGATTCGTACGGAACTGTGATACGTGCGGGAGGATCAAAGCGTGGAGAGAGAAGAAGAGGGGACTGCTCAAACCCCTCCCGATTCCAGAACGAGTATGGCGCGACATCACAATGGATTTCATCACAGACCTACCACCAGGTAGCCGTACGAAGGCTACATCTTGCATGGTTATCACTGACCGCCTGAGCAAAGGGAAGATTTTCGAGGCGATGACGTCTACTACGGCAGAAGCTGTCGCTGATAGAGTTATACGATGCCTAGTACGACACCATGGGTTTCCTAACAGCATAGTGTCCGATAGGGGTACACAATTTGTCGGACGATTCTGGAGAAGGCTCTGCGCGAAACTGAAAATCGCCCGAAGACTTTCAACCGCCTACCACCCAGAAACTGATGGAGCAACGGAGCGGGCAAATCAAGACCTAGAAACCTACCTCCGGGCTTATACCTCGTACGCCCAGGACGACTGGGAAGAACTACTACCCATAGCCGAACTCTCTGCAAACAACCGTGTTTCCACAGCCACCGGGGTTAGCCCATTCTTCCTAACGCATGGATACGACGTCCCCATTATCGAGGTAGAAGACGACCTAGAGATGCACGAAGAAAGAAAATCTCCAATTGGGCGAGCCGATGCCCTCATTACGAAGCTTAACCAAGCGAGAGAATGGTGCTCAGCTGCAATCGCTACAGCTCAACAGCGATATATCGAAAATACGGATAGACATCGACAAGCGGGACCAGCATTAAGAGTCAACGACTACGTCTGGTTGAACTTGCAAAACGTTCGCACAAGCCGATTCTGTAAGAAGCTAGACTGGAAAAACGCCAAGTTCCGAATCGTAAAGAAAGTCGGCTCACACGCCTACCAACTCGATACACCACCTGGTATACATAATGTCTTCAACATTGGCCTTTTGAAACCGGCATCCGTAGACCCGTGGCCTAGTCAAGCACAGCCGGTACACGAACCACCGGCAGTACTCAACGACGAAGGGGAGGAGGAATTCGAGGTCGAGTCGATCATACGAGCTGCAACGAGGAGAGGGAAACGCCAAGTTCTGGTCAAATGGACAGGCTACGATCAGCCAACATGGGAGCCGCTTAGGGAACTCAAAGATACGAAAGCACTCCAACAATTTGAAAGTACATACGGATCAGCCGAAGAAAATGATGGACCACAACGTCGCCAGAGAAAGCCGCGGAAGGGGGTATTGTGACGGGCTGAAAGCCCGAGTGGCTTCAGGGCGCCCTCAGCCACAGTTAAGTGACCAGTCAAGTGATGATTCCCAGCCCCGGCGCTGCAGGAAACCTGACACCAAAAGCAAAACTGGCTTACCAAAGGGAAGCAAGGGAGGATCATCACCCTCCGGATGATGAGATGGANTACTAGAGGGGTCCCCGACGAAGGGGGAAATAACTCGTTCCTTTGTCTTTCTTCCTTATCGAAACCTTCGCACCGTAGGGAGATTCCAGCTAGGCAGTTCGTTGAATATAACCACCGCATTTGGCTTTGGACCCTCACAGTGATCCTTCTTGAGCAAGAGCTTCTCGTCTCGAGGTACTTCTGGGATCGAGGTACGGACGCTCACCAAGACCTACTGCTCGATTCCCAAAGCGATCACCATAGCCGTCGTAATCAAATGTCGCAGAGTGAAACACACTGCGATTATCCCAGATAGCTAGAAGACCAAAATGAGTCAGTCCTTCCGTTAGGAGGATAAAGTGACCTTGGAAACCTACCGATGTCATTGGGGTTCTTCCATTTCAACCGAACTTGGAGGTCATGGTTGCGGTAGACCAGATCAAGAAACCATGTCAAAAGCTTGTTGCTCTCCTCGCTTGTTAGACCGTTGATGTGGCTGACATGCCCGCCGATGGGAAATATGCTCTTCCATCCCGTTACAGGATTGGTGCGGACCACGGGATGAACTGCTTTGAGCTCAGTGCCAACATTCTCTGGAGCTCCTCGTTGTTTGTCATATAACTTGAAGCCGGCATTTTCAGCAACCTTTCCGAAGCCCGGTTGCTCGAAAGTGGCCGTCAGACCCTCAAGAAACTTCTGATAGGGCTCGCTGATCCGATCATAGACTTCGTAGCCAGATGCCCAGAGTGTATCTAAGGAGCCAGATCAGCCTCGCTCTGGAATTCTGGAGTTCATGGGTAACTTACCACCGCCCGTACTAGGAAGCTCAATTAGGCGGAGCGAGGTGTAGTCCGCAGGAACCGGCTCGAAGGCGATATCACTGTGCCACTGTGCAGAACTCTGCTTCTTGGGACTCAAATCATCCGGTTGTTGTTTCACGTAGAATTTCTTATGCTGGACAGAGCTGATGGTGCTGATCTCTGGGTCGTTTCCTCCTAGTTCACGCTCCGAGTTCAGAATTGGATGAATATGCAGTCCGGATGTCGCAGGTCTTCCCGTCAACTCTCCAAGTCTCAGAATGAGTTTCTTTTGGAGCTCATTGGTCAAGTTATCCTGGGCTCGAAAGAAAACTACGCCACGTTGAGAGACTAAATAAATATGTTAGCCAGGGCTGAGGACATAGAACTCGGAAGGTTAGCATTATCTCACTTGTAATGGCCAAATCCCTCAACAACTCATCAGAGTTCGAAGCGTCGAGCCAGTCGACAAGGTTTGCAGTAGGGAATTCCTTTCCTATTACAGGAGTCACGTCAAATGACTCGAAGGAATCGAGAGCACCAGAGAGTCGAAGTGGCTCCCGGGAAAAACCCTTGGAAGCCACCTGGGGCTCACTATCAATAGCTGAAGGGGCCATTTCTCGTGGTTGGATATCCTGGGTGCTATACAAGACTGCTGGTGTTGCTCCGGGTCTAGACTTAGACTGACGGTCTGTGAGAGATGGTCACCTCGACTGACTTTTATATATTGTTATAGAGGTGGGGAGCACAGAGTTGCTAATATCGCGAATACGGCAAGAGGGCTGCAGGTGTGTTACAGTGTAGTTCCCGAGTATCACTTTGCACAAGAACACCGAATCAAAGGCCATCGCCGTGATGGCGATAGTTCATGTGCTTATTTCGTGACCATAACCTCCGTCTTCTGATGTTAACTAAGGTGGTCTAGCACCGGCGTATTGCAACCTGAAGTGAGGACCGAGTTTCTAGGATCCAGAGTCGCATGTTCATTTCAGCTGTGATCTAGAGTCTGGACGTGCAAGTTGCAATCGGCGTACAGCATGTAGAAAGTCTCGTTGATGCCGAGACTTCGAGCAAAGTTTTACGTGTTGGCGACGTCCAGAGCTTGATGGACTCGGAACTTTGGTCTGTCGTGATCATGTCGTTGGGCCGGCTTTCGATACTCGGTCATTTGTCCACTTTGGGAACGCCATGTCCCCGCAATGTGCCTCTTGGTACCCGGCTCTGCAAGATATTGCACAATTCTCACCTGCGATGATGAGTACCTGGTACTGCTTTCACATCATCTTAAGTTCAAAGCATACCATTTAATAGTGTTTTAGATGGCACCCTACGCCAAAATCGCTGGCTTGGCTTATCACTTTTCTTGCGTCAACGTGGCAGTGAGCACGCACGCCATCACGCCACTGCACCAACCGGGGTTGTCCTGCCAATGAACTACATCAATCGGCCATCGACACTCTGTCTCCATAGTATCGCACCGGAAGTCGTGAAATTAACATGAACCGATGGCCGTAACGCGTATGGCGACCCCCTATCGGCGGTCCCGCATCCCAAGAACCCCTGCCACCCATTCTTGTCATGGATGAAGCTTTATGTTCGTTGGCAAGTAAGTCTAGCTGACCATCCGATGGGACGCGATTCGCGGGTTGCACGGACTTCTACGTCTGGTCAGGGGAGCTATGCAAAATAACATGAGCATATTCAATGAGCGGACCGCCAAAGGTGCTTGTGGCTGCTTCTCAGTGTGGCATCCTTATATGGATAACAAATCATGCACATCAACCGGGGATGGCACGTCCCGCTACCTTGGGCTGGCCATGATGCAGGGCTCTCTACCTCCCTGGGCCAGATTTCATGCCGAGTGTCCCGATACAAAGCAGACAATGGTAAATCTTGCCCATTCATTGCGCAATACCCTTGGGGCTGGTCCAGACTGTACGTGGCTCTCATCCCGCGCCGGATATGTGGTCTCGGGGATGTGCACCGGGCATGTGGCGCTCTGAACCAGCATCAGAATGAGGAGCTAGACCGATGAGGACTCCGAGATACCACACGCCCGGAAGCGAGGATGCAGAAGTCTGGGGTGGATGGAGATGCAATTGGAGCGGTTGATACGTCGAGACATGAGTTACTACGAGATGATAAGACTGAACAAGGTGGCGGTCTGTAGCAACCCCAGCATGGTGTCGCTCATCGTCACCACACGCCATATTGTGGACTATATTCGCCACGTACTTGCTTGGCAAAGGTTGCAATAGGCGTACTTCCATAAATTCTGTTGCTTCCCTACCCTGATTCTCCGGCCGACCGCAACAGATCAGCTTAAGCACAATCTTCAATAAACACGGACTACAGGCATATTGGTAACGAATATGGCGACAGTTCTGACCAAGGAGAAAGCGGCGGTGACGACGACGCAAGAGACAAACTCGTCGACTACATCCCTCAATAGCAACATTCCTCCTTTAGGAGCCCCTCTCCAAGAGAAGCGTTTCTGGTTCCAGCGCGTCACATCTTACGATCCAGATGCTATCGCTACACAGGCCAGCGTTTTCGATGATCCAGAGACGGCCGAGAAGTACCAGCCTAGAGCAGACTGGTAAGCAAAAGCCATGGCGTTTGTTGGTGTTGTGGTCTAACCGACAACCAGGGAGAACCTCCAGCGCTTCGACCCTCAAGCAAGATGGACCTGGGGGGAAGAACATAGCCTCGTGCGCAAGATTGACGTCCGAATCATGATCTGGGCTTGTGTCATGTTCATGGCCCTGGAACTGGATCGCGCAAACCTCAGCCAGGCCCTGACAGACAACTTTCTTCCCGAGTTGAAGATGACGACTAATGGTAGCGTCTCCATCCCCTGATTCCGTGGTTGGCGCGTGATTGACTGATTTATCTGGCAGATTACAATCTCGGAAACACCGTCTTCAAACTCAGCTTCCTCTGTGCCGAACTCCCCTCCCAGCTGGTGTCAAAGTGGGTTGGGCCTGATCGCTGGATTCCAGCTCAGATGGTTCTATGGAGCATAGTTGCCAGCTCGCAGTACTGTCTGACCGGACGAGAGTCATTCCTAGTCACTAGGGCGCTTCTTGGTATCCTTCAGGGCGGCTTCATTCCCGATGTAAGACACGACCAGAGTGCCTACAGGTCCTAGATGGCAACTGACCACGGCTGTTACAGATTATCTTATATCTGTCATACTTTTACAAGCATCACGAGCTGTCCCTCCGGCTAGGGTTTTTCTGGACGGCGATGAGCACTGCTGACATCCTCTCGGCCATTTTCGCTTATGGACTCCTCCATATGAGGGGAGTAAGTGGACAGTCGGGCTGGAGGTGGCTGTTCTTGATTGAGGTTCGCACACACCCCTACAAAATGAAGACTCACAGGCTCACAATGATATGATAGGGGCTGCTAACACTCGTCATCGGCTTCTTGTCCTTCCTCTTGATGCCGGCTGGCCCTTGCGCTACTAAGAGCTGGTTCCGAGGTAAGAATGGCTGGTTCACCGAAAAGTAAGTCGAGTCACAACCATCTAAGCTTGTCTATACGCCTTGCGATGATTTCTGACAGACTCTACAGGGAGGAAAAGATAATCGTCAATCGCGTACTGCGGGAAGACCCAAGCAAGAGTAGCATGCATAATCGGCAGCCCGTGACCCCCAAGCTCTTATGGCAGAGTCTGAAGGACTACGATCTATGGTAGGTGGCATCAGTGCAACACTGGGCGCCTATGCCTTTCGACTATTGATTTACTGAGTATTTCTACTGACACCAAGCCAGGCCACTCTATATCTTGGGTCTTTCCTTCCAGATACCAATGACACCGCCAGCGCAGTATTTGACTCTATCGCTCAAGGCCCTTGGCTTCGACACATTCCAGACCAATTTGCTGACGATTCCGTATACTGTACTTCACAGTAAGTATATCCCTGTCCTTGCCATGTCTGCGCAAGTTGTGAGAGAACTTTAGACCTAACCAGCCATAGTGATCACGATGCTGGCAATCACATATTTGGGCGAAATCATCGGCGAGTTGACATTCGTTTCCCTATCTGGCCAAGTCTGGGCACTCCCATTCCTCATCTACCTGGCTGTGGGCAACACTGCCTCGGCCAGTAGATGGGTTATTTACGCCGTTACTACCCTTCTCCTTGCGTATCCCAATCGTGAGTTTTTCCTTCCTAACTCTATCGCCTCCCGCTTGGACGTCTTTGCTGACAGAACGGTTTCTTAGCGCATCCGATCCAGGTCGGCTGGAACTCGCGCAATTCGAACACGGTCAGGTCCCGAACTGTGTCTGCTGCATGTTATAACATGTTCGTGCAAGCCAGCGGTATTATCTCATCAAATATCTATCGGGCGGGTGAGTCTTAACGTTCACCGAAATTAGTATCGATATCATCTTTCAATTGACTAACTGTGCATGTAGATGATAAGCCCCTTTATAGACGGGGTAATAGACAACTCCTTGCGATCAACTGCATGAACATTGTCTTGTACCTACTCGTCAAGGTTTACTATGTCGGCCGAAACAAGCAGCGGGATCGAAAGTGGGAGTCTATGAGTGAAGACGAGCGCCTGGAGTATCTGGCCACGACGAAAGACCAGGGAAATAAGCGACTGGACTTCAGGTTTCAGCATTAAGTTCTGGGACCACGTAGATACAGGCCTTAGTTGGCATAGAACTTGGGTCTAACGTGGGTTGAGGTGATGGTGGAGGAGCAGGCAGTGCCGGGGATGAAGGCGTGCTTGTAAACCCTGAGTTCTCGCCGCTTCATCGTTTCCTTAGGTATAGTCCAAATCTAGACTAAGTCGTGCGTGAAAAATAGAACGTGTGGTACCTTGTCAACATATAGCGAACTGCTTAACATAAGTGGACTTAGGCCTTAGATAAAGCACTGCTACCTACCTACCTTCTATGTCTACCCTCCTCTCACCATCTAGGGGACAAAGGGGACCAAATCCGGGTGCATACTAGTTTGTGGTAGACCCAGTCGGTTTGGCTGCTTTCGCCAAGGATGGAGCCCGGCCAGGCTTCGGAAACTGTGGCTTGGGCGTTGTGGAGCATCCCGATCAACATCCCGACCAGTACACTGCATGATCGCAAGCTTGCTGCGAAGACACTACGACGCTGAAGGGCGAGTTGAGAAGGAAGGAGCAATGATGCAACTTGGATGGGAACACCGGGCCCCGTCGGTCGCACGGCTTCTTCCCCTGCCCAGGTCCGCGAATTGAGAGGGACGTGCATGAAGCTGATCGGCCTCACAGCACGGCTCATCCCTTGCTAAGCCGCGCCAACCAGCAAAAAACTCAAACAATATCTAAAGCATCATTCCTTACTCTTTGTCAGAGAAGATTGTAGCTCATACAGAGTCCATTGGCCTGATTTTCGCTGATTTGGGAGTGTTAAGGAAGTTGGTAGGTCTCGGGATGATCGGTCCGATGCTGAACGCAGAACGTGACCGGGTTGGCCTCCGGGACCTATGTCGACTTCCGTATGCTTAAGCAATTAAGACGAGAGTCACAGGTGTATCTTGTCGGTCGCAGACATCGAGACTGGCTCAGCCCTGCTTTCGAATTCGCAGGCGGTGACGCTCCAACATGATCCCACTACCATGATCTATTTTCTGATGCTCGTGTTCACCGTTGGGATGCCTCTCGACACTACCTTGCATCTGGCTGTAAGCTAAATGCTCGCGCAACAAGGCCAAGGGCGACTGTGCTCTGCCGGCGCGCAGCCCAGCGGATGGAACTTTCTTTATATGGAGGTGACGCAGGCAAACAATGGTGAGAGCCAGGTTTTCCCGTCTTGTTAAACAGCTGAACGACGGGCTTTAGCCGGAGTCATTTTATGTGACTCGTAAAATTTAGCAGCAGCGTCCGGAGACAAAAGTATACCTAGCGACGGAAACACGGACATGTCGACAGCTCGACCGCAACCGCAAATTATGGGTTCGCGGGAGGCCGTAACAGCTTTTGTGGTGGACCCACTTTCACGCCGTAACCTTCCAGCCTAACACGAGAAGAGCATCGGTGTTCGGTAACTCCATCTGAAAATTAACGATTCAGGTTTGCGGTCGAAATGGAAACGAGACGTGCTCGAGGTTTTTGTCAATCAAATCCGAGGCTCGGGTACACTTCGCAAGCCCCCGCGTTCTCTGCTCTTTCCGAGACTGGCGAAAAAGCAATCAAGGTAAAACTCCCGGGCTCGGAAATTGCGGACCTGTTGGGCTCGCGAAAGACAACTTGGCAGAGCTGCGAATCGTAAGACTCAGGTGCGACACGCCGCGCTCTTTCTTTAGCGAAAAATTGAAGTGAAAAGCCGCGCCGAAAGATCATCAGCCGGCGGCAGTTCTTGGGTTGGGGATCATGTTTCGGTACGTCTGGCATAGGTGGGCGGGTAAAAGCTACCACTGTGTAAGACAATACAGCCATTGTGAGCTACGCACTTCCGAGAATTACGGTACTGGTAACAGCCCACCGACGCTGGCACACGTTGAAACTCGATACGCCGGCCGTGCGTTAGATGTGACGACAGATAGATACCAAAAAGACGATGGATGTAGACGCGAAGGGCCAAGGAATCCGTTGTAAATTGATTGGAGAGAATAGACACATGAACGCGATTCTACTCACATTGCTGTCCAGAATGCGTGGAACTGGGCTTCCGGCATACTCTGGTAAGCAGTAGCGAAGAGGGTGGGGAACTGGTTTGGGGACGGAAGGCCGGAGGTACTTCTGGGTAGGTGGTGGACCGTGAGATGGATCCCCCGGTCCGTGTCATGAAGCGCCCAAAAACGGCCGCAGCAGCCACAGGAGTAGGTACCTTACCATCGCCAGCCAGCACCGCCGCCGAGCTGAATTCAAGAAACAATATGCCCTTTCCACCTCTAGAGCAGCATCTTTGGCTGTGTATCAATGGATGCTTACCATCGAAATTTGCTTTTAGTAGCCGAGTTGGGATGATGGCTGAGTTTAGCAGCAACCAGCCTTGCTCGGAGCTTGCATCACCGTGAGTGCAGCCGGCGCCAGTGACCTCCAACGGCTGCATCCGCAACGATCGCTGTAGAGAGCGAAACTATAATAACAACAGGACGCAAAAACAGCAAGATTATCGACCAAGATATTGTTCGATTCGCAACTAAGATTGCCTATCAAGTTGACTCTTCATGGAGTTGAGGTTAATTGTATGCACAGCTCGAACCGGAAGGAAGCTGGTTAAAGAATAAGGAAGGAACGGGCGGGCTGGGCGACCATTTGCCGCCCGCGGCCGTCGAACTCAGGCCAAGAGAATTAGCCCTCAGCAAGTCATGTCCCCACTTTCCGACTCTCGCAGGCCCGGCAGCATCAGCCGACCCGTCCGTCCTTGTGGAATATTTCTCCAGGCTCGTACCCCTTCTCCTTGGCCCTGCCGCGGCCTCCCTTTCTGAGTGCCTGAGATCGCAAGCTCCGCCCGTGTCCTTTCTTTTTACCCCATCCTCCCCCATCCGCCTTCCGTTCTTCCCTTTCCACTTCACTTCTCCTCCCACTGACAGCCTCCGCCGACATTCCCGCTGGGTCCAAGTATTCAATTTACGGTCAAGACCTAGCGACACTTGATTTGGCGAGACTATTGATTCTTCTTTATTCCTTTTTGCGCTTTCGATCTTTAGACCCGCAGTTACCGGCCGGCGCGGTTTCCGGTGCCGCTTCTCCGAGGCTCACTACTGAATCCCACTCCGTATATCGCAACATCGCCTCATTCCTGCTGGTCACGCATCCGGACCACTTGTGACTGTGCACCGACACTGGCAGTCATGTCATCATCGGTGGTGCGGTCGACGGCTTTGCGCGCTGGTGGCGCGTGTGTGCGCTGCCGCAAGGGCAAGACCAAATGCGTCTACGAAAACGGCAGAGCTCCATGCAAAAACTGCGCCAAGGGTATGCACGAGTGTTATCTACCGTCCGAGTCTATGAGCCATGGCGGCCATCATGTCACGCCAGTCCGTGTTCCTCAGAGATCTCGCGAGAGTCTACCCAGCGAGAGGCACAACGGCGGCGGCGGTTCCAGTGAGCGTCAGGGTCCGTCAGCCTCATCTGTGTCTCGCCATGTCTCGTCAGGCAGCGAAAAGTACGTGTCTTATTTTACTCCTTTCTTTATTGACGGCCTTGCTTTCCTTGACCTAAGTTTACGTCGCTGGTTATGTTGATTTACCCCTCTCGGCTGGTTTGTCGCGACCCTGACTGTTGTGCGCGATCCCCCAGCCCTTCCGGTTTTTTACGCAGGCACTTCCCAGGCACGCGTGTTCCCTTGGCCTCCTTTTGGTGGCGCCGCGGAGCTGAGCTGCTCCACTTTTCCTTCCCGTGCCGGCCTGCAATTTCCCAAATCATTCTCACTTGCTCCGTGCACAGTTTCGGCGACTTCCCCCATCCCGAGTTTATTTGCCCCGCATTGCAAACGGATGCAGCTGGCCCGGTCGTGTCGGCCCCCGGCAAGATTTCCCCAAGAAGTCGCGTCTCGTGCATCTTAACTCCCACAATGTCACGTGGACTACTTTTCACGCCCTTTGAAAAATAAGCCATACTGTGACGTTATCTTTTTTATATCTCGTAGCGATAGTCGCGCCAGGCCTTCATATTTTAGCGTTTCCTGACCTGTTATGTTGAGACAAGGATGGATGATTCCACGCCGTCCTTGCCTTACCCCCTTTACCAACTGCCCTCGAGGTTATAGTTAGTCTTAGCTAACCAAGTTCAATGATAGGCTGACCCCGGAGCTGATGCAAGAATGCGAGCGTGTCATCTCCAAGACTCTGCCGGCATGTATTGCCTTTCACAAGCCGTCCTTCCTCCAGCAGCTCAGGAGCGCTACGTTGGATCCTACCATGATCAACGCATTGCTGACGACTGCTGCGCGGTAAGTCGGGAGTCTCCACCTTTTCCATGCGTCACGCCGTGCTGACTAGTGCGATGCAGCCATTCTCCTCAAATGATCCGTCGGTATGGCGGCCACGGCGGCGGTTCTGCTGCAGCCGAACATTTTGCAAGCAAGACAATCAATTCTATCATGCAAGCTCTAGACCAGCCCAGCCTTGCAGATATCCAGTCACTGTGCCTGCTCGTCATTCACGAATGGGGTTGTCGGAACGCAGTTCGTGCCTACATCTACCTTGGCCAGGCAGCACGGATGGCTCAGATGTATCGTATTGTCCACACCCATCACCAAACCACCGAACCCGAGCAATTTCTCCAGGACGAGTCTTTCCGGCGGACGTTGTGGCTCATCTACATCCTCGACTGTTTCCTTACTAGCAGTCCCGGTCGCCATCCTGCTCTATCGTCGCTTGATGTGCGTGATGTCTCGCTGCCTTGTCCTGACATGAACTATCATTTCGGGAGCCCTGTCTTCGTTCGAACTCTGAACGGCTCGCCACCATCCGCCGCGGCGGATTCGGCTGCGTCACTCAGCGATGTTGGTGAGTATGGCCACATAGTCTTGGCCACCAAAGCCTGGCGCAACGTTGTGGAAATGATGACGACAACCTCTCTCGATAGCTTCTCCGAGGACCAATGCCTGGCCTTGGAGGATGACATCGAGGCGATTCGACTGTCCTTACCGGTGCACTTCGCCGACAAACCTGGTCAGATCAACCTGCACATCACTATGGGAAGCGGATATACGTACGCAATGATCCACTGCCTTCTGAACTGTGGCACGATCTTTGTCAACCGTCGTCGCATCCTACAGCTAGTGTCAGCCGAGGCATTTACGCTGGACGCTTGGAAGCTCTCGTCACATACCCATCTTCAGACGGTCGACCGCATTTTTGCGGCCTCGCATAGCATTATTCACAGTCTTCTGTCTCTTGAGCATGGCGCGGACAAGGACATTATTCTTTGCTTTCCTATCTTCATGCTCTTCTCAGCCTTCACAGCCGGATCGACCGTTGCATACTTAGCCCTAAAGGGGCTAGCACCGTCAAACGTATCCGAGTCGGCTTCAACGATTGTTCGGGACAGTCTTCGTTTCATGCATGACGGAGCGGAGTCTTGGCCTCTTGTAGTCCCTTGGCAAAGGCATCTTGCAGTGATGGCCAAGGTTCTTGGCGATGTGAACAACTCAGCCAGGGACAGGGATATCCGGGAAGACAGCAGTAAGCTCAATCATCAGCGGTCGCCGTCGGTTAAGGACGACATTGGCAGCCATCCCGATATCAGCATGGACGCTGTCGAGTATGATCCTTCTCAGCCTCGGGGCTCCCAGGGCCCTGCGCCGCAATCTGAGAGGCCGGAGAGCGAGCCCCCCTTGCCTAGGCGCCCTGGAATCACCACCATCAATGGCGGCTCCGCTGGCGCCTCGACTCCAGCAAGTGGCAGCCCGCCCCCGGGTCCTCCTATCAAGACTGATTCGCCCGAGCCGCCATCTTCGAACTCGGCGGCCGGCGGACCAATGCCCACCAGCAACAATATCGGTTCGGATTTCGATATGACCTCTCTTGAGCTCTGCGCGGCCTTTGAGCGCCAGCTTCTGGAACTGGATGATCTGGCGGCGTTTATGGGCGGTGGGGTGTGAGTTATGCTACCCGGACTGATTGTTAGTCTGGCTGCTAACAGAGAGGAGCAGCGCCCCGAACTAGGTCCAGTGCGGTGCGTGTACGATATGAGCTTCAAGTCTTCCTCATTCGTTGTTGGGGCCTGTGGGGCGACCTGTGAACACAGTGCTCTTCTTGCTTTCTCCTATTTCTCTCATTTTGATGTAATCATATGCCCCAAGGTGATTTGTATTTCAGCGCCCATTCCTGCGTGTTATGACCCCTTTTCGGGGAGCCTCAGCTGCATATTTTCTCTTAAGACACGGATTCGGTCATAGCTATATTCTTGGCTCCGTGGGTCCCTGACAGGGTGGGGAGTCTGTCTTGGATGAGGTCTTATGGTAGATACTGCGATGAAGGTAGTGTGGCACGAGCATGATGGAGGTCATTGCTAAGTCTGAGGCTGGACCGTTGGACTGTATGTACGGTATACGAGGAATCAGTTCGAACAAATGGGTCTAGAAGGTGTACCTTCTTTTCTTAGAGGAATGGGATCGGCACAGGACGGTATCCCAAGGAAGGGATTTCATAATTTTACGGCTTGCAAGAGCTTATGTGGAAGATAAGATGGTGGTCAGTGCTCCGGAGTCGGGCAACTGCGCCAATTCCGTATTCATACATCCAGAGCTAAACTCCGGTCGCCCTTCAATGATGGTGGGATCTTGGCAATAGTTCCTGACAGCAACAGTACTGCGTAAGGTCCCCATACTAGAGTCTAGCATATCAAGAACCTGAACCCCGATGAGGGTCGGTTCGAGGCACCTTTGTCTCATAACTTGATCCTGACTGATTAACCGGCCCACCTCAAGCTCTCGACCTTGTTGTTTGGTCCAACGGTTTGGGGCGCATCGACAAAATAAGATACCGATGGGCAAAAAGCTTATTATAATTGGCTGCATATGTGCGGGGAAGTCAAAGAGCTCGCATGTTTGGATCAGGCGACAATTCGACCAGTCAGCATGGTTGATACACGCACCTTCCTAACACGCCGACTCATCCTACCAGAGCACTCCCTTCGTACTCTGTGCTGCCGTATCGCCTCGGTTATGATGTCAGCCCAGATACCTAGCGTATGTGGTCATGCGACAAGCACGCGCTCGTCAGTAACACAAGCTGTCTTCCCCCTTCGATACCTACCGACGGACAAACCCGCCTACCTAGTCAAGTTCTACCTATGTTGTCTCCGACGTGGCGTGGTGGTGTACGAAGGCCTGTTGTGCATCCGCCCGGGCGGACGAAAGGCAAGGCGCCTTCCGGGTTTCCCTCCATTGGAAGCTGTCGCCAACGGCGTGCCACTCCAATGCAACGCCAGGATGTCTGCTATCTATGGATCCTGACTTGTCCCCCATTCACACCGCTGGAGTTGCCAACCCCGCATCGGGAGAGATCTGCAGCTGCGCAAGGCAGGATTAGTGTATTTATTCCCCAAGAGGGCCCATCCCATGGTGCTCTTCTCGGAGGAAACTGCCTGGCCGGTTTTCTTTTTGCTCGAGTGCAATGCAGTAAATCTGGACGGAGCTCCCTTCAGCCCGGATCACTCTGCGTGTGCATGCCGGACACTCCCACCGCTCTTAGATTGCCTCAGTCGACAGCATGGCCACCGACATGGGAAAACCGAGCGTCGACGGCGCCAATAACGTCAACCATGGAGGTCACATCATTGAGCAGGACCATCCTCCTCATCATGGCATGTCCCCAGCCACGTACCTGGCAAGCCGCTTCAGCAGCCTGAAGCCTCCCATGACTTCTGCGCCGAACCCTTTCACTCTTCTTCGAATGCTGTCCGCCCGTCAATGGTCATTTTTCGGGGTTGCTTTCATTGCTTGGGTACGGGCATCTGCGAGCTATATTACGACCATTGCCGTCCTTGGTGTGCTGACATTTTGCTCAATTACAGACATGGGATGCCTTCGATTTCTTCACTGTCTCGCTCACAGTCAGCGACCTCGCTAAGACCTTTGGCCGTAGCAATACTGACATCACCTGGGGCATCACCCTTGTCCTCATGTTTCGTTCAGTCGGCTCCATCATCTTCGGCATTGCTGCAGATCGCTATGGTCGCAAATGGCCTTTTATCATCAACAACATCTTGTTCATAATCCTTGAACTAGTAAGCATCACATTCCTTGCCCCTTCCGTTGATTGTCAAGTTCGCCCTTAGCCCTCTCCCTAGAATGAACTCCTAGATTATAGTAAGCCCCATCCAGGAGTGATGGATGCCGGTTGATGTCATCATGGTTGACCCCTCATCCAAATGCCGTACTTAAAATGCGCCATGATCGCTTGGCGACGGGGCTAAGTCGCAACTGCCGGCGGGAATTTGCCGTCTGAAAAACCGGGGTACAGCCTTTTGGTGACGGAAGCCTCTTTGTTTACTCTCTTGGAATTCCTCAAAACACAAATTCTAAGGGATCAAACAAAATGGAACAATGAGCTAATATACCCCTCTCATTATAGGGTACCGGGTTTTGCAACACATATGGTCAGTTTCTCGCTTGCCGAGCCCTGTTCGGCATCGCTGTAAGTTTCCGAACCCTCGCTGAAGCTCTGCTTATACCCTAACCCTCGACTCATGCAGATGGGTGGTTTGTATGGCAATGCTGCGGCCACGGCGTTGGAAGACCTACCGGAGGAAACTCGTGGACTCATGAGTGGTATACTCCAGCAAGGTTACGCCTTCGGTTATCTTCTGGCAACAGCCTTCGCGCGAGGCTTGGTGAACACGACATCTCACGGATGGCGGCCCCTTTTCTGGTTCGGGGCAGGACCACCAGTGCTCATCATCCTCTGGCGCCTCGTGCTACCGGAGACCAAGATTTATCAACAGCACGCAAGTGTCCGGCGCACCGCACAGACCGGTGGACAAAGTGTGTCCAAGACCTTCCTGCTTGAAGGACGGGTGGCGTTGCGGCGCCACTGGCTGCTCCTGACCTATCTCGTCCTGCTGATGGCAGGGTTTAATTTCATGTCGCACGGGTCGCAGGATCTGTATCCCACGATGTTAACGAACCAATTCAACTTCACCGCCAATCAAGTCACAATCACTCAAGTGGTGGCAAATCTTGGAGCAATGCTGGGTGGCACAGTCGTAGGCTTCTACTCGCAAGTCTTCGGCCGCCGCTTCAGTATAATCGTCATGTCCATCATCGGTGGCGCTCTACTATACCCTTACACTTTCGTCACATCGGAGGCAGTGATGGCTGCAGCTTTCTTTGAACAATTCTGTGTTCAGGGCGCATGGGGTGTCATTCCGATCCATCTTATGGAGCTATCCCCAGGGGCTTTCAGGACATTCGTCGTCGGCACATCATATCAACTCGGCAACCTTGTGTCATCGGCCTCGTCCACGATTGAGAGTACCATCGGCGAACGTTTTCCTCTTCCACCGAAAGGGACCACGGCCCGGTACAAGTATGGGAATGTCATCTGCATTTTTATGGGCTGCGTCTTTGCCTACGTTATTATCTTGACCTTGATTGGACCCGAGCACCTACGGCGTAAATTTGACGTGGCGCACGACGCCGACGTACGTGAAGTAGCGGGGGAGGACGCGATCGCTGAGGCTATTCATCGCCGCGAGCGCATGGGCATGGGTCTGAGTGATGAAGACTTGGAAGATGCAGCTGAGGTAAGGAGGGAGCGAGAAGCGACGAGAGAAAGGGAGAAGGCCACCACGCAGCACCTCTAGCCATATGCAAGGATCGTGGTAACACCATGGTGGAAGGATGTGTATCATGCTGAGATACGTGGAGTGTCCAATGTTTTGCAGTGCTTTAGCGCACCTATCGCGAACTTTCTTGTCGGGCCAATCGCCATCCCCGTTAGACTTTATCTGTTTAGGCTTCAAGTAACTAACCCTTGCATCTAAGTTGGTCTTAAAGCTAAGAAGAAGTTTCTCCGGCACGGCTGGGGTTATAGCAAGTAAGAATACTACGCGTTGCGATCTCCCCGATCGGTCTTCAATACCCCAATCAGGGTCCTACTGGGACTGGGAGCCATTTTCTCGCTCAGGGTTGACAGCTTTATGCAGCTGCTCGATCATCCCCTTTAACTCCTGAATTTCGTCCTGCAATTTCCTGACTTCGAGAACTGAGGTCTCCTCCTCGACGTTGGGCTTGGCAGTCTCAACGTGCTTGTTCCATCCGTCTGCCTCAAAATCGACCTCGCCTGCCATTTGCTCCCATTCTTCTACCGTATCATCGTCTTCATCGCCGCGCGACCTGTTGGTTCTGATATCCCTAGCGGTTCGCATCTCAAAGTATGCAGCAGCAAGAAGGAGAGGGGAGTAGATGATACCCATGACGATGTCGTTAAGCCGCTCATAGCGATTTTTGTTCATCCACCATTCTAGAGGGATGGCAAGCAGAAATACCTCAATGAGGTTGAAAGGCGGGATAAAGACATTCTCGTCCGGAGCTCTGACAAACTGCATGGTCTTCTGCGAGAAAAGCGCAAGGAACTCGTCATTGGCGTTGTCATATATATCCTCGTAGGCCGAGTTGTATAGGGCAATGAGAATGTTGAGGAGGATGACCTATAATACATGTGAGTGAACAATCGAGTATTGCGGTCATAAGTGAATGAGGTGACAAACCATAACAATAAAAGTAAAGCAGTAGTAGAGAATCAGGCCAAAAGGATGCTGAAACTTATCAAAGCCGCTGAAATCAGGAGCCTGCATGAGCGCATTTGCCATGGACTTGATGATGAAGGCAACATCGCCTGCTACTTGATCGTCTGCGTAGTCTAGCCCGATAAAAGACTGCAAAAATCCTATGATGATGACAAAGAGGAGGGCAAAAAATATGATAGACTCTTTCATCATCACCTTGAGGACGACAAGCATAGCCCCGAAGAATCGGTAGCTGTCTAGGTATAAGAGAAGACGTATCCAAAACATAGGGGCACTGACGGCCAAGAAGTTGTAGCTTAAAGTGTTGTAGTGATGGCGCAATCCATCTGGCTCATGAGATGAATGGCTGAGAGCGATGAATCGAAGCACCAGACTGACGGTGAGCAAGCCGTAAAGCAAGTTGTTAAAAGCATTCCAAAACCCGAGGATATGATAGCCAGCCTTCCAGAACTTGGTGATTTCATCGAATATGAATCCGAGCGTAAAAATATAGAGTAGAGCTTCGACCAGATCAAGATCACCGCCCGGGTTGACCGTGTTGATGGCCCCGGTGTAGAGGCCCAAATATATCAGAGAGAACATCATCTGAGCCGCGTTCTGGTACATTGGAGCTCTCATGCGGTCTGGGTCGAGGTGGGCAAGGAACGACACGTCATCCTTACCCTTGTAGTCCACAAAACTGGCAGGGTCATTTTCGTCTTGCACAAGCCAACCCCTCCAAAGGTAGTTGATACATTTCTGGTAGCCAGAAGTGGCAATGACGCGGAGGGCGTGCATATCCACGGCTTTTTCAATGACATTCGAGGGCGGCGTTGCGCGTCCGCCAATCATGATTGAATACCGCTTGAGCAAGACGGCATGGAGCAGGTATGACAGGTCATCCTCAGTTTCAATGCTGCCAGACATCGGGTTTCGTTAGCAGGCGGATGGTAGACGACGGTGATAGAATGTCACCAACATGGCTTTCGCAATCACCTCACAGGCGATTGCCCTGATCTTGTGGAGGTCGGCATCCCAAAGCTCAACCAATGCTTGGTGCTTCCACCATCGCTTGTTGACGAGGAGGCAGTAGACGACGCAGGCCCGATGCTCACTTCCTCCAGCATCCTTCGCGGCTTGGATGACCTTCTTGGTTATCACCTTGCTATGCGGGCGAGTAATCTGCTCCTCCTCCAGCTCGCATGGCACGCACTCCTCGATCAAATGGCGGAGTTTTAGTGCAACCTTTGTCACAGTCGGTGCTGGAATGGCGGATTCGACGGACTCCTGCGTGTAGGCTGGCAGGACTTCAATTCAAAGAACAAACGCCTGATTAGCAGCTGCTGGTTATGAGAAAAGAAGTTTCCAAGGGAACCCTCACGTCGTCGTCGCGATTCGCGCCACCAATAGTCATTGTGGTCATGACTTGGGTGATTATCCCAGCCCAAGAGACGTTTCAAGTTGAACCTGCCTGGCATCTTTCTTGTCCTTGTTAGCGATCACACGCTGTGAAGATTGTTGGGATCTTCTAGACGGCAAGTAAAAGCTATTCACGAGGAGTGAATATCTGTAATGGCTACCCTGCCCACCAGCAGGTATGGTAGGTATGGTACTATGAGATCAAAAATGCACTAGATTCAAGGAAGCGAGCATCTTGCCCGAATATCTTGGCTTTGCTTAGCCATGACGTCGGTTAGAAGGCTAGGAGAGTTGGGCGCGTATCTCATACAGTGCTGGACCGAGTACGTGTGTGTTAGCGTGCTATCACTCGAGTGAAATCTTGATTAGGAGACCCACAAAACAGGGACATGAAACGGCAAGGGTACGCGAGGAGATAGCTTTACTCCAAATTGAGGACACCATACGAACTACAGAGCTTTATCATAATGCGTACTGAGGAAACCGATGGTTAACAATCCTACAACAGGAAGATTTCTTTGCTATACTAGGTACAATACAGATGGCTACATCAAAAAGACCACTATGACACCGGGAATGTGCGCATTGCGATGTTCTAATCCATATGCGAGCCCGAGCTGGTGCTGCTCTTTTTGAACCCCCGAGCATTGGCTTGAGTTGAGTACCTCTCATGGTCTTGTTGTAAGGATGGCTCTGTTCCTGGAGAGAAAATGTTTACGGCGCGTTTTATCACTCGCTCCAATTTTCCCTAAGTTACCTTATTATTTGACTCAGTACGGGCACATATGTAAGGCGAAATAAACATTCTCACGGGATGGTGTGCGTCTCCGATACGCTTATCAGGGGGGGGTACTACTGGGCGGTGGCAGCATTACTAATTATCCGAGTCCTATAACTCCTACGCATGTCAATCCAAAGGCGTCAGTAACTCTATCTAAACTTCTCGATATAAGGCTAGACTTGTGTTCTGTTTCAAGAGGAGGTCCACATCAATCATTCTTTCCAAAATGGTCCCTACTATAAGACCGAAGGTGCTACAGCCAGGCAGCACGATAGCATTCATCTCGCCGTCAGCGCGCCTCAACAATGTGCTTCCAGATGTCATGACGCGAGCAACTGCCCTCCTCGAAGCACGAGGCTATAACGTCCGAACCTTTTTTGGTGAAGACAAGGGCATCCAGTCTTCTATCTCTAACCGGCTTTCAGAAATCCACGCCGCATTTTCGGACAAGGATATCGCTGCTATCATTTGTACGATCGGGGGGACCACCTTTACCGAACTTCTACCAGCTCTCATCGCTGACACTGAACTGCATGGCATCATCCGCGATAACCCCAAGATTGTGGTGGGCTACTCAGACATTTCTGGCCTGCACTGGTTTTTGCATGCCATGGCAGGGCTGCGCACGTTTTATGGACCGGGCGCAATCCCAGAGCTTGGTGAAGTGAGATCCGCGGACGAAAAGACTACGCCTCTGGCATTCTGCGAAAGCAATCTATTTCGTGCTATTGAGTCGCCAGAGCCGCTCGGCGAGATCCCTCGGTCCGTGTTGTACACGCCTAGGTTTCCCCATTTTTTTCAGGACCCTGCTTCGACACAACCGACGCCGGTGGCCCCGACACCGCCGTGGACATGGCTCCGGCACGGAAAGGGCCATGGTAGGCTCTTCGGAGGCTGTTTAACGGTCATTGCTCGTCTACAAGGCGTGCGCGCCATCGCCCCGGACTGGCGTAATAGAATTGTGTTCGTCGAGACGGCAGCCGCGGATGATGATGTTAGTGGCATTCCTCTATCTCGGGTGCAAGCAGGCTTCGCCGACTTGATCGCAGGTGGAGTTTTCGATGATGCGGTGGGCCTGGTGGTTGGAAGGCCGTTTGGTTACGATTCCGAGAAGCAGAGGCAAGAATATTGCGACATCATCAGGGGTCTGTTTTGCGAGGGCCGTCTGGCAGAGAAAAGATTTCCCATCTTGTTTGGAGTGGACTTTGGGCATACTATGCCGATGGTAACTTTGCCGTATGATGCATTGGCAGAGTTGGACTCGCAGAGGGACTCCTTCGCTGTGATTGAAGCTGGGGTTATATAGGCTATCCTTATCCAACTACGTTTGCTTCTCGTCATGCAGTTCCTGGACAGATAGCACGGTCAGAGAGAAGACCTTCACATACAGTTTTGGACACTGAGATAGTTAAACCGGCCAGCTATGGAACCATCATTTATAATAAGAATTGCAGGTCCATTCTTAGAAAACCACTCTCAGCACACTTATGAGATAAAGCGTATCCAAACTGGTTCGACGGCTTTCTGTGCTTGTACTGGATGTGCCTGAATAGGAGCTGAGGATGACCCCAGTAAAGCAGCGAGAGGCTGGGCTGGTAGCTGGGGTATATAAGAGACTTTCGTCTATTTTAATGTCTATGAATGGAGCGTTGTTGCTACATCAACACTTGCAATTCTCTACTGCTACCTACGGCTCCAATGCTCCGTACGGACACGACCTTTCAGTCGGTCTCAAGTTGGACGAACCGGTCGTGGTTGAGACTTATTTGAACCCCAAGTAACGGCCTAATGGAACTCTCAATTAGGTGTTCCCCTTATTCTGTGCAAGGACCTGCGAAGTGCTGGACATAGGCTTGGTCTGAGCGGCCTTTGTGCTCAAGGAGCCAACAATATTAGTTTCGGTAAACGACGTGGGAACCATCTCGTCTAGAATTTAGACTGGCTCAGCATATACCTTGGGAAGTCTCTTCTTGGTTTGAGCGCGATGGGGTATCCGGTCCGAAAGGCAACATCAAAAGAGCCGACCAGCATGCTGCAGGCTCACATTTGCCAAGATCCCGAAAGAAGGTGATCGCTCCCCAAAAGATGTGATTCCCTAATGCTGCCGTTCTACTGAGCGTCAACCTGCCTTACTGAAAAGTCCCCCGTCAGTAAGAGTACACGTCAACGGGGGCTACGACCCTCGCCATTCAATCGACACCAACCATGATTTGTCGCTTCGCCGCTTTCAATGATCGCTATATGTAAGTATCATGCTGTTATGGTATGTGCCCGGGTGAGTGGATGATATAGTCTACAAGCTACCTTCTGTGTGAGTTGACCAGCAGCGAACCTGACTGCATGCGCCATATATCGCGAGAGAGATATTTGACCTTCACTCTTAGCTCCTATCCTTCCATTGTGAGCCAGGCGCATTAGCACATCGGGAACATACGCCACGCCTCCTCCTACAATGGGTGTGCAATTAATCTTGTTGCGGAAAACATCTCCCTTATGTATAACGACGGGCGAATGATGGACCTTAAATCCGCACCACGAATTGTCCCCACCAGTGACGGGAAGCCTTAGCCGTAGCAGACACCCACCACAATTAGCTCGACTACCTAACATATATATAGGCCACCAAGTTGGGCTAAATGGAATATTTTGACTTTTCGTTCACGCAGCAATACAACACAATCCAGGGCCGACCTCATGAATCACAGTCCAATGTCAGGTAAAAAAAGAGCCTTGATCTTCGGAGCCAGCGGAGTGTCTGGCTGGGCGATGGTTAATGAGATCCTGGGAGACTACCCCAGACGCGGCATATGGGACGGAGTCGTAGCTTTAACCAACAGACCGCTGAGCTTGGAACAATCACAATGGCCAAGAGACAGCAGGCTGTCTATCGTCTCAGGGGTTGACATTCTGGCCGGTACTCAACAAGACTTGGAGAGCACTCTGAAGGCCAGAGTGCCCAACATCGAGGGAACGACCCATATGATATACCTTGGTGCGTAACCTTGGCGGATCTCGCTTGATTAGCAGTTAACACAGTGGTATAGCATACAAGGCGCAGACTGACCTGCAGGCCGAGCTTAAGGATGCCGTTGAGATGTTCCAGCGCGCCACAGTCGCAGTAGACGCGCTTTCTTCATCCCTTGAATTTGTTGTTCTTCAGACAGGCGCCAAGCACTACGGCTGTCACCTCCTGCACGACCGACCGGAATTCATGAAACCGCCTCTTTCCGAGAAGCTGCCTAGGCTCCCTTCACCATACGCCGAAAACCTCTTCTACAACCCGCAGATTGACTGGCTCACCCAGTTTGCTGCTGATAAGAATTGGGGTTGGGCTGATACACGACCAGATATCATCGTCGGCTTCGTACCTAACCAGAACTTTTACTCCCTTGGTACCGTGCTAGGAATCTACCTCAGCTTGAGGCGCGAGATTGATGGCGAGGGAGCCGTCTGCCCCTTTCCCGGCACTGGAGCGAGTTGGAAGGCGCTCAGCATCGATTCTAGTTCCGATATGATTGCACGCCAAACGCTTCACATTGCAACCACGAGCCCATGGTGTACAAAGAAGGGCGAGGCCTTCAACGTTGCCGATGAAAGGACTCCGAGAAGCTGGAGCGAAAAGTGGCCTGTTTTCTGCCAGTATTTCGGACTCAAAGGCATCAAACTGCCCGAAGATAATCCTGTGGAGGTTCGCAAGTACATCCGCGACAACATTGAAGTGTGGAACAAGATGGAAGAGAAGTACGGGCTACAAACGGGACATGCTGACAGTCCTCGCATCTTTCCCGGCTTCGAATATTTTCTTCTGACGCAGTTTGACACGGATCGTCAATATGACATGTCAAAGATGTATGAAGACGCTGGCTTCAGGGAGGAGAGGGCGCCGATAGTAGCGTGGGGTGGGGTTTGGGACCGAATGCGGAAAGCGAAGATAATCCCCAGCGAGTTCAAGTAGGGAGATCACAGGCCGTACCGTTCACTCTGGTAGCTTACAGCACTGGAGTGATGAACTTCCCCTGATGTAGCGGGCTGGAATACGGTTCACCATAGCACATGATCAAGCTCTGAGCGTTTAATTCATGAAAGAACCGTATACTCACGATGTATCCTTCAGCCGACGCAAGTGGTGATGTTTACTTTATGGTGAAGCTCTCTGCCGTGGCCGCGTACATTTCTCCAGTGCCTGTAGTGCTGGTCTTGTCGTTTATCCTCTCTTACCTCTGTACGAGTGATATTCCTTGGGAAGTTACCACTACAAAGGGATGCTGGGACTTTGGGGAAATCGCACAGAGGTAATATTGCGTTTGAAGTAGGTCGTTGTCGTTTCAGTGCGGATCGTGGTGGAAGGCACCAAGCAATGCCAGCATCAGCTGTTGCATGGGTGATAGAACCAATGGTGTACGCTGTAATAGCGGGGCATCACAACGCGACGGATACCCACATATTGAGGTTGAAGAATCACTCAATCAGACGGGCCTCGCGGCTCCACCCAACGCTTCGCCATCTTTAATTGAAGTCATCGACAAGAAAGACCATGGGCCTGTGGCGGCGTCATGGCGATGAGGTCCACCAAGAGGAAAGCTTCGGATGAGTTGGTCGCTGCGTCTGACGAAGTCTCACATGCGAGTTTTCCCAACCCGGAGCTCGGTTCCTCAAGGGACCGTTATTATGCCAGTCTTTATGCGCAGGAAGTCGACTTCAAATGTCTAAGTAAGCAGGATACAGATTTTGCTGCAATGTATGAACACAGCAAACTCAGTTACATGGGTTCGGGAAAAACAGATCACGACTGACGGGATGGGCAGACTGAAGGGCAATGGTCAACTTGACTTCACCGACCCGATTGCAGTCATGCAACTTACCAAGACCCTTCTCAAGCTTCACTTCGGGCTCAAAATCGAGCTACCTGGCGATCGGCTTTGCCCACCTGTGAGAAAATACCGCAGAAGGCGCCCAGTCCCATCGTTAATGCGGTGTCCCAGGTACCGAACCGCCATAATTACATTTTGTGGCTGAAGGAACTCATGGACACGACATCCTATAGCGAGCCTGGAAGATCTCTCAAAGGTATCGACATCGGAACAGGCGCCAGTTGCATCTATCCCCTACTTGGCGTCACACAAAGGCCGTGGTATTTTATAGCAACAGGTGAGCGTGCGTCGGCCTTATTCGAGGACAATGCTGACCCCACGAAAGACGTCGACCCCAAGAATCTTGAATATGCTCGCAAAAACGTGTCAATCAACGGGCTGGATGATCGTATTCAGATTGTGGCCAAGACCAAGAATGACGCGTATCTGTTGCCACTGAACGACGGGAGCCTGAAGAAGGTCGACTTTGTCATGACTAATCCTCCATTCTACGAGTCGGAAGCTGATTTAACGCAATCGGCCAAGAAGAAGGCGCGCCCTCCAAACTCAGCTTGCACGGGTGCTCCAGTTGAGATGGTTGTCGAGGGTGGAGAACTGGCGTTTGTGGCACGTTTGCTTCAAGAGTCTCTCCTTTTCCGAGATCGCGTCCAGTGGTACACTTCCATGTTTGGGAAATTGCCAAATATACGAGAGTTCGTTGACATGCTCCGACAGAATGGAATCGACAATTATGCTGTGACGGAATTCATACAGGGGAAGAAGACTAAGAGATGGGCTGTGGCCTGGAGCTTGGGTGATTTGCGGCCGCCAGATACGGTTGCACGAGGGGTGAAAGCTGCCACATGGAGGTCACTTCTGCCACGTACGACATGGAAGGAGATAGGAAAGTTTCCGATGGGTCATGGTCTTTCACCGCTGGTGAAAAGACTGACTGAGGTGATGGCTTCTTTGGATTTGATCTCCTGGGTATGGGAGACTGAGAAACTACAGGGAATCGGTCGTGCGAGAGAGAATGTCTGGGGTAGGGCTTGGAGGAGAAAGCAAAAGCGACAGCAACAATTGGTGGCCGATGACCACACCTCAGCTCGTCAGCCGGAAGATGCGGAAGAGTTGTGCAGGTTAGGCTTTCTTCTCAGCATTCGCGTCGCTCGCTCTGATGCTACAGTTGGCCTCCGCTGGCTGGAGGGCCATGACAGTGAGCTATTCGAAAGCTTGTCTGGCTATATCAAGAGCCAACTAAGTTGTGTATTATAGCACTCACCTCCACCTACCTCATATACCTGGAATTAGGCATCATAGCACTTCTTGTCGTGTTCACAACCGCCCTTGCTCCTGTCGCAAGCGCGTTGGGCATTAGCCACAGTTTAGCCACAACCTAGTAGAAGCCCCACATGCAAGGCTTCAAGGTATTAGACTACATCGTATCTCTACTTGCCATTTCGATCAACCACCTACAGCCATAGCCGCCTCCATTTCCCAACGTACCCTTTCAGCTTGAGTGTTCTTAATGGCATTTAGACTATCACCATACCTTTGTTGCGGGATGTCTATCTCGTCCATGTAGCACCCTGCTATAAGAATACTGCGCTCGGGGGACTGCGCGTTCAGTCAGCCGAACATGTCGAACACATCGTCATCGCGATTTACAACTTCAAATAAGACTACGCATGAGAGGTTGACGACTAATACCGTCGGACTCGTTGCGCTTTCAGATTTCCGCAAGCGACGTGCAGAAGTTTTAGAGCAGCAAGAGAGAGAAGCACGCGAGGCTGCCCTGGCGATTACGAATGCAGCCTCGACGCCAGACCGATCGCACAATGCAACCCCGAGTAACGCCAGCGACCATAGCGAAGCTGAGAAGCGGGTAAAGAAGAAGAAAAAGAAGCCGAGGGCTAATGCCCTCCTTTCTTTCGGAGATGGCGATGGAGCCGACGACCAGGAAGACAACAGTCTGTCAGCTTTGAAAGCAAACAAGAAGCGGAGTGAGGCAGGGTCGGAACCAGAGACTGAGGCAGACCCGGACAAGAAAGCAGGTGCAAAGGTTATCAATAGCTCTGTTGGTGTTGTTCCTCGTGCCCTTACCAAGGCAGCTCTTCGGCGCGAGGCCGCCGAAAGAGATGCTCTCCGCAAGCAGTTTTTATTACTACAAGCGGCAGTCAAAGCCACAGAGATTGCGATTCCATTCGTGTTCTACGACGGAACTAACATTCCTGGAGGGATCGTCCGAGTCAAGAAGGGTGACTACATTTGGGTATTCCTTGACAAAAGCAGAAAAGTCGGCGCGGATCTCGGAGTTGGCGGTGAGAAGACAGCGAATGTCAGGAGGGAATGGGCTCGTGTGGGAGTTGATGACTTGATGCTTGTTCGAGGGACCATTATTATTCCACATGTAAGTCTTCTTGAATTGTACCATACTCCTTCTGTTGCTAGCACCTGCTAACGGATCCTACAGCATTATGAATTCTACTTCTTCATCGTGAATAAGACTCTTGGTCCCGGTAACCGGCGTCTTTTCGACTATAGTGCCGAATCGCCGATTAACAAGGAAGCCGACAAAGCAAGCCATCCGATAACCACCCCATCTGAAAGAGCAGACAGGTTCTTGACCGACTTGAGCACCTTAGAGGGTGCGACTGACGATCCCGCCTATACTAAGGTTGTGGATCGAAGGTGGTATGAGCGGAACAAGCACATTTACCCTGCAAGTGTTTGGCAGGAGTTCGATCCCACGAAGGACTACCAGAACGAGATCCGGCGCGATACTGGCGGGAATACATTCTTTTTCGCAAAGTGAGTCTCAAGCCGCACGAAAGTGGCAGACGCACGAACTCGCTATTTCCCGGATATGCATGATCCACGGTTTGTCGCTGCGTTCCCTAGTTTTGATGTGGGTGAGTCAAGTTATCCGATGAATTTGAACACATGGCCGGTTGGAGACTTACTCTTCACCTAGCCCACATACTCAGGCCCCAAAGAGCTGCCGCAATCAGCAGCCATCCCGGCCAGAAGACTAGCAGAAATAAGTTATTCCCGCTTGGACTTAAGATCAGCACGAAGAATTCGAACTCGATCCGTTTGCGTAGCCTCTTGATTTTCCTTGAGTTCCAGACCGCCCAACAGATCGATTTCAGGGTTGAAGCTATCTTCACTGCCACGAATCGTGAGGCAGAATACGACTGGAATGTGAAAATCTGGGCAACGAAGAGGACACAGTAGACGGCAAAACTGGCCGCGAAGTAACCGCGCAGGAAGAGGTATTGCAACCAGGATCTGATGGCTTGCTGCAACTGGAAGACGAATCTCAGGGCCTGCTCCGTGATGGATATTCGCTTGGAGCTTTGGCGGAGGGCGACACTTGGCTCCATTGTGGAGGCAGCAATGATGACCATTTTTAGGTCTTCAAGATCTCAAGAGCAGAGCGACGGGTTATTCGAAGATCAAAGGAAACGAGACAGAAGACAGCTGTTTGCCAAAGACCGGTCTCCATCGGATGTTGGCTGTGTGGAAGGGTTGTGTCGCTTTTCTAGTCCTTCTACGTCTTTACATGTACACATTACAGTGTATGGATGCCGAAGAAATCAGAAGCCCAGCAATCGCGATCGATCTCTCGGATGTGGATCGTCCTGTGATTTCTATGGCACAAATCGAAATTTCAACACACTGTGTGCGCTCGGGCGAATTATGCTAGCTTGCACAGTGTGAGTCCATCAACGGAACACACCGGAACCTGCCATGAGGACCAAAGAAATTGCCCGCAAGGAACAACGTCCTTTGCCATGGTACCTGTACGTAGATACGGAGAGCAATCCTACAGTACATAGTAGAGAACTTCCATTCGGACCGTAGACAGGGCCCACGTGGATAAGTCAAAGGCTCAAAGTCGTTCTACATGTTTACTCTATACATAGGCGCTGCGAGCTTGCTAGACGCTCTTGGCTCTTCCCGACAATGTCTGGGACGTTGTTTATTGAGGAAGGGCATCCATTTACCAAGGCTGAGCGATGTTGCGTATCTAGACGGTGAAAGTTCCCAGCATTGACGGGTACTGATTTCGGCATTATGGAGGCGAGGCATAGCCAGATCCAAGTATTTCTTGAAGTTTCTCAGATATTCGTTGCTTCACACAGATTAGTGGAGCTCCGGACCTGCTACAGCACGGTGAACTGTAAATTAGTAAGGAGCTTCCCTAAACGTGCTATTGTATGTCGCTCTATTGGTTGGTCAATTCAACAATCCTTCAGCCAATGGCGTGTCATACTTTGACTCGTTGAGCAGCCAAAAGTGTCTTAACACACATCACTGTCCTTACCACTGCTTTGCCGATAGAGATATCGTCTGTCATGCCTACGTATAGGCGGGATCAACTCGGGACTTTCCATATACGCTGCGCTGTGTAGTCTTCCCTATCTGATGCCAAAGAGGAACCTCCGAGTTTCACAGCAGAGTCATGGGCTATTTGTACCCTACTATATCTCGATCCCACCTTTGAGGTTCTTGATAGCCAATGTGCTGACATTGTCTTATCTTTAAAATCGGCACTGTATCTGAGCATAACACTTACTCTCTGTCAAGCAGTTGCCAATCCTGATCCAAGGTACTGTATAAGCTCGTCCTCGGTCACGGACCACCTGCGTCGAGGTTCGTAGGTAAGGTAGCAGGTACCGAAATAGGGCCAAGTATCCGTAAAATTGTTGTAGCCTTCCATCGTTGGGTGCTCATTCAGTTCATAGAGATGTGACAGCTGGAGCCGGCCACCTGAATCTGTTAATTTGGAGAATGCCTTCAAACCTTTACCTGGGCCAGGAGGCGCAATGTGTGACCTTTCTATTTCCAATGGGTCGCTCTGGATGAAGATAGTTTTTCACGGTATACTGCCCTCCTTCAAGAAGGCGTTTAGTCTTGAAAGACGAATGGACGTGGGGTTGACACACACATCTCCGATAACCATGTACCGACAGGTATTTATCGGTCACCTTGTGTCATAGAGGCGCGTAGCATGTGCAAGAGTCATACTCACCGAGTGCAGCACTGACAAGATCACCGAGCAAAAGAATCGGCTTGGCAGGGTCGACCAACCATGTTGGTTTACCAGTTCCTCCGTCCTCCCCGGCCACGGCCACCAAAGTTACCTCTACCACCCCCTGCCATAGCCTGTTGGTCATAGCCATAGCTTTGCCCTTGGTTACCACCAAAACCAGCACCAAAATTCTGCCCCTGCCCGGCCTGGTTGCCTTGCCCAGCGATGCCACCCGCGTTTTGCATACCGGCAAACATTGCTGACATGGCATTGGGGTCCATTTGACTGGGGTCCATGCCGCCAGCCATCATCTGCTGCATCATGGCCTGCATCTCTGGCGGCATCCCATCCATGCCTGGCATGCCGGCAGCAACACCAGCGCCAGCAACGCCAGGTCCAGGGACAGCCGCGCCACCTCCGGCAGCACCAGCAGCACCGCCAATTCCGGGCATTATGCCGCCCATCATCATCATATTGGCCATCTCTTCAAACATTTTCTTGTTGTTCTGCACCACGGCATCCTGGTTGTATTCGCCACGGAGCGTCTCCTGCTTCTGCGCATAGAGCGCCCAGGTGAACTCGTCAAAGCCGTAGTTGAAATAATCAGACGGATCAGTGCCTGGTTTGCGCCAAGGCTTGTCGTTGTCTGCGAGGTCTATTTGCACAAGCATGTCAGACAGTCGACCTACGCAATAACTAGAGATCGGGTATTTTACTGACCTTCATCAATATTGACTTGGGTTAGGGGCTTCCCGGTACCCTTATGTATAGGTATGGCATTGATGTCGACCTTAGATGTCGATACAGCTGGCAGATCAGCTCCTGATATGGACGGCTTGAGATCATCCTTTTCCTTCTTGACTGGCGCAGCCTTAACAGTGGCATCGTTCGACGTTGATCGTTGTGGTATATTCCTTATCTCACTATACCTTGATTGTCTGAATGGGAGTGTTAGAGAAAGGAATCTAGACTCAGCTAGGGACGAAGCTGCGACAATACTTACGATGGAGGGGCGGCTTTTGTTCCATCTCTCCGCTCCGTAACGATCTCTATGTCCTAGTTAAGAATGAGCATATGCGCCCGGGAACGTACAAAACAATGAGGAGAAATCACAGAATCATCGTCGTCTTCGTCCATATCTCCTCCTTCATCTTCTTCCTCGCCCTCTTCAAGCTCCTCGTTACGAGGTTCAGTCGTTGTCTCTGGAGCGGCTTCAGAGGGTGCGAGAGTTGTCGCTGTTGTCTGGAGCTGTGGTTCTTCTGGAGCATAAAAGTCGTCGTCCTCGTCCATATACATTATGAGGGTTGGGCTGTGGGCAAGGAAATTCAAGAGGTTCCAGTAGGCAGGGCGGAGCTGGATGGGTTGTCAAGTCTTGTCCTTGGATGCATTCCACCTTCGACGCTATCTAATCGAGGTGAAGGCTGGTGGGCCCAGGCTCACCGTGGACAATTTGGGAAGGCGGTGAGGCGCGCTCACTTCCAAACCTTAAACCAGTAGCTCACCTATACATTGACGCGCCGGTGGGGTTCTGGCTTTCTTCTGGGGATGATTCAGAAAAAGATACAGCGGCAGGGACGAGCGTTAATCACATTCTTGACGCAAGAGTCCCATTCCTTTGAGGTCTTCCACGGTGTGCAAACGAGGCATGCTTTCTCGGTCAGCAAGCGGCCCTGGCGGGCTTAGCATCAACACAGGCAGCGCGAACCTCTTGTAAGCTTGGTCTTTGTTAATCCATCATTGCAAATCCCGTCTCCACTTTCCAAGAATAATAGTACTAGCACAGCAGTTACCGGCTCCTAACATTGCAAACGTTCTTTTAGCGGCAGTACCACGAGTCAGCCTCCAGCTGCAGGCGGTCTCTTGGGCAATACCAGTAACGCCAACCAGCCAGCTCAGTCTTCTGGCCTGTTCGGCAATACACCAACATCGCAACCTCAAGCGGCGGGAGGACTCTTCGGCAACACAGCACCGGCATCTCAGCCACAGCAGAGCGCTGGACTCTTCGGGAGCACACAGGCAGCGCAACAAAGCGGCCAGCAGCAACAGCAGCAACAGCAATCAGGCGGCCTGTTCGGTTCAGCAACTCAAACCCAGCCACAACAGTCGGGAGGTTTGTTTGGATCGACAATGGCGCAGTCTCAGCAACAGCAGCCGCAGGCAGGTGGTCTGTTCGGTTCGACTTCCGCCTCCCAAGCTCAGCAAAGTGGTGGATTGTTCGGCAGTACGGGCGCGCAACCACAACAGCAACAAGGTGGCCTATTTGGCTCCTCAACAACTCAAACCCAGCAACAACCGAGTAGTGGCCTGTTCGGAGCAAGCACGTCTCAACCAACCCAGCAACAAACTGGCGGCCTCTTTGGGCAGGGCCAGAACAACCAGCAACCCCAAACTAGCAGTCTATTTGGCAGCAAGCCCGCCCAATCAACAAGCGGCGGTTTGTTTAACCAATACAAACCTGCTGGAGGCCTTTTGTACGCACCTTCATACATTCCCGTCACATCCTGGAACCTTGCTAACATTACAACAGTGGCCAGTCGACCGCACAGCCTCAGTCCAACGCATTAGGACAGTCCGCCCTCGGACCGGGTCTGACCATGGGCCAGTCCACCAACACGCAACAGTCCCAGGGTCAACAAGTTGTACCCGGAGTGAGGATAGATCTCAGCAATATCCGTTCAACGACCCGCTTCAACGATCTGCAAGAGGATCTACAAAAACAGATTGCCGATATCGACAAGGCCATACAGGGCTTCATCAGTCAGAAGAATGAGCTGGACGCGTTCATGCCCTCTCATGGCGAGCAACTTTCGTCGATACCGACAGACGTTGCTTTTGTCTCGCGTAAAGCTTCCGGTGTAGAGACCGCTCTGGCCGCTGACGCTGTTGCGGTTAAGCAACTGCGTGAGCTCGTCAAGGTGGACACCGATAACGCAAAATTATCGTTCAAGGCAATTGACAATCTCAAGCTTCCTACGCCATACCACCAGGCAGGGTTATGGTCTACGCGTGGGCAGCAGGCCACTGCAACCGGCGCGTCAGCAGATGTCGATGGTGAGGGTAGCTCAGACCTCGTCAGTTTCTTCTCCCGGACTGCTGTTGATATGGACGACACAATGAAGAAGTTTGAGAAGAACCTGGGAGAGATCGAAACGCATCTCCACGGCGTCCAGGCGAATGTGCTAGAGCAGCTGCAGAGAGTGGCTGCCACACCCAAGGACGGTGTTCAAGGAGGCAGCGACGAAAAGATTGTGGAGTTGGCGGCTGTGCTGAGAGACTTTGAAGAGAGCATACTAAAAGTGGCGGGCGTCGTCGGTGGAGCGCGAGAAGGCGTTACACGGTTGCAGCTTGGAGAATTTCTCGGCAATAGTACTAATGGAGTCTACTGAGGGTGGGCGGTGGGAGACAGGGTTGGCGCAACCATTGTATGCAAATACCCAGGCACTCCTGACCTTGTATTGATGTAGATGACATACCCCGAGTATCGCCTGGGAGCGAGCCTGATACACAATACATAACCTCGTTTGCCCTTAGCATGTCAAACGGGCCCTTCAAGAACCCGAGCAAAGAAAATTGGTATCAACCGAGCTAATTGAACCAACACCAGGCCTGGTGTGAGTCTCCGGAACGCCACGCTGATGTAAACCCAATACCCCAGTACAGTCCATGTTAGAAGTATTCCTCGCCGCCTCCGTCCCCGCCATCATCGTATTCCTCATCCGCAGCGCCATCTTCGAAATACTGCTCTGCATTGTAGTCGTTATCTGACTCATCGTCAAACTCGTCTTCATCGTCAACCACTTCCTCCCCGTCTTCGTTCGTCCGAACCCAATCGTCGTCGTCGTCGAGCAGCAGATCGTCGGGATTCTCCTCATCGCCGAGCTTATCCAGAAAATCCAGTGCTTTGGCCGGATCCTGCCGTTCTGATTCCGGCAGGAAAATATCTGCGGCCGTCCGTAGAGCGGTTATATTTGACAATGCGAGCATCTTCTTGCCGTTGAGCTTGCGCCGCTTGCCTCCAACCACAACAGGGCCATCTTCGCCCTCGAGCGTTGGGTGGAGCTCTGGCGGGAAGAACTCTTTAGCAAATGGACGGCTCGCTAGGTCAGGTAAGGCACGATCCTCCCTGATGAAGCGTTGCGAGTAAGTGGGCATTGCCAGGAAAGGGTCAATGGTAGCCTTGCTTCTGACACCGTAGCGCTTGTTGATCTGTTCTTGGCCATACACCCGAGTAGGCTCGCTGGATTCGACGTTGGATGTTCGTGTCTGGGTGAAGAGCGGTCCATCGTGGACTTGTTCGCGAAAGAGTAGGAAATATGAGACTTGTTTGTCTTCCTTCTTCGTGAGCGGCGCTGCCACTGGGACATTATACGGCTGACAGAGACTCGATATCAGGAGCCGGTCGATCAATATTTCGAAAGGGTGAAGGGACTATCAAAAGAGACTCACGGGGAACAGCTCTGATGGCCGTCCATCGACTTGGAGATTTGGATCATTGGCCCACGGGTTATCACTGCCTCCGCCACCACGACCACCCCGGCTTCCAAAGCCGCCCCCTCGACCACCACGAGACATAGCTAGTTACCAAGTATGCTAGGACGGCAAAGGCTCCGCGGATCTGGAGTTATCAATTTGGTGGATATTCGAGAAGTTGCTGGGCCAAGCAACCTACCTTAAGTGACTCTTGGTCAAACCTTTCTCTTCCAGTATGGGTACCGGCGTATACTGTATAGTATGGAAACTTTTGTTATTTTTGGCGGGGTAGTCTAGACTAGAAGCGGAATCCTTGCTACGTCCTGCGCTACAGTGCATTTGCGTACCTTACTCATCTTACCCATGCTCTCGATACCCCACACAAGTATACTGAGCTCTTGCAGATCTGACTACGTAGTGATCACCTTAACTTTCCTGATGTTTCGCAGAGAGGACAGCCTCATATATCTTTGACAGTAGTACCCCCGCTTCCATACACACACCCGGGTCCTTCTACGCCGGTTGCTCATCTGTTTTTTTTTTCTTCCCACGATGGGCACGATACCGATCACCGGGCTCGAGGAGCTTGACAAGCATCTGGATGATCTTGTACAAGACGCCAACGTCGAACTGAACGCCAAGCTCTTTGACCATGTTGAACTGCAACTCACAGGTACTGTACAATACAGCGCATCTACGAGCTCCTCTTTGCTCATGGCGGCCATTGCATGGGTTGTCCGTTACGCTGACAAACATTATACAGAGGCGAACATCCCACCGCTCATTTCTCGCTTCCTTCCCAAGCTCACCACGATACTCAGGCAGTACCCCCAAGATCCGGCCATTCTTGTCAGCATCTCTTTAAAGCTCCTACAACCCGTCCCGTTTACCCATATCCTCTCGCTTGCGGGTGAAGAGTCACTCGTTCAAGCCCTCCGATCACCTGCACCTTCAGCCAACATTCTCGCCATGACCGTGATTGAGAAAGCATCGCGCATGCCTGGAGATGCCGCCATCCTCTCGACCATGCCTGTTCTGGTTTCCGCTTTTTTGCGCCGCTGGTTGGCCTCTCCTCATGTCGAAGTCGGACAGAAGGGCGGTATAGTGTTCGGGAACTTACTTGACATCGACTGCGAGCTTCCGCCTCCTCCACCACCGTCCTCTAGCTCCGACATGTCTCAAGTCATAGTGATCCGCAAATTACCTGGCCAAGGTAAGCTTTGGCGCCGCGTTTTTCAAGACCGCGCCGTTTATAACCTCTTACTCGACATATGCTCCGGCCATGACCCGGACACGATGTCCGACGAGAGACAGCTTACTCTCGCCCAGGGTCGGCTCCTCCGCATTCTCCCGCGTTTGGCGGCTCTGAACTTCCACGTCGTCAGCAGATCTGAATTTGCCTCCCCGACACCCTCCTACTATACCAACGGTGGGCATGCGGAAGAGGAGGGCAACCAGCAACAACGAAGCGGGAACAGCCTCCTGCATTTCGCTGCTCTGCGGATGGTTGACCGCCGAGATCGGCTCATGCATCTGTCCCTAGTAGACTTTTTTGAGGCTTTCGTTAGTCTCATGCGTCCGGGCTTGACGGAGTACTCTCCTTACAAGGTTGAGACAGTAAGGGGGCTGTTGCGAGAGGCAGCGGCTGAAGACAGCGAACTGAAGATGGCGCTGCTTAGTTTACCCGATCGGATTGTGCCTGAGGAGGCTGACGAACTGAGGAGATGGCTCCGGGAGGTGTTGCCAGGTGAAGCTGTCAGGATCGGCGGGAGCTAGGGACGGGCTGAGGTGACGAAAGGAAATACGCTAGAACGATATATCCCGTCTCGTGCCCTTGCATTTCCTTCTCACACGCAACTAATATGTGATAGCACACAAGCGACAGACAGCTCATACACGGATAGCAGGCAGGCGACACCGAGCAGTTCTCAACTTCCATGATATCCAGTCTAACTTGTCATAAAAACGGTGAGACATCAATGAGTACAGGGAAACGCCTAATCCACACTATTCTTGCCATACATTCAAGTTTTCCAGCGAGGATGTAGTAGTACACTTTTATTCCATACGACCCCAACCCACCTGGAGCTATAAACCGAAAGGTGCAGGGTCTAGACAGGTGCCACATTTCCATGCGAGTTATGGCGAGGAGAGGGCGGCCTCACCGACCTCGGTGCCTTGATAGCGCACCTATCCGCGCTACCTGCCCATCATCCGGTTGGTGGACGCATCATCGCTCGCACTGTCCATGTTGGCGAGCCCGCCTTCGATGGAGACTGCCGAGAGGACGCTCGCTCTTCGGTCCACCTCAACTACAGAAGATCTCTTGCCTGCCATCATATCCTCGATCCCCAGTCCGACCTCGCCGACGCGTCGAAGCACGGGAAGAAGGGCGCGGCGTAATTCATCGTTGAGCTCCTTGCCAAGCAGCTCCACCACGAGAGGGTAGAAGCTTGGGATGTGCGCCGCAAACGCTTGTTCTGGGAATGCGGAGTAGCCCTGAAGAACATCCACTACGACAGGGCGCCACGCGACGATGTTCCTGTGCTGCGACTCCTCTTCAAGCGCGATGTAACCGCCAATGATATCTTTGCATAAGGGCACTAACGCGTTCTCCACGTCTGCTTTGCTTCCCTCCCGTTCGGGGCTCGTATCCCCGAACATGCGAAACAGAATAGCAACGTATGTGGCCGCGCTGCCTGACTCTTGTTTGAGCAGGTTCGGCGGCTGCTTCATGAAGCCTTCGCGCCATAACCGCATGCGGAGCTCCCTGTCTCCATTGAATCGTCGAGCAAATAGGAAGGATTTCTTGAGGAGGGCCATGAGCCGGAGGAGTTCTGAGGATGGGATCTGGGCATAAACCGCGTCATTGCTAAACAGTTCACTGACTGTCTCAATCATGAGGAGTTGGAGGACACATCTCGAAATGATGCGGTTAAAGAAGCGCCGCCGTGCCGCCGTGACCACCACCGGCTGCTGCTGGAGTGAGCTATTGGGTTTGAACTCTTCAAGCTGGGGCGAGGGAGGTGGTTGTGAAATGGGCGGCGTCGAGTTCGCCGCTGTCGGGGTCCGGAGCGACTCCTCGTCCTGGGATGTTTCTCGTGACGTTGATGCCTCAGCTTCGGACACGTAACCGTTCCTTTCTGTGCCGTTGATCTTGAGTGACTTCTCGTCTACTGGCGCAGCTTCATGAGTTGGGCTCAAGGGGGATGCGAAATCAAGACCGTTCGGTGGCGGTGTTAAGGACGCCGTTGAGTTGATGGTAGTGGCAGAGAATAGCTGATAAGCGGTGGTCCGCTCAAAGAGCTCACAAAAGGCTCCGACTATCTTCGACCAATGCTCAGGCGTGAATTTGGTGACGTTCTGGAGAATCAGTTGCTGGAGGCAATTACTACCTATCCTAGCAATGGTATCATTCTCCTGGCAGATACACAAGGCGAGAAGCTCGAGGAACCTGTCGAGCATGTACTCCAAAGCGTCAAAGTAGTGAGTGAAGAGAGTAATCATGTTCCGAAGAGCCTGGATCATTGTTGTTGAAAGCCAAACCGACAGCTCCTCATGGTTTAACACGTTTGACATCTCCGGGCGAGACCTCAGCACCATGAAGATAGGGTACAGTTGCTGCCGCCAGAGAATGTCCCAGAAATCCGGAGGGAAGTCTCCGCCGTACCGGAGAAGTGCATCGAAGAAGTAGTTTAGAGCGTTGGACCGCACCTCAAGATCTTCTCCGGTCATCAGAACGTCGTGGAAAGCAAACAGAACTGGGAACCAGAACCCCTCCTCCACCGAAGTTCGAGTCTGCTGCCCGGTCGGTTTCAGACCCGAGTCAGCCTGAGAAGAGCTCGGATTGTATCGTTGCGACAGGGGACATTCCGGAGTCTTGAGCATCTTGGGAATGATAGACTTTAATGTCTCCATTGCTTGCAGGCTCTTCTTCTGGAATCTGATATTCTTCGAAAACTCAGTCAAGCAGACAATAAGATCCGTGAAGGCGCCTTGAGAGATGACAATCCCGAACCTTGTCTTGTAGACTTGGGTCACGTTTTCGTATGCTAGATTGACGATGCTCTCGTAAGGTTCCCGAGCCGCCACGGTGAAGACGCCGAACATAGTCCTCCAACCGGATCTTATATTTTCTCCTTTGGCTTGTATCATCTGAATCAGGCACCGCAGGACTAAGTCTTTTACAGTCACGTCGTTCGAGTTTGACATGACGTGCTCAAAAGGTTTCAAGAAGTCTTTCTGGAACTTGAAGCCGGGCAGTTCCTCGATTTCCATGAAGCGGATGGACAGCTGCCTGAGAGAATCCAGTGCGTTTTCGACAATGACCGTATTTGCGTGGCAGCCAATCCGATTGAAATGGTCTCCCAGCACGTCCCAGATGTTGGTCCACTCGAACCGCACACGGGTCATGTTGTAGTAGCTAATCTCCACGATCTTTCGAAGGCTGTATGTCCGTGGCGATTCATTGGAGCCGGAGACTTTGATCTCGTCCCAGCTCACCTCAGTTAAGGCACGAGCGAAATACACAATGGCCTCTCCGTTCAGATGAGCCGTGTTGGAAAATATTCTGTCAACGCTCTTGTTGACTTCTTCAGATATGCTCTCCAAAGCAAGGGTCATAGAGAACCCGCCGGGCCCGGTGGTCGATCTTGGTCGTTGCTGTCTCCTGGCGGACTGCGTTGACCTCCGAGAGTCACTTGTCTCGGTCCGAGACAAAGGTACGAAGCGAGCCTTCGAAACGTCCGGTATGGCGCTCGCGTCCACTCCCCCAGATATCAACATGAGTCTGTCTAATTGACTGATGCACATTAGAATATCCTTCCATGACTGCTTCAAGAGATTCCCCTCGGTCAGGCCAAGTTCGAGAACGACTCTCAAAGCCTCAACATTTTTTGCTTGCATCTCTTGGGGATTGTTGAGGTTTGTGGTGTTCTTGAGCGCCGAGATGAAAGCCTCGCGTGGAGTGGAAAGGTCGAATAAACAAGCAATTTGGGTCGCGAGCTTCATGCCTTCTAGGCAAAGTTTGTTGACCTCGAGGTTGTGCGTCTTCTGTATTTGGCTCGAAAGCGCGGAGAAGAAGGACATCCATGTGACATCGAACATAGGACCGACATGCTTGAAGGAAGTAGCGGGTATGAACTTGGGGCCTGCCTTTTCGGCATTGCGACGCTGACTCCTGAAGAGATTCTTAAACAGTTGCTCTGATCGTAGAGATATCTCCTCGGATTGCTGAACGTAGGCCTCACGCTGCAGGTCTCGGCCGACATTGGAGAACGCTTGGGTGAGCCCGGCGGTGAGTCCCCCTGCATGTGCTTGATGAAGCGTCCCTGCTGCCGCGGCCTTTTCGCGCTCGCTCTTGAGGACGATTTCATTTTTAGCAATCTCATCATAGATGCCAGACAGATATTCGTCAGGAAGATCAGCGTTATCGTTGATACCCCTGTTGTTCTTGATGAAGTCCTGCACAGTCATGCGCTTGGTGACGCTGCTACTGTGGAGGTCCGTGTTGAGCATAATGACAGAGTAAGCGAGGACGTACGCTGTGTCAGCATTTGCGAAAGCATTGGGATTCCCAGTAACATAGCGATTGGCAAATTTCAGCATGAATCGATCAATCTTCTGGGCTTCGCCGGGCAGCCGGAACGACTGGAGAAATTGACGAAGAGCGTCGACAAAACGCATCTTCGTGAAGTCGAGAAAATCCACAAAGGCATGCATGATCTCGATGTTCCTCTCATCACCATCACCGAGGTACTCGCCAATTTGTGCCTTGTCAAGCCTTTCTTCTTGGTGCAGAAATCTTGCGATGTCGGCTGGTTCCTCGCTCCTAATGAAACCATCTCTGATAAGAAGCTTGATGCCATTTTTAGGCTTGAGATTGAAAGCCTTGATGGCATTGGACATGGCTGTCTTCCTGGCCTTTTCTTTCTCCAGCTGCTCCGGGTCATCGTCCATAACCGGGGTTGATGGTGGTAAGGGTGTCTCAATGCGTGACGCACTGTCACTTGCAGAAGGCTCCATCGACTTCCGTACATCATCGCTGGACATCTCTTGGTCCGGGTCATGAGAGACGCCATTGGTCTCTGGGCGCGCAGGCTGAGACCAGTCTAGCAATGACCGAAGGGCATCCACCAGCGAGTCTAGGGCGATCCGCTTCATGACATACTCCCTCGGTATCTCCGACTCGGCTTCGTGGTGGTGTGGGATAATTTGCGCAACAGATAATGGAGGTGGCAAAACACCCTTGATCTGCCATTCACTTCCGGGCGGCACTTTCGCATGCCTCTCCTCAAATTGTTGCTCAAGTACTGACGAAACAGGCACGGCAGAGGTCGCAAACTTAGACAAGTCCTCGATGATAGTTTGAAAGATGTTGTCCACATTCCTATCGCAGTCGTAGTTGAGGTATGTCTCAACCAGCGCCCGTGGATCTCCGCAGAACCGGTTCAGGATGTTCACGACATACAACTTTTGGGTTAGAGGAGCATTTCTTCGAGCAAGAAGAGCCAGGTAGATCTCATTTAAGAAGACCTCAATCTCCTTCTAGAAGCATGTCAGTCACCTGCCACCCATCGGGTAGTTCCACAACATGAATGGCACACTAACCTTGAACGGCGCGCGCATAAACTTCAGCATCAACCAGAAGATGTCACAGCACACTTCAAAGACGCGATCTACCGAACTCGCCCCATTGCGCGTGATACTGAGGCATAAGTAGAATTTGATCGCTTGCAGAAAGCTCGTAGGTTCATTGTTTTTGGTGTTGGTAATGGTACACATGGGAGACGTAAAGACGCTGATATTATTGTTGAGGAGCGTGTGAATAAGATGTAGTGATATCAGCTTAGAACGCATAGGTTGCCCTCTGAGGTCGAAAAGCTGGTCGGGCGGAAGGACTTTGGTGGAGAGGTTGCAGAAGGAACGGAAAACCAGATAGGCATCCCGGATGTAGACCTCATCTTCGGCGTCCATTGATTCTGAAGTGTACTCCTGGCTGGATTCAGCTACTGTATGGTCCGACACGGTCCGGGAGATCTTCTTTAGAGTCCGTAGCTGTGTGACCATGGTCGGTCCGTCTCCAAGATTGGAGTCATCGAAGCTCTTGCGGTGTTCTAGGTCCTTCAGGGTGAGTTTTGGCGCTGCTCCATCAGATGGCCCGTTAGAGTTTACGTCAGATGCCGCGTCCACAGCTTCTTCGCTATCACCGTTGGCAAGTTCGGCATTTTGATATTCAGGTCGGTCGACCGTAAGGCTGCTGGCGCTGGGTTTCAACTTGCCCAGGCTGGACCGCGCCTCTTTCATGTGAAGGCGGGTTTTGACTCGCTCGAACACGGTCCCGACCATTTGTGTCAGTGTACCCTGAGCAACCTGCTGGTTCGCAGTACTTCGGGACAGAAGGAACACATTGTAGACCTGCCTGACGGCTTTCAAGAGGCCGGCGCCATGGACGACAATCTTGTCGTTCAACACGGCTGCCAGGAGCGATTTGACGATCTGGAGCTGTATCTCGACGGCGGTCATTTCCCCTTGGAAGCAGTCACATATCGTGTCTATCGCGCGTTCGATAAGGGGTGCCTGTTGGGCGCCTTCAGGGGCGTCATCCTGAGTAGAGGGGGTCGTGGAGGGCGCGGAGAAGTAGGAGTAGGATATGAGCTTGCCGATGCAGTCAAGCGCAGTGGTCGTCAAAGGAATCGTACCCGATTTAGTCGCTAGCTGTAAAGGGGCGAATATTACTTCAGGGTCCGGTAGTTGGTTCTCGTTCTTCTCGATCGCAGCGAGGGCCTTTTGGACCAGTTCGGACAGCTGCTTATTCTTGCCGGAGTTTGCGGCAATGATGTCCAGCGAGGACACCACGAACTTGAGGGAGGTCATTGCAGTAGAGGGATACCACTATCCGCCATCCGAATGACAGGCAAAGTAGAAACCAAAGAGCGATGCAATGGTAGGTCGAGCTGTTGACTCAAACAGGGGAAAGCAGCAATGCCCCGTCCTTCGTCAGCAGGATCGCTCGCAGGCCGTCTCCGTCGTCGCAGCAACCTGGTGCGACGAGGTGCTGGACGACTGTTGATTGCATGCGCGTACAGGTGAGAAAACGGCAGGAACGGCAGAAATCAATGTAGTTGTGGCCGAAGAGTGGTGAGATGCTTGTCGCGTTGATGGTGACAGTGGAGCAGAACGATCAAGGGGACCTTTGTTGGAGGTTGACACCTCTGCACCTTTGAACAGAGTGGACTTTTACAGTGGAGCCTAGCTCCGGGGCTTATCAGGACGGAGCAGGGACGCAATTTTGCGGTAGCTTTGGGTACCTTACCTAGGTACCTACAGGCTACTAGTGCACAGTACGTGCTTTAAGGCACCTGAGGTACCTACCTTACCTACGTACCTTACCTAGGTAACCTAAGGTGCCTTCCCTAGGTAGGTGGGTACCTTCGGATGAGCCTATGCACAGAAATAAGGTAACTTAAGCTGTACGGTCTCCTTTTGGAGACACTGTCCCTTCTTTGGACTGTGGCATTCTCTGTCGGCATAGCTTTGCGAGCTGAAAGGTATTTCCTTCAAAGCTTACCCATGATACAGTAGGGCGCCATCAACTTCAGCCGCAGGCCGATATATCAATTTGTGGCTTGCCTATTCTGTATGGAATACCATGTAACAGTATCCACAGTCCCCAATTTTTCAGCATTATGGGCGTTACCGACTGCCAGCCTGCCTTCCGCCATTGACCTCATCCTTTGCCCTGTCATTTCAGGTGGGCCTTACTAAGTGAGCTGTTTGTATCTGCATCACGGCCGATGACCGGATCGTCTTTCTATGAACCCGCTGTTTTCTTCACTGTCTCGCCGTTGTATTCTCTCCCACAGACTGCCTGGGAGAATAGTCCCTCCAGCATCTGCTCTGGGCTCATTGTCGTCATCGCTTCTCCCTGCAAGTCAGACTGCGCTTAGGATCAAAAGTCACACCACCCGCGCCACGGTTAGTCATTGGGGTTCTAGGAACTCTGGGCTTAAGAATATAGCGAACTTGTCAAGGACAGGGGATTCGACTTGCAATATTCGTCAGGCGCAAATTCATAAAGTAACCTTCGAATCGCAATCCGCCATGGCCATGTCAACGTCACAGTCTGCCTTAACCGTCGAGGAGCAGACGGCTTTAGTCGAGTCCTCCAAGAAGGCAGCTGCTTTCCAAGCAGTGAAGGACTACTTGGAACCAACATTCCGGCACGTCGGTATTGGCTCAGGAAGCACCGTTATCTATGTCGTGGAAGCCATTGCCAACCTCGGTGCCGATACCACTTCTAAGATGGCCTTCTATCCTACCGGCGAGCAGTCGCGCCAGCTCATACTTGCCGCCGGACTGCGACTAGCGTATATTCAAGACCTTCCGCCGAATGCTTCCTTGGATGTTGCTTTTGACGGTGCTGACGAGGTTGACGAGGATCTCAATCTTATTAAAGGCGGAGGTGCTTGTCTGACTCAAGAGAAGATCGTCGCGACCAGCGCGAAGAAGTTTGTCTGCGTAGCGGACTTCCGCAAGATCTCTCCCCGACTTGGGACAAGCTGGAAGAAGGGCATTCCGATCGAGGTCTTACCAATGGCTGCCGAGCGGGTGCTGGGCGAGCTCAAGGCGATGGGCTCGCTCGAACCTCGGGTTAGGTCAGGGCTGCCTGGAAAGGCAGGTCCGATCGTGACTGACAACGGGATGTTGATCATTGACGCGCCCTTCTCGCCTCTCCTGCTTCCCAAGGACACTGAGAGTGTAATAAAGGCTGGAGACGGTTCTGGGGGTATCTGGACGGTGGATGCGCTGGCACAACGGTTGATCAACATTGTTGGCGTAGCCGAGATTGGGCTTTTCCATGGAAAGGACGGACTACAGGTTGAGCGTGGTGCTCAGAAACCGGTGGCCGCCTACTTTGGATTACAGGATGGCGGTGTCAGATTGATGAAGGCAGGAGAGTCATCTTTATGAACCATCGACCGAGTCATCTAGACCTATATAGTTCACGTTACTGTGGCCATGCGCATCCAGCTTGCCTCACTTGCATCCTGACATTAGAGATAGCTCGTCTTGCGTGTTAGTCACCTTAGCAGGCTTGTCAAGAATTAGGCGTTAAGTGCCCTAGCTGTCATTCTTGGGGCTCGAGTGTGACCTGCGTGCTGAAGACCCTGCAGGACTCTTTCGAGGTTCTTTGCCTCATGCCATAATTCTGTGTCCACTTACGTATATACTTATTCACCATCCCAATATTGACGGATTCAAGTTGAAGAAGAGCAGCTGGGCAATAGTCAACAGCTAGCAATGCTCGTACCTTAAGTACCGTATCTTACTATTGCCTTACAAAGTACCTCAAACCTGTACACGTACAGATGGCCGATCCACGAGAATTTGGCGGAGCGAGCTAAATCCAAACCGGACTAGGGTAGAAAGCTGTGGCCAAGCAGCTTACCTTATCACAGCACTTTGGCGACAAAGCTCCCAACAATGCCTGTGCTGCCCGCCAAAAGTCCCGGTTAGAAAAAACTACCCCTGCAAGACTGTCCGGAGGTTCAGTCGACGAAAAAGCACCATCCATCCTCAAACCTCATCTCCGTCCTCTCGCTCCATTCTCCCCCGACGCCGGCCACCTTCAGCTCATCCTTCCGACCACCCAATCGACTCGGATACACGTCGTCAAGATTACTTCTGCTCTCTGCGCGTTCGCTTCTTGAGAGTAACCCGCTTTTTCGGCGTCAGTCACTTTATCTCGCACCTCCGTCGAGCTTCAGTCCGGCAGAGCCATTTTCCTGTATTCAGCACCAGTGCCTCCACAATGCTCGTCCCTATACTCCGGAGGCAAGTCCTCCAGCAGTCTCGGACCGCTAGAGTCGTTCTACCCTATAGCTTGGCGAGATGGTACGCCTCCTACCCTCCTCACACCGTTGTGAAGATGCCAGCTCTCTCGCCGACAATGACGGCCGGAAACATTGGCGCGTGGCAGAAGAAGCCCGGTGACAAGATCGCTCCTGGCGATGTCCTCGTTGAGATCGAAACCGACAAGGCCCAGATGGACTTCGAATTCCAGGAGGAGGGCGTGGTCGCTAAGATCCTCAAAGAGACAGGCGAGAAGGACGTCGCTGTTGGTAACGTACGTGGCTTTCCCGCTTCCCCACTGCTCCTGGTCTGCGACCTTTGAGATGTGTGTACTAATGACCGCTGCTCAATAGCCTATCGCTGTTTTGGTTGAGGAGGGTACCGATGTCGCTGCTTTCGAGAACTTTACGCTTGCAGACGCCGGCGGAGAGACAGCTGCTGCTACACCGGACAAGCCTAAGCCGTCAGAGCCCGAGCCGAAACCCGCACCAACACCCGCGCCCGAACCGGCGCCCGAGCCAGAGGACTCTGGATCGAGCGGGAAGCTTCAGCCCGCTCTCGATCGTGAGCCGAATATTTCTCCCGCTGCTAAGCGTTTAGCCCTTGAGAAGGGTGTGAACCTTACCAGCCTCAAGGGCACCGGTCCCAACGGCAAGATTACAGAGGAAGATGTCAAGAAGGCCTTGTCTGGTGGTTCCGCAGGTGCTCCTGTTGCCTCTGGTGCTGCATACGAGGATACCCCTATCAGCGGCATGCGCAAGACCATTGCCAATCGGCTCAAGGAGTCCATGTCCGAGAACCCACACTATTTCGTCTCTTCTACGCTCAACGTATCCAAGCTTCTCAAGCTGCGTCAGGCTCTGAACAGCTCCGCTGAGGGCAAGTACAAGCTCTCTGTCAACGACTTCCTGATCAAGGCTATGGCCGTTGCCTGTAAAAAGGTCCCCGCGGTAAATAGCTCGTGGCGTGGTGATGTGATCCGACAGTTTAGCACCGTCGACGTCTCTGTCGCCGTTGCCACACCGTCGGGTCTCATCACTCCCATCGTTAAGTCCGTTGAATCCAAGGGTCTTGAGAGCATCTCGTCTGCGGTCAAGGAGCTTGCAAAGAAGGCACGCGACAACAAGCTCAAGCCGGAGGAGTACCAGGGTGGAAGCATCAGCATTTCAAACATGGGCATGAACGCAGCAGTCGAGCGTTTCACTGCCGTTATCAACCCGCCGCAGGCCGCTATCCTAGCCGTCGGCAGCACCAAAAAGGTTGCTGTCCCCGTTGAGAACGACGATGGCACGACCGGCATAGCTTGGGAGGATCAGATCGTCGTCACCGGAAGCTTCGACCACAAGGTGATTGATGGTGCTGTTGGTGCTGAGTGGATGAAAGAGTTAAAGAAGGTCATCGAGAGCCCCCTGGAGTTGCTGCTGTAAGGCGAAGCTGACCTTCTGAGAATGGCGGCGATTGGCCGTCCTTGTTAGTCAGCACTTTCCCGAGCCCATATAGACGTTGTTTTGGAGGATATGCTCGCCCCTTTAGAGCTAGCATCATGGCACAAGGCTCGGCCTTCTGTGTCAGGATGGTTACGTAACGCTGGGCTGTTGAGGCGATGCGATGCGTTGTTGGTGCATTCAAAAGACGAGTGGCCGGACCCCAACGTTTGACGCCCTCCATGTACTATGATTCCTTTAAGTCTTTTCAATTAATAACATACTGCATGTCTCGTGTGGAATATTAGATTTTGTACATTTCCAGTGTTCATCTGATTATCCTGCCTTGTTTGTCTGATATAAACTCAAAGAGCTGATCAGCAGACGGGCGCATCAGGGTCCTTATGCCTCCTTGGAACATTAGGCAGTCACACTACGACTCCGGACAATCTTCTTTGAAGACATACATGGCAGCCACTGTTTCTTGCCAATACCGGCAACACGGTTGACTAAGATCACATCTCGACGAGCTCATCACTGTTGATGGCATAACCTTGTGCTCATTGCATGCCGGCCTGGGCTCACTAACTTCCAGCTAGCAACTCTAGTCCCTGATTATTTGTCACAAGTTTATCCTGAGAAAATTTAGCAATGCGCAAGGTTCTCTGCGCTCAGAGTCAAGTTTTACTTACCAAAACAGATTGAGGGCACAGCGTCATGATAGCCCAGACGCGGGTAGCGAACGCGCCTCTCCACACCCGGCCTGTGGCACCGGAAAGGATATCACCAACAACCTTGTTGGCGAATTTGTCCACAGGCATACGCTCCGGTACGGGGGCTTTGATGATGTGGGCCTCGACAGGCTTGAAGATGGAGCCTTCGGTTGGCAATGTAGTCGCCACGACAGTGTTCGGATTGTTCATATTCGTCTCGACGGCGCCCGGGACGATGCTCAGTACTTTGACGCCAAAAGGAGATAGTTCCAGGCGAAGGGTGTTGGTGTAGGTGTCTACAGCGGCTTTGGAAGCCCCATATATGGCTTCGGTGTGTCGTGCATGTCAGTATATGTTGTTCTATCTCTCCACTGAGTGATTGAAAAGTGCTGGGCGAAACTCACAGCTCCACAACATTGGGACTCCAATACCACCCAGCGAAGAGACATTGGCAATGGTACCCCGGGCCTTGATAACCATGGGCGCAAATGTACGACACATTTCAACGACGCCCCAGAAGTTAATGTCAAACAATTCTTTTGCCATTACGACGTCGGGTTCAAGAGCTGCGCAGCGGTATGCGACGCCAGCGTTGTTTACTAGATAATCTAGTGTACCACCAGTCTCGACCGATACATCTTTGCAGGCGGCCGCGATACTCTCGGAAGAGCGGACATCCAGGCTGAGCAAGGTGATGTTGGAAGCATTGGCCAAGGACGACATTTTAGCGACGGATCGGGCAGTGGCTATCACCTTTAGGCCACGAGCTGCGAACTCTTTGGCCAGGCTGCTACCGATGCTGCCGTCGCTGCAGCCAGTTATGAGAACTGTTTTGCGACTCATTTCCGGCGTTGTCGTTCTACGGCGGATGAGGCTTCAGGGCTGATAGGGGGAGTGGTCTGAGATAGCGGACAGGGACTGTTGGAAGGTCAAGAAGAGGAACACCACTTCCTCAGCTGTCTCTCCTAACAAGCGAAGGTCAAGCTCTTATAGCACCTTCTGTAGTCACGGCTTTGAAAGAAAGAACGTCACGGAGCGGTAGCTAATCGGGCAATCTGTAACCCGGCGAGAGCTACGCCGGGAGACTTACACACAGATGTTTCTACATCTGGAAGTTGTGTACGACGGATGACAAACCAAAGACCCTGTGAAATACATCCAAAGTCTCCGAGTAATGTCTGCATGTCTGGAAAACCCCAAGTATCGGCCAGCTTATATTCATTGTATGGCAAAAGATTTGAGACTGCACGGCGGGTGGTATGCCCCGGAAAGTTCCCGAGCCGGCGAGATTCGACCCGAGCCGGACCGTCGCTGTTCACACGCACGACAAGTTCCGTCGGACAGTCTGTGCCCGGTTATCGAGCTGTGCTGATGGTCCTAGTAGCCTCCATGGTGCAATATATGGAAACTCCGAAGGGATTATTCCTACCTACCTACCTTACCAAGGTACCTACCTTAGGTAGTCAACACAGATTGTCCACTGGCCTGCTGCTTCACTAAGCGAATAAATTTTCTTATCGCACCTTACCTACTTTAACGCTATCGCGCCGTATGCAATGTACCGCGAGCGAGTGCTAATAAACCGAGCGCCCCACTAATATCTCGAATAGCCCCGTTAGAAGAAGTCGCGTCTAAGTCGCGTCACACTCAAGTCTCGGCAAACGACCAGCGTCCTCAGGTTCGGCAGATCGACATCACGAAAGTGCGTCAAGAGAGATATTCTAGAATTTGAAGCAAGCAATTTGAAAGCATGACCCAACCAATTCTCAAGTTGAAATCAGACAAGCTATCACGCACAAGGTCGACAGCTCATCTCCTGCCCTGCCGTGTGCACTACGACGGGCCTGTCAAAACGGCGCAGTCACACTGGTCTCCAACTCAGAGAGAGGGTGAGTCATGAGTCCGTAATATATTCTTTCAGAGCGCTGACATGGTCTTAGACGGCACCAGGGTTGCCTATTTTCGTGGTCGCAAGCTGCACGGCAGGGCTGTCAAGTTACCGCAGGGTTATCAGGGAATGGTGATCGAGAAACAGGCACCTCCGCCAGCAGCTGCTCAACCCGAAGGGCATCTCGTTGACCTAGATCAGGAGGAAGCGGATGCGCAAATAATGCTCGGAAGTCTTGAGAATAGAGCTGGAATTGACGAGCTGGTCATCTGGGGCCACGAGGTAGTCGCTGATGCGGCTTCGGACCCGTTTGTGAGACTTGAGGAGTGGACTCAATTCGCTGAACAGGTACGTAAGAACGTTACATTCGCTCTGCACTTTCATTTGCGAGTTCTTGCTGACGAGGTAAAGCTACACTATTTCCCAGCTGTTACGAGGTGCTCGTGAACAGAGTCATTGGATTTTGCCTTGTGTCAAGAGCCTGACGTTCTAGGGGATGTCCTAGGGTCTTTTGAGGGCCATGCGAATACAGCAGATGGCTTTCTAAATGTTGGGTTGACTCCAAGTTGAACGAGAAAACTGCTTCCGTTGGCTGGAACTTTCCACGGAGTCTTGTCACAGTTCTATACTCATATGTCTAGTGACTTATCCCAAACAGTGAGGATAACCCGAAACCCCAAGAAAACGCGACGTACGGCATCAGAATTCCCCGGTGGTCAGCCAGCCAAGCGTCATTCTTACTTCAGTTTACTGGCTGACCTATGGGAGAACGGACAAGACCCCGGGTCTTCCAGTCTATGGTGGTACATATAGTCTGGGGGTCTATAATCGACGTGGGAGATATGTTGACTGGATTTCTTCGCCAGAGGCGTCTGCTTATCCCAAGCCGGGATCCCTAGCACAATAGTCATAATTCCCATTCTGAAAATTATTTCCCCAGTATGGAGGAAAAACGACAGCAGACCCGCTAGCGCCCTGCACAGCAAATGTTGTGACAAACACGAGTAACTCCGTCCCGCCGCTGATCGCTGCAGCGAGAAGATAGTTGTATCGGATGAACCAGGTCGGGTATCGCTTCCGGACAAAAAATTGGACGAAGAAGCCGATGGCGAAGTACAGCCCGACCGAGGAGTTGATGCCTACGGATAGGTAACCGAGATACCAGCAGATGACAGGCGTGACGAAGTAGTCGAGGTGTAGTTGCGGGAAGCGCTTGTGAAAGAGGTAGAACGGCACGGGGAGAATGAAGCCGATTGGCAGGGCGAGAACGATCCAGGAGTAGGTGCGCCCTATGCTGAACATGTACTCAGATAGCGCACCGAAAGCGATAGCCTATTTGAGAATACATCAGCTATTGTCAACATCTTGGGAAGCAGATAGGACTCACGTTTGAGTTGAAGGACTGAATCACCTGCCCGGACCAGATATTAGTCCCCTCGATGCTGAGGAGGACCTCCCTCTGGTTGTCTGTGATGGAGTTCATTAAAGCGTAGTTGACCACGGCTCCAAACAGAGTCCCAATTATCTGTACCGTGAATGTACAGCGCGGGCTAAGCTTTCCGTACTGACCCAGCTTCAGATTGTGGACCAAGAGCAGAGCTTGTGTCTGAGCATTGGCACCGAACAAAACAAAATACATGTTGGCTACAGGCTTGCCGGGGTGAAGATAGCCGCCAATCAGCTGGATAACAGATGTTATGGGCACGCTGAACCCAATCAACCCTGCCATTGCGCCGAAGAAGAGCGTTGAAAGGAAGGAGAGGGTGATGGCGATAAGGAAACCCCACCAGGGGAGCGTCGAATCCAGCGTGTAGATGCATCCGAGGGCGATAAAGACAGACAGCACGAGGATGCTAAGGTACCACCATGACGGTACTTCCTTGTAAGCAAGCATCTGACGGTAATGTGGATCCAGTCCAGCCAGTTTCTCCTGCGTCAGAGGCGCAGCTTGTCGTTTCCAGAATGACTTTGGCTTACTGAGAAAGGAGCGTAGGTCTAAAAGGTTGGGCCGCTTGAGACTGAATGCATTTCGAACTGCATCGCGATTCCAAAGACAGATATGCATGACTGTGGCCGTGATGCCGAGGTTTGTTGTTAAGAGATATGATGCGTTGGTAGCACTGAAAAGGGGGAGGCCTTGTGCCTCCAATGCGTTGAGATCCAGCTCGAGATTAGAGTTGAGGATAGCCGACTGATTATACACTTCAAACAACTCCCGAGTCGAGTTCTGAGAAAATAGCTGCTGAGAAAGGAATGGGAAATCGAGCGCGCTCCATACGTTGCCGTAATAAAGACCAAGGAATAAACACATACACAGAATGTAACCGATGAAGCCGTTCGTAAGGGTCTGGAGAGGCAAGAAAAAAGCGGATGTTGTGATGTATTGCCAGTCGAAAGAGAGAGCCAGCAGTCCCAGTCCCTCATTTCCGTTGGAGCCGCCGAATAGGTGTGTGAAGTCAAGACTTGACCTGTTCGCCAGACAGAAGACGCTGACTCCAGTCAACACGGGCATGATGTACTGCGGGAACAGTTCCCAGACGGCCACAATGCCGAATATCGTCCAGAAGAAGTTGAATCTCTTCTTCATTACGGATCGTTCCCGGTGTAGCGTCTCGACCAGAGCGCTTAGTGGTAGAATGTTTGGCCACACCATCTTAGTCGGATAGACGAGACTCTTGCGAAGTACCCCCGCCATGCCATATCCAAGGAGTTGAGAGGAGAATAGAAGCAAAATGGCAACTGCGGCGTTAGGCACAACGCCGTAGTAAAGCTTCTGTGCAGCTAGCACTTCGGTAGCAGAGGCAGCGCCAGACGCGGACCCCGACATGATAATGATTGCCAGGTGCTCTTTGGAATTGAAGTCATGAGGATTCAGCCAGCGGCCAATTACCCCTTTTCGGGGCAATATCGTGGCAAGGGCATTTCCTCCGACGTAACTGATGACCGCTAAGAAAATAATCGACACGGTGACCGACTGCGGTTTGAAGAGGAAGATTGTCGCTAGAGCTGAGCCGAAGGCAGAGAGACCGAATCCTATCAAATCGTTACAACGGATGGTTAGGCCTACTCAAGTGTCGGACAGCGGTAGGTCTAGGCTTCAAAAAAGAGGCCAGGGAACCATCAACTTGAAAGGTCGGCAAGAAGGGCAATTGAGAATAGCAAAGACCATAGAGTTGAATAGGGATTTACCTATGAAAAAAGTCCTAAACGTCCAGGGGTTCAAAGACAAATCGTCGTCAGTGTGGAGAGCCTTCAGAGCAATTTCCTCCATCTTTGCCACCACAGGTTGCCTTCCGTTGTCCTCGACGTCTTGTGTGTCAATATTGGGTAATGACTCTCGCGAGGAATTCGATAACCCAGAATTGGAGATGGCGTCTTTCGTTTCCACATCTGCACTATCGTCTATCGAGGTGCTTCCAGCAGATATTGGTCGTGGAAGAGCCATGATGTAAGCAATCCAGTGGTCATAACAATCGTCACAGACGGTGTTTGCTATTGCTGTTTCCGGACAGGCAGATATGAGGAGAGGCCGCACTACTACATTGTTGATGAGTCCTACTTAGGCGGGCTTGCTCCATCTGAATGGGATGAAGGTAGGCCATTCTATATCTGTGAGATGGTGATATCGCCAGATGAGCCCTGCCCGGTCACAGTGCTAGGGCTGTCGCATGACAGGCTGGATGCCCATTACCACTACAGTCGCAAACCAAGTACGGCAGGAATTGGTACATGCTGCCAAAGATGGTTCCGAGTCCGGCGGCCATGAGTCCAACAAGCAATGAGATCGCAATACGTTATCTGGTGGCTGAAAGTGATACAAAGCTGGAACTGAACGCCATGATATTCCCCCCAGCTCAGAAGGCATGACAATAGCCAAAAAAGGATATATAAAAGGAGAGACAGCACACGGCACCCAGGAATTCCTATGGTCAAGGGTTGAGAGGATGGGGTGAAATGGTCCCGAAAGACCTTATGCCGCAGACACCCCGTCAGTCTGTTGGGTGAAAAGTGCTTGGACCGCATACGGCAGAAAAGAAAGAAAGTTTTGGATCCTTATCGCCCGTCGATCTTGTGAACCGCAGGCCATGCATAAGACACAGAATGGTGCTGAAACAAAAACCAATGAGTGTGCATTTATGCAAGAATAATGACACCTGGCATGAATAGAAGCCCTCCAGGGAAACATCTGCAACTCATACGCCAACACAGTGAGATTCACAATGCGAGATGCCAACTAAGTCTAGACGTAACTATACTAGTATTTTCGTACCCATGGAAGGTCCCCCAACCCTCTCCTTTCCCTAAACCCAGCTACATCTCCGTCCCACTTGTCCTCATTTACCACACGAGCCACATCTCGATATCATTCACATTTCTCCGCAAAAGATTCTGGGTTGCAGAGAAAGGACATGATTCATGTTCATGGGAGGATATAACATCCCTGTAGGGATCGGTCAATCAGCTGGCTGTACTAGTAGAGCCAAGCTTAGGCTTAACCCTCCTCGTAAATAGTTTCTTTCCCTGCCGCACTGATTCGTCTGAACGCAGTGGTTGAGGAGGAAGACGTCAGATGACTGCAATGTCCCCAAGTCAGTAACAATGAACATCCAATTGGGCAATTAGCACGACGGCATAGAGCAAAACAAAGCCTAGAAATAGGAAAATCTCTAAGCTGATCGCAAAGCGGAACCAGGCTAAACTGGGTGGGTCAAACACGCCAGCCGGGACAGACGTCCATATATGAGAGCTCTGCCTCATCATAGAGGTAACTTACTGACACCAAGCAGTCTTGATGAGGGAAATAGTTTTCCAAGGACTTCTTAAGCTGAATCCTTACATCTAAGACCCTCGGGATCTATAGACCAATCTCTTTGAAGTTGGCCAAGACCGGTGCACTGGTAGGTCTAGAACAGGGCGTGTCGAGCGCATATACTTAGTACTGTACTAGTATTCCGTTTATGACTCGGACCTGCGATGCCGGCCTGCTTATTGGTCTTGTTCACATTGGCCATGACACTGGTTTGACAAACCGTTCTCTCTATACCGGATAATACATCTATGTCGCGATAATCAGATTACTTTAGTTCTTTTTGAAGTACCTAGTTTGGATAGTGCTGGCAACCGAATGAAGTTCAGGTTTCTAAGTATCGCTAGGTACTATTTGTCTACCTTAGTCTAGAGGTAACTGTTGGAATATCTAGCTAGGAGGTAGGAACAGGGGGCAGCAACCCAGGGGTTTCAGACGGTGCCTCGGGCAGGGGCACCAGTCTGTGCGTCAGGGGCACCAGAGGCTATTTCATGNACGCCCTCTCGCACCTGGGAACTCCCTCCTCTTAGAAGACAGACCCAACCACTTGAACAACCTTACAGCACGTAGCCCTCCAAACAGGAGAGGGTATTTGCTCTATGTTCAGACGTACCGGTACCTGGTGGATCCTACAGTAACGTCCTTGAAAATGGACTTGGCTGGACATCAGTTTCCCTGATTGAAAATTAATTTATTAGTCTGAGTTATGACTGTTGATGGGTGAATGATATCAAACCTAGTTACGACTGGCATCACTTGGGGAGAAATTACTCCAGCATGCATAGACTACCTAGGTAGTATAGTAGACTAGTACCTCTCCGAGTCCTAGACTAAGGCAGAGGTCTGGTTGCTATTGGCTATTACAGGTTTGGAAATATCTGACATGAAGTTTTAATATGAAAGGTAGATGGCGTTGAGGCTCGTAGGCATGCGCAACCTGGTTAGTACCACAGCCACGCAAAAAGGGGCGGGCGGCCCGCCTTTGGGACGCTGTGTCGTCGCACTACGCTCAATCTCTATAGTATGAGTACGTGTTAGCCATCAGGCGCCGAGTGTAATGTGACCGCACAATGCTTCGCAGTCAACCAATTCAAGCATGATATGCCGATTGCGGAGAATTACCCCAGGCAGCTTACACTCACGGACGCCTTGAAGTCAGGACGCTCGGAATGAAAGCAGAGGGAGATGAGTTCTAATCGCTTCAAGACATGTTCAACTTCTGCTCGACGCTCACATGAATCCATTTTCCCTACCTTAGACTCCCAAGTAAGTACGAGTTCAAAACAGTGCTTATATCACCGAAAAGTCTAGCCAAGTCTTACAACAAGGACCAGGCCATTGGCTCGGCTCCAGCCGTAATCAATTTAGAGTTACCGAATATGTAAATCCCCACACCGATTTCCTACATGTACAGTACATCACCCTACCTACGCAGTACTCTTGAGCAAGTCAACAGTCGAGAACTGCTTCACTGACACATGAGGGATCTAACACACTCCTGCCATTGGATCGCAACCGGAGAGAGCACTGTGGGGACCACATCGGCGAGAATATACCCGAGCGGGGTCCCCACAGAACGTTGCGTCATGGAAGCCGACTGGTCTCCGAGCTAAAATCGTAGTGCAAGATGGGAGGAAGGTCGAGGCGATCACTAATGCCACGTTGTTAGAAATTCGAAAATAAATAGCGCGGCATTCCGCACTCTTCTCTTGCGTCTTGTGTAGAGCAACATATCGCGGTATCTTCCTTATAATCCCAAAGCTCGAATGCAGAGACTCGCCATGGCAACTTCGTAAGTCAACTGTTCCGTCTCCTCGAAGGAGGGCACACTCCCCCACGATTTGCGCCCCCGCTAACTGGCACTCAGAAAGACGTATAAACTCAACACCGGAGCCGCCATTCCGGCCATCGGACTCGGCACCTGGAAGTCCAAGCCCAATGAGGTAACGGAAGCAGTCAAAGCCGCGCTGCAGCGCGGCTACCGCCACATAGACACGGCCTTCGCCTACGGCAACGAGAAGGAAGTCGGCGAGGGCATCAGGCAGTCCGGGGTGCCCCGGGACCAGATCTGGCTGACAACCAAGCTCGACAATCCTTGGCACAAGCGAGTCCCCGAGGCGCTCAGCAAATCGCTAGAGAACTTGGACACGGATTACCTCGATTTGTACCTCATGCACTGGCCCTCGAGCACCGACCCGGACAATCTCAGCAAGCACTACCCCGATTGGGACTTTGTCGATACATGGCGGGAGATGCAGAAGCTGCTTGATACCGGCAAGGTGAAGAACATTGGCGTCAGCAACTTTGGCATCAAGAATTTGGAGCGGTTGCTGAATGACCCCAGCTGTAAGGTATGCACTGCTGCGCCACAGTCCCTCTCAACCCGTCAGTCAGTCACTAACATTGCCCCAGGTCGTCCCTGCCGTGAACCAGATTGAGCTACACCCCTGTAACCCCTCACCCAAGCTGGTCGCGTACTGCGCTTCCAAGGGAATACACGTGACCGGCTACTCGCCGCTCGGCAGCAACGACTCGCCCCTCTACAAGAACCAGGTCCTGCTTGAAATCGCTAAGACCAAGGGCAAGTCGCCACAGCAGGTGTTGCTGGCCTGGGGCATCCAGAAAGGCTGGAGCGTGGTACCCAAGAGCGTAACCAAAAGCCGGATCGACAGCAACTTTGAGCTCGACGGGTGGGAGCTCACTGACGAGGAGATCAAGAAGATCGACTCGATCCAGGAACGGTTCAAGGTTTGTGGTGACGATTGGTTGCCGGTTAAGGTCTTCTTTGGAGATGATGAATAGAGTCGCTGGTTAGGTCCAGTTAGTGAGAGCATATAGACGTTGGTTGCACATATATACCATAGTAAATACATATAAGTAAAGGCACACGAACCTGGTTCTTGTGATTGCTTCGGCTAACAACCCCCCTGTCATTGTGACCTTCCTCACTATGCTTTGCAGTCTCCAGCTTCGTGTAGTCTGCAAGGCGTAGTGAGCCTTTATCGAGAAAAGGCAGGGGATACAGTAGAGGCTCCCTCGCGGTTGGAGTTCCAGGCTCAGGTGATAGCGACTGCTATGGCGTCGTGCTCGAGGAGTCACTTACACTTGCGCGAAGGTGTGAGCCACCGTGTAGGCTTGCCAACAACGTCGCTGGGCTGGATCAAGTCACAATTTCGACTTTCTCCTATACTCCTTTTCCTCCTCCCTTAGAATCTCCGCAACAGCCCCCCGAATCCTCTCGGCCAACACTGCCCCTTCCTCTTCATCCAGCTCCTCCCTCTGCCCACGTCCAAACATCGTACTGGTGAAGCGTTCCCTCTTCCCTGTCAGATCTGGCCGCGGTATGATGTGGAAGTGCATATGGGGTACCACTTGCGCCGCCGCGGCACCGTTGTTTTGCACCACGTTCCAGTCCTTCACTCCGGTCACTCGCACAAGGGCGGCGGACAGGAGCCGGAGGTAGACTCCGAGCGACGAAGATTCGTCGCGCGTCGACGACGTCAGTTTCGGTGCATGTCGACGGGGGCAGAGCAAGACATGGCCGTAGGAAAGGGGAAGGATGTCGAGGAAGGCGATTAGCAACGGGGTGGAGAGGACCAGGAAAGTTGAAGGCGACGGCGCAGTTGCTTCCGGGCTTATAGACGGCGAAGTCGAAGACGGGGGCTGTGCTGGGTCATAGGGCCCATAGGTGTTGGAAATGTTGCAAAAGGGACAGATATCATCGTCACTGGGGGTGGATGGGTCGAACTGGGAGGTTGTGGTTGAGGTTGGGGATGGAGGGATTGGCGGAAGGGACGGTTCGAAGTCCTTGGCTGGAGCCATTGGAAGCTCCAGGTACGTTATGCTAGGAGAAGGACTGGCGAAATACAGGTCTGTGAAAGGAAGACGGTATTAGAGGATGGGGGATCACAGCACATAGTAGGAAAGACCTATAGCTAAACTAGGATAGGCATGCCACAACAATTAGAGTCGAGGTTGAAGTAAACGTGAAGCAAATACTACCAAGGCGCATTGTTCGCGCCTTCCTTAGCAAATACCTGACCAATGCCTCGGCTTCTTGGTCTGGGTGTGGCTGGCAGGGGTCGGGTGATCCAATGACATCAGCAACCTAAAATTCTGCCGCTTATCAATCATTCACCGCCTTTTTCTTTCTGTTGCCCTCCAAGGCTGTCGAGGCTCAAGCCTTCTGAGAAGATTCATTCCATCCATCAACCACATACACGTCTCTGCCGAATCTACTGCCACAGACAACACAGGCAAATATTTGCATACGGCATAATAATTCTTGTTCCTTCTAAGCTCACGATGTCTCGCGAAGCATACCAAGTTCCTTCTGCCTCCGGCGGGGCCTATACCGGGGCAGGCGCGACCGGAGCCCGCGATCTGGGCCCAAGCGAAGGTCCTATGATGCAATACATCTGCAGCGACTGCGCAGTCAAGATGTCACTCCGCAAGAATGATCCTATACGCTGCAAAGAGTGCGGTGGCAGAGTCCTCTACAAGGAGCGGACAAAGCGGTAGGTTCCAGGTCCACGGCAAGTCTCTAAGAGCAAAGATACGAATGCTTACTATTGTGGAATAGAATGGTTCAGTTCGAGGCACGGTAGCCATTTTAAATGACGGGTTGCGACACATCAGGCCATGCTTAAGGCGTTAATGATACTTCTCGTTTCTTGAGTGGGGATGGAGCGTCGTTTGGCGATAGATACGGTGTATCACCCGTAGATCGGTTGCCATGGAACAAGCCACGCGTGATCATCAAAGCAGAACGATCACCAGAGCAGGAGTACGGAGTTTTGGATGGTTATCCCATTATTGTCGTGATGCATTTTTAGAGAACTCTTCCACGGATGGTATCAATAACCCAAAATCAAACGCCTGGATGTGCGAATACTGCGCCTCTCCCTACCCATGTCCTGTGATAAGGCTACCCAAACTCCCGATGCGCAACTTGGAGTTAGCGTCCTTGCGTATGCAGATACTTGGCGAAACTAGCGTCACCCCCAAGGGAATCCTCGTCTGCGTGCAATGCTGCCTCATACCTCGACTGTAGACCTTCCCTGTCCCTTTCGTCATCGTCCTCATCGTCCTCGTCCTCGTCCCCGTCACTGAACGGCTCATCTTCTTCCTCATCCTTAATATCACCAACATTGGGCGCCGACCTGGACGGCGCACCCAGCGCCATTCCCTTCATCATCCTTTCGACTTCCCGTTCCCTTGCTTTCTTTTTTTCTTCCTCCCTGTCCGCTCTCCTCTTCTCAAGTTCCGGCTGATAGTCCCGCTTGAACTCCTCGGCCTTCTCCTGGACCGCCTCGAAGAAATCGTCGATACCTTGGCCAGTCATGGAACTTACACCCACCACGCTCAGATGCGCGTAAAATTCCTCCAACATTAGACTCATGCTGTTCAGAAGACTGCCCATATATCCGCTGCCCATACTGCTATCGCCACCCTCAACGCCTCCGAAGGCGTTGCCGTTCTCGTCCTCCTGCAAGGCCTCCTGGAAGGCGTCGTAGTCCGTCATCCACTCCTTGGCAAATGACGGGTCCTTGACGTCCGCTTTATTGAATACCAATATCATTGGAAGCTTCGTCTTGTACAGGATGCTACAAGCATAAAGCATGTTGCTCATAAATGTCGATGTCGAGCTCGTGCGAGGCGTATCAATAATGTATGCGATAACGGTCGGGAAGCTCGACGCCAGACTCTCAAGCAAGATGGTGCCCGAGGCTGACCAGACAAAGACTTCAATCTGCCCCGGCGTGTCGACCAGGATATTCTTGATCGGTTTCCTGCTCGGCTGTTCCGGGTCTGGCATCGTCCGCTTCTCAAGCAAGCCCAGGATCTGGTCGACCTTGGTGGCGAACAGGTTGAGACTTGTCAAAATACCGCCGTTCGGGCCGAGGTTGTACTGCTTCATGACTTCCTTGTAGTTGACCGAATCGCGGATGTCGATATTGCTCTCGAAGGGCACGTTGAGCACGGCCGGGTCGAGGTTGATGACGTACGGCGGCTCCTTCTGGGCGTGTAGGTGGGCGTTGATGCGCTGCATAAAGGTCGTCTTGCCCGAGCCTGCCATGCCAACGCAGACAATGGCGACCGGCTGCTGGGCCGGAGGCGGAGCGGTTGGTGTCGTCGAAGAGGCCATCTTTTGTGTGGTCGATGAGAGAGACTGCAAATGAAGCACCTGCAGACATCGATTGTCACTCGTCACTTCCTCCAGGCTCAGGTATTGCAGAAAAGCTTGGAGGGGCTAACACTGACGAGCACTATAGCACAATTGGCTAGGCTCGAAATTTAGGTGGGTCTGGTTTCCGTTCCGCTTGTTCGAGCTTGGCGCAGCCCTACGAACAACCTACCCATCCACGATGGTACGTACCAAGGTACAAGTACTGTACATAGTAGGAGCCTCGAGAGAAGTTGGGCACAGCTCAGACTGCATGCAGATGGGGATCGACACGACAGACATCCTTTGATTCTACAGTAAAGCAGGCAGGCAGGAAACCGGGGCAAGACCGGAGGGTCCTTGTCGTTACGAGGTGAAACCAGAAGCACCAACACCGGGGCATTGCTACACAGTAGAGGCGTTACGGATGGCAGAGCATAGTACGGTACCTCAAGTACCAAATTAAGCTTCTGCCGATATCAACAGCATTTGTCCCTGGCGATCAAAGAGCCCGATAAGATGTTCGTCGGGTCAATGCTCCCGTATCACCTAGGTACCTAGTGTCTAGTTCATCACATGGTAAGATGGCGGCGACGCGACAGGACATACCCGGACCTAAAAAGAAGGGAAAGTAGGCGATGAACAGGTGCACAGCGAACGGGCTAAGAAAGAGTATGCCCATCTCACGTCATCAAGTTTGACGGCTAGTAGCGATCCGAGGACTGATGAGAGGCGGAGAGCGGGGGCAAAAGGTAGCACAGCAGACAGTCAGCACTACGAGCCCACGGCATCTTCCATTTGCTGTCACGGCCAAAAGCAGCAAAGCATTGACTTGTGCTTCTTGGCGGTTGACGAAGCTCCGCATAGCCGCTTGGTTAATGCTTACGCCCTCCATACGAAGTAACAACACCTTGACCTTCCTTAATCTTCCCCGTTCCCCCCGAAAATCTCACCTCGCGCAAAAGCTGTCTCGTCTCAAGATCCAACCTGTCTACCTTAAGGACATTTTCTTGCGAAGCTATTTGAAACGCTTCCGCTTTTCGACTCTCCTTGTGAACCTCCGTGTTGTTGCATCCGTAGGTTGCGATTAAACAGTGTTTTCTCTACTCACTGGCTCACACGTGGAAAAGAACTACTGTTGCGACTCGGAAAGCTTCAAAAGCGCCGCCAGCGGATTCAGCGCGGTTGCGCTTGGACAGATGTCCGCCATGTTTCGCAAAAAGGAGATATTCACCGTCATCACGCCTATTCCAGGCTTCATCCCGCGGCAGCTCGCCATCGACATCCTGCATTCTCATTCCGAGGTCATCACTTTAAATCCTTTGGTGCTGGAGCACAAACCCATTTCCGCCCCGCGCGACGCCCAAGCTGACGAGTTCTATTCGACTTGGTATGAGATCACCGAGCGCATCCAGTACATACCCGGAATGGGCAAGATGGGCTCCGGCAACATCAAGTTCAATGGTTGCTTCCACGACATGCCCTGGGGTCTCCAAACCCATATATACGCGCCCATGAACGTAGACCTGAGGAACAAGTATCGCATCGCCGGTAATCAGCCTGGAGTCGAGCCGCCGGAGCAGCCCGAGATCGGTCTGAAAGCGCTCGGGGCACCAGCTGACGGACTTTACCTGCGAGAAGATATCGAGATCAAGTGCAATGTCACCATCATCGGCTTCGTCAAGGGCCAGTTACAGAAGGCAGGCAAGGAGATGGTCGCCCGCATCATCAAGAAGGCTGAGCTGCTCGATGCTGGAGTCCTCCAAGGTATGATCGAGAACGGCAAGCTGAGGACGATGAACCCTTCCGACCGGACCAGTACGATCAAGTCACCCATCCCCTCACCAACACAGCTTTACCACCAGCCTAGCACGCCGAAAATTCCGTCGCCAATGACTCCTTCGGTACAATACCAGGTCCCCAGACCTCAATCATATATGCCAGGTTATACCCGGCCCGGCACTGCTGGGTCGCAAGCTCAGAACTACCAGGGACAGCAGCAAATCCCACAGGAATACGCACCACATAACAGTCAGCAGCTAGCACCCATGGAGCTCCCGGCTTCTGAACCGAATGTGATTCCCGCAACCGCAATAGAGATGCCGGGCGATTTTGAGTACTATCAACAGCAACCGTCGCCTGGACTGGCGCCCCATCCCCCAGCGACACCGTCGTCATTGTCACAGAGACGAGATTCCACCAGGTCAGCGGCCTCGGAATCATCGCGCTACAACTCGCCAGATCCGTCTCAATCTGGGCGCTGGTCGGCAAACGACTTCCAGAGCCAGCAAGGCCAGAGCCAAACCCGACCAACATCACTCGCCTCGTCGGATGGCGGGTACCGCTCGCCTGGGCTGGACCACAAAGGGTTTGCCTCGGATCTGTCGACCCACAACGAGACGTCTGAGGAGCATCGGGACGAGACACTCAGGAAACTTGATCCCAGGATCCCGCAACCGTCACACTATGCGCAGTACAATCCTCAGGACTTCGCCAAGGAGCAATATCAGCAGCAGCAGCCCCGCCAGCAAGCTACTTATCCTTATGGAAACCAAGTGCAGTATCCGAGCTATCAGCGGTGATGTCTGACGGCTCAATGTCTATTGAAGGATGGCTTTTGGGACTGTGTTTTGGATAGATCTCTATACCCCCTTTTTGTCATGTATACTTATTCTCTCATTGTCTCTTTGCGGAAACGGAGCTTCGGCGTTATTTTTACGAACTCGGTGGTCTATAGCTGTTGTATCGAAGTTAAATTCTGTCGCACCGTTCCCTACAAAAGATTCTGAACTGCAAACCTGTTGTACCGTGAACCGACCGGCACTCATGGACCGTTATCCTACATGGCATATCCTACATGGCAGGGGTTCCGGCCCACGAACGGGAGACGCGTGGCTGCAAACCACTAAGCTGACCACGAACTGCATAACAAGAATCTCACTTCCGCAAAGTCCGCCATTGCCGGATGCCATTCTTCCGTTTCTATTAAAGTCAAAGGACCGGAAATCATCTGCTCCGGGGCCTCAACTCATCGTATTCGAAGCAAGTCCGATTAGGTAGTCGCTGTGGAAGCCGAAGCCGCACTTGCAGTGATCTCTATACTATACAGTCCCAGCTAGGAGGATTGAATTGGATGTGATCAGAATAAGATATTGCCGCTTGGTCAGAAACACAATAGGCAGCAGAGTAAAAGTGAATTGATGGCTGTCATGCATCAGGACAGAAATCAAAGTGTCATTCCCCGGGAACCGAACAACACGACCAGACCGGCCGCTTTTGTGGACTTCCAAGCTATCCGGCACCTGAGACAGCTGGGCGTGTAGAAAAGAGGGGCCATCGGTCCATCTGACAAATCCGCAATGTCAACACGGGAGTAAAGCAGCCATCGCCGAGGATTTCACTGCCAAAGTCTAGCATACTAACGAGCAAGATTGCCTGACTCCCCACCATCACTACTCAAGCCATTCCTCCAACTCGAAGTCTCACACGTACTGGATACCCGTCTTTGATGTGCGGCGGTCCCTCACTATCAGGCGCATAAACCTGGTAAGCCCTTTCGCCAAAGACCATGTCCGGCTTCTCACCCTTTCTGCCTCTGTCGTCCAATTAGCACTTCCACCGTCTTCACCGTCATGAAACCCTCCTCTCCACAGAGAAAATGCAGAGGGAAGCAAGAATCCATTGACTCACCTCATTTCATCCCACGCCTCCCAATCCTCCCTAAATTCGAACTCCCTCGCAACCAGAGCCAGCACAAGCTTCATCTCCACCTGGGCCAGAAACTGCCCGATACAATCCCTCGGTCCCAGCTCGAACGCCCGAAAGGCGTTGCGCGGGGGGTACAGCGGGTCCTTTTCGTCCGTCACCAGCCACCTCTCGGGGATAAACTCGTCGACGCGGTGCCAGAGGTCGGGGTCCTTGTGGATGGCCCAGTTGCCATCCCACAGTACGCAGCGCTCGGTGGGAAACACTTGGCCCGGAAACTCGCTGTCGGACGGACCCACGAGGGCGAAGTCCGGCCCGCCCTCGCGCATGGTGCCGACGTTTGTCTGGAGACGGAGAGATTCTTTGAGGACGGCGGCCGCATAAGTTAGTGAGTTGATTAGGTGCGGGCTCTCCCGCAGCGCTGCTGCGGAGTCCGGGCCGAGGACGGAGTCGAGCTCTGCGCGGAGCTTGGATAGAGCAGTTGGGTTAAGGGAGAGAAAGCGTAGGGTCCAGCAGATGGCGCCCGCGGTGGTGTCATGGCCGGCGAAGAGGAAAAGTTTGGTGTGGCCCAGCGCCTGGGCTATGAAGGCGGCATGGTCGACTTTCCCAGCGGAGTTTTCGTCCTGGAGAGACCGCACCGTTAGCTGTAAGAACTGGTTCTTCTCGGGCTTGGTGGTTGGGGTATGGTTGACGCGGGCGCGGATGTGTGGTAGCAAGAAGGCATCCATCTGGTGCTTGTTAAGCCGGAAACGCCACCAGCGGTAGGGGCTGAGCTGGGACCAGACGTTGAAAATGTTCATGTTGAAACGAACGCGGCGGAGGGTGTCCAGGAGGGCAATCTTGAGGGGCGTCGGGGTGCCCGACTGTTCGTGGAGGCGGACGCCGCTGGTTTACGTGTGTCAGACAGATTACACAATGACGAGGGTGACAACGTACATGAGATAGCGTCCGATGATGTCGAAGGTGAGATTGATCGACTTTTCTTCAAGAGGGAAGACATCGCTCCATGTTCCGTCCGCCCGCGCCTTCTTGCGCAAAATGTCGGCAAACACTTGTACCTCGTCAAGCAGCTCAGGCACGCGGGCCGTGATCATGGCGTTGCTGAAACCTGGGTTCAGTCTCTTGCGCCAGAGCTTCCATTCGGCACCTTCAAAGCTGGTGAGGTCGATGTTGTGTGTCATGGGATACATGAACCTCTTTTGCTGGGGAGGCTTCGGCCGAGATACCTCCTGAGTGAACTGGGCCGAGACGGAAGGATGGAGGGAGAGGAGCATAGGTGAAGTGAAGGGCCAGCTGTCGATGTAAACCACGGGTGGGCAGCGCTTACAGTTGGGGAACAGGGTCTTCCAGTTTCTCTGGACGAACAGAAGGAGGTAGTCACCGTGGACATCAGAAGGAAGGCCGGCCATTACTTTACCCAAGTGAGGTAGATGACCCCAAACAGGGTGATGGCGCATCATGGGCTGCGGCAAAGAATACTGTCAGTTACCAACATAGACTGGATGTTCGACAACAATGCACATGATCGATGGGTCGAACACCTTGAATAGCCCGAGCATCAAGACAAGCTGGGGAAATATCAAAAGGGAACATACTACTCCTTGCTTCTGCCATCTCTGGAACAAGCGCCGTACCTGGTAGCCTCGGTAGAGAAAGAAGGTCAAAGACAGGCCAACCACGACCACTAAGGCCCTGAGCAGAAGCCGCCATGAGCCAGCGCCGTTCAAGATTTCTATCTCAGCCATTTGCAGGTGATGGGTGGAAGGATCGACCTTTAGAGCAACAAGAGAGATTGAAAAGAAAGTCAGGACAGGAGCAACGAGGCACGGGGAGGATCTAGAGTGAGAGCCAAGACTTGGACTTAGACGTAAAGGTCTTACATGTAGCAGGGGAAGGAGGGTCCGTTGCAACCGCGAAGGATGCAAACTTGTAGGGGTGGCTGGACCCCGAACTCGGGCAGAATCTGATGTTTGCTTTACTCTCCATCTAACCTGATCTCAGCAGCCTAGGTATCATAATAGCTGGCGCTTCTTGTACTAAAAGCACAATAGAACACCCGTGTGCCTAGATCGAGAACAACCATCGTATAAAAAAAGAGATATGAGATGGTCCAGAACGGTGTAGCTGACCGAGATGCGCTGGAGGTCATCGTATCAGCCCGCGCTTTGATTGGTGAAAGGTCCTTAGCGCGGGCAGAACACTCTCAATTCGCTTACGTCAAGCTTCCACACTTGCAGCTACCCTTGTCACCGTTCGTGCCTTCAGTCGGAACCTCAACAACGGCACCGACATCATAAAGGGCAAATATGGACGTCTCAAAGATGGACGGTCTGGATGACTTTGAGAAGCAACTGGCGGCAGAAAAGGCTGAGAGAGACCGTGAAGCTCAAAAGGCCGAGAAACGGGAGCGCAAACATCGCCATCCCGACAAGCGCGACCGTGACGACCGTCGCAGCCATCGAGACCGAGAGGGCGAGTCCAGTCGAAGCCATAGACATCACAGGCGTCGAGAGGAGGACAGGGTTGATGATGGTCACAGGCATAAACGCAGCAGGCACTCTAAAGAAGAAGAGGGCAGGATTGATCGCAGACATCAGTCGAGTGACAGGAATCAGGGACATGGCAAGGACAAGGAGGATGACCCCGCAAGCGAAGACGCAGCATTTCTGAAGCGGCGCGATCCAAAGGATCTTCTGCCACTACCAGACGAAGAAAAGACTCCACTGTTAGAACGTGACTCCTGGATGACTGCGCCATCTGCGCTCGATATCGACTACATCCACCGGCCAGCCAAGGACGAAAAGCCGCCACCGAAAGTCGAACCACAGCGTATTATACACCACAGGGAGTTGAACCGTAGCCTTGGTGCCGATATCTCAACTGTTGGAAGCCTGGGCGGCGCCGAAGCTCCGACCGAACGTGATATATCCTACACTTTTGGCGACGAGGGCTCACAATGGAGGATGACAAAGCTCAAGTCTGTGTATACAATCGCCGAACAGACAGGCCGCCCAGTAGATGAAGTAGCGGTGGAAAGATTTGGTAGCCTAGAGGAATTCGACGATGCTAGAGAGGAGAAGGTCGAGGTGGACAGGAGGAAGGTCTACGGCGCCGGGTATTCAGGGAAAGAAAAGCCATCTGGCGAGCTGTTTCGGGAGAGGAGAACGAAGTCGTCACCTTCACCGGAGCATCTAGACACTCCAGTCCAAGGAGTTATCATCGAGGACCAGATTCAACCAGCCGCACGACTGGATCAAACATCGCTCAACCGCCTTCGCGCGCAGATGATGAAAGCCAAGCTTCGCAACGCCCCCGACGCTGCAAAGCTCGAAGCAGAATATAACGCCGCCGCATCCTCTTTCTCCGCCAATCTGAATACCGGCAGCAACCCGGTTGTGCTGGACGCAACCCACAACCGCATGCTTGCCGGCGCCCGCGGCGAAGTGAAGACTGTAGACAACAAGCGCGGCCGCGAGCGCGGCCTGGTCGTCGAAAACGACGAAATGTCCCTCGATGATATGGTGCGCGAAGAGAGACGCACGCGGGGCGCCGCAGGGGGCGAGGGCCAGCGGCTGGCCGAACGCATTGCGAAAGACGCCAAGTTTGACGATGACCTCGAGTACCTGGACGAGAACGCCGAGAAGCTGGCGAAGAGGGTGCACAAGAGCGAGGCGTCCCTGAAAAACATGGCTGTGTCGGAATTCCAGAAGCTGAACAAGATACTGGACAGTTGCCCGCTGTGCCACCACGAGGATCGCGCGCCGCCGCAGGACCTGCCCGTTGCCCCGATCGTGTCGCTTGCGACAAGGGTGTATCTTACCCTCCCTACGGAACCGGAGTTGACCGGTGCTGAAGGGGGTGCGGTACTGGTGCCTATCAATCATCGGACCAACCTGCTCGAATGTGACGATGACGAGTGGGAGGAGATGCGCAACTTCATGAAGAGTCTTACTCGGCTGTACCACGAGCAAGGGCGTGACGTCATCTTTTACGAGAATGCTGCTGCGCCGGGACGACGCCGACACGCTACTATGGTCGCGGTACCCATCCCGTATGAGTTGGGCGAGACGGCTCCCGCCTTCTTCAAGGAGGCTATGTTGTCTGCCGACGAGGAGTGGAGCCAACACAAGAAGATCATCGACACTGGGAAGAAGGCGAGGGAAGGGCTAGGCAAGGTAGCTTTTCGACGAAGCATAGCCAAAGAGATGCCATATTTCCATGTATGGTTTACCCTTGATGGTGGGTTGGGACATATTGTCGAAGACGCAGGGCGGTGGCCCAAGGGGGATCTGTTTGCGAGGGAGATCATTGGAGGGATGTTGGACGTTGAGCCAGACGTCATCAAAAGGCAGGGTAAATGGACAAGGACGGATGGACGGGTCGAGGATTTTAGAAAGCGGTGGAGGAAGTTCGATTGGACTCGGGTGTTAACAGAGGGATAGGGGTGGTCTCAGCGTGTACGACGCAATGACATACACTCATACTGAAAGTGATGAGAGGTATTGGTAGTCTCCTTACTACCACCGATCCGCTGGGAAGTATCGCTAGCAAGCCGAAATTGCCAATGGAGGCAATGCAGCTGAGGATGAGGAGACATCTTTTGGCTGCAGCCTACTTGGACAAGGCGATGTTCAGAAATTGATCGATCAAGGTCAGCGATAGGCGTGCCCTCATGATGATCGATGGAAATGGAGCAAGCCCAGTTCTTAAATCTTGTCCTTTGGACAAACCCTCCTTGTTATACTCGTCAGCGTTATCCGAAATTTGTGGGAGCAAACTCCTCTCTTTCCGCCGTGTAATTGTCTGCTCTGGGGGTCCACAGACACTAGCTCCCATCACCGAAACGCGAATGGACACTTGAGGCCTGTACTGTAGTACTAATGCATTTGATGACTACCAGGGAAGATCTAAATACGGAGCCAGAGGGTGCTCCGTAACCATTAAAGACTCTTCAGGCTTCCGTGGTACACACAAAGGCAACGTTCACTAACATACCGCTTGCTTACTCAATGCGTTCCTCCCTGATGATTCTCTCATTTTGACCTGCTGCTAAATCCCCAGCGACCTTGAAATCAAGCGGTCTCTCCTAGCCATCGGTCCCGCTGCTTCGGAACGTCGCACATAGAGCGGCATAATGATGTGTCAGATCGAGCACATTCTGCGGCAGACTCGTGGCCTGAATGATGCTCCTAACTTTGACAGCGCCTTCGTCTTCGATCAATGTTCGAATCGTGTGGAGCAGCTCTGGCGAAAACTCGCTGTACCACCGATATTGCCACGTGACAAGCCTGATCGTTGCTGCCACCGTCTCGCGCGTGTTCTTGTTCTTCTCGAACACTCGGAGGATGCCTGTCAGCGCCTTGGGGCTGAAGCGCTGTGAAAGACAGGCGCGATATGCCTCAACGGCCTCGTCTGTATGCTGTAGCCTTTCCGCCAGAGCGCCCAGAATCTCCCACTCCTCGGCGGACTTCTTGTACTGCATACTTTGCGCACGGTACTGTGCCATTTGCGTACGCCAGATAGTGTATACACGGAGGTCCTCGTAGAGCACCATGAATAGGCTATCGAGCCAACGCTCGCAGAGGCGTTTGTTGTTGAGTTTGGAGAGATGGTCGTCGTTCTGGGCGCCCTATAGAATAGTTAACGGCTGATCCATAAAAGGTAAAACAATAGAGGAGTTAGACGTACGGCTTCCGCCTCATCCTTCTTCACATCGGCAGGATCGACGGTGCTGGATGGCTTTTCCAGACCTTCATCTTTCTCTCCATTGGTCAGAGTCGGCGCCAGCGACTCTGAATCGGCCGCGTTGGTCTCCGGCTCTTCTTCTTCTACAATATCGGCCTCTTCCTCTTCTTCCGCCTCAGATGCTTCACCATTCGTGGCAGGCGGATCCGGAGTACCACGAAGGCCGTCGGTACTGGCATTCCGATTCTTAGGGTAATCAGGCTTCTCGTTCCTGTATTCATCTTCCATGACGAACACATCGCTCCTAATTTTGAGGAGCTGATCCCATCCAATCTTCTTGGTCATCTCCGTCAGGATACTGTAAGCTTGTTGGAACGTGCCGCGGTAGCCAGCGGCGCGGAGATTAAGTAGTTGCGGGTCCACTTGCTCAGAGAACCTGGACTCAGGCTCACTATCAATCTCGTCCAGTCTAGTCTCTGGCAGCGTCGGCAGGTGAACGTCTTTTGGTTCGGGCATGACTGGTGCATCCTTATCCTGATAGGTGAACATCGGGCAAGAGTTGAGGATAGTAAGCGCATTGCCCCAATCCTCCATAGCGACGTAGACCTGAGCCAACCTTGCCCAGGTTCCGAACTCGGCGGGAGCCGCGACTGTGCTCCGGTCGGCACATCCAAGCGCCATGCGTAGTCTCTCGTCCTTCTGCTCAGGGGCAGCCGCGGTTAGCGCCTTCTTCAGGAGGAACTCGGCTTGTGTGTCCAGCATCACGTAGTCCATAGGTAGCTCCTTCAGAGCCTGGTACAGTACTCGTACGCCTTCGACCTCCTCGTTGCCCATGAAAAGCACTTTGGCCAGTAGGGAAGCAACCTCGACATTCTGCGACCTGAGCTTCTCAAAGAGGTTGATGCCAGATGCATACCGGCCAGTGGTATGGAAGTACTTCAAGAGTCCGGTAGTTAGATGGTTCGAGACGATATTTGGTACCTGGACAACCGAGTCCGAGCCGAGTTGCCAGCCTGGCAATGGAAGGTTAGCGCGGTGGTGCGAGACTGTGACAACCAGGAGATACTGACCTCTGAAGAAGAGCTGTTCAGCTGCGCTGAGAAATCGATGTTCCGTCTCAGTATTAGTGACGGGGTTGAATCGTCGGACGCCCATGATTTTCCTGATGGTTTCGCCACTGCCATCGTCCGCATACGAGTATGCCCGTAGGACACTACATAGATATGTCTCGAGCCAAAGTTCATCTGTCGCCGGCTTCTTTTTGCCATTCTCGTCCACACAGTAACTCTCCACGGTTCCGGGAATGGTGACATGTACGCGCATATCCAATCGTGCAAAGGCATTGTAACAACTGGTGTGCCGCATGTATTAGAGAGAAGTGGAAAAACGTGTAGGATATTGAGGGTCTGACGTACCAATAGACACCCTCAACAATCTTCATCGTCGCTGCTTGACCATGGTCGCGGTATGTAAGGGTATTGATATAAGCAGCAAGACTGGCCGAAGACGAGGCGTCAACGCCGGTGACATGATGGTAGACGCCGACCTTTGATGCACGAATTAGCCGTTATCAGAAGCATTGAGGCCAGACAGACAAAGGCATACATGTTTTCCAGGGTTTCTGATCGGTTGCTTGAGCAGGTGGACTAGATCTGGAGGTCCGAGCTCTCGCAGCGAGACAAGAGATTCTGTTCGAGCGTCAATCGACTCATGAATGACCTCTTCGGTGATCCTGGGAACTATATGTTAGCAGAACGCGGAAGGTAAAGCCGACAAAGAACGCCGTACTCAGGAACGGCTGGCGCGACCATTGCGACGGAATCACCGCCGACAGCGGGATGATAAATGCGACAAGTGCCAAAAGTCAAAGTTTGGAGCAGAAAGGACCAGGCTGCCAGTCGCACTATACAACTCGAGGCCCGCTTAGTGACGAGGGCGGGGATTGTTGGAGTTGCGAGGATGCTGGGCACAGCATCAATGGAAGTGATGTTGGACAGGTTTATCGGCCGTGGCGCTGTTCGTTGTTCGTCGTCGCCAGCTTGCAGCTTCCCCTGGCACCAAAGAGGTGGGTCTAGCACTGCCGCAGCTGTTTTACTATCAGCCACGCCTCGCCAAAAGTTACGTACTCTAGCCTGTACCACAATAAGGTAAGTTACCTTAGTACGCAAAGCCACATCTACTGTAGAAGGTACGAAGGTACATGGCCTTTTAAAGTTTCAAGCTACCACCTGCGAGAGCCACGATCGCGTCTTTCAACCTCAAGCCGTTGCACGTCGGCGCGCCCATAGGGAGCTTAGCAAAAAAGCGAACCACCTACCATTGGCTTTCCGTGTGTATAATAGTCCCAGAAACACGCTCCGTTGCCGCAACTACTCTGAAATGCTCACAAGCACAAAACCAGCGTGTGAGGTCGCCGGACAGCTCCCGAAATGGTATGTCGTTTTCCCTTCTGGCCGGCCCTCGATCCACGATTACAACCTATCGCAACTTACAAAGCTAACTCGCAACTAGCCGGCTTTCGCAGCTATCAACCTCGACCCCGAGGAGATTGTCACCGAGGAAGTCGACAACACGAAAGAATTACAGGTTGACGATGCCTTGAAGCAGTTTCAGACAGCCCTAAAGCTCCATGCCCAAGGACCTCGCTTCTTCGACGAAGCTGCCGACGCCTACAATGCGCTCTTCGAATGCGATATCTTCAAGTATCCGGAGAGCAAGACGGAGTACGAGCGGGCTGAGACCCAAACCGAGGCTCTGAATCCGCTGGAGCCAACGTTCCTATCTGGACTAGACGCCACTGGGGCTGACGGCGATAACCTTGGCACCACCTTGCTGCAGGCCTACTATCTGTCATACAAAAACCATGGCCAGTACATTCTGGACCGCATAAAGCATCGTGCTCGTGCAGTGAAGCCGACAGATCGGCCTGAGGTGTTCAAGCATCCCGACGTCTTGGAGTCTGCGAAGAAGGCGGTTGAGGATTTCACCGCCGCCCTGGACCGAGATCCTTCAGATGCAGAACTCTGGCGACGAAGTGCTCGTGTTGCTGCGTATCTCAAGAGCGCCAGAATCAATAGATATGCGTTGGAAGCTGCCATCGAGCTGGACGATGATCCAGCGGTGACGGAGGTCGACCCACCCTCTCTTGCTGAAGGATTCGCCGGGGAGCAGCTGAGGAGGCAACTTAATGTGTTATCAGATCATATGGCCTTGACACATCCCATAATGAAACCATTCATTACGAAAGAAGTGCCGGCTATGCTCGAGCCATATGTGGATCCAATACCATTTCTACCGGATCCAACAAGTCGCCTTGCAATGTCAACTCTCGGCGTCGAGAACGCAAGCCCGCGTCGTCTTGCTGTCGATGCGAAATCTTCGTCCTGGACCGAAGTGGGTATGGCCCTACTTTTCTGTCTTGCAGAAAATGGTCCCTCCGGCGTAGCGGTCTCAATCCAGCTACCGGATGTGTCGGAGGATGAGGCAGCAGAGCAGATGGAAATCGACAGGCAACTGCAAGTTGCGGAGGATATAGCTATGCAGATTGCTTCTGCAGAAGAAGCCCCGCCAAAGCAGCGCAAGAACAGCGTAGTCGAGCCACCCACATCCCCCAAAGTCCCGCGCAAGGAGCGAAGCATATCTTTACCGACTAGGAAGCGGTCTCAATCAATGGCAGGCTTGCCAGAAGCACAGGAGGACGAGACTGGGGATACAAAGAGAAGCAAGCGGGTTCGGCGACGGGATACTGCCGCTGAAGAGAACATTGACCCGGCGACACTCCTTGCCACCCAACTGCAACCATACCAAGCTGCCGATCAGAACCTGTTTCAGATGACGAAGAACATACTGGAGAACCTTGGTGTCACTGATCCGGTAACCCTGAATCGCATAACGGAGGTTCTTGATACATGCGCGACGGACGATCGAACAGCACGAGTCACTAATACAGCCACAATTGATTTACGGGAATGTATCGTATCATTCGATGAAGACAACGCTAAAATATTTCTGAACAAAAAAGAAACACCTCAGCCTGGACTATCTACATTTCATGAACACACCAAGACAGGTTCTCAACGAGCACTCGATCCACCGGCGTTCGATGAAGGCCAGGAGCTGAGGGCATTTGTCCGCCGAGTAAACGAACAGTGGCTCACACTCGACGATGTTGCGTATGAATGGGTCAAAGCCATCAGCAAGACATATGCCAAGTCCAAGTGGTCGGATCTCACTAAAACGACCATCGTTCATGTCATCAGTCGCTTTGACAAATCCATATACGAGCGCGTCGGCTTTGAGCTTCAGCTCTGTGACCTTCGCCAGTGTACAGCGGCCTCTCCGGATTTGGATTTGCTGATTCAAACGTTGTTCGAGCTTCATCTTGATATATACGAGCGAATCACTAACCCCACCAGTACTGTCGAGAATGCTATCCGTGTTGAGACCAAGGGGAGGCTAGACAGATGGTTCAATCTAGCAGCACAGGTTCGCCGTACAAAGCAAGGGCCAATCAATGACCTGGTCCTTCGCTTTGTGTGGGCTGCAGTCTTCATGACCACATTCGCTGAGGGTGTCACGCGGGACCATATTCTTGTCTTGTGGCATAATTTACGGGACTATCTGGCTGAGGTCGAGCATGCTGATATCAGTTTGCCAAACAACGTTGTCATGCCCGAAGTTTCGCCATCTGCCGCCGACAGAGAGATATCGAAGCTCACTACGATGGATTTCTTCTTAGGCCTCTTCCAGGAGGAAATCGCCGAGCCACTTACTGTCATAGAGATGCTAGAACCGGTACTCAACCCAGACACAGTTTTCGTGGAAAGTGCCACCAACGGTACCATCGGTGACGAAACCAATCGTGACGGTCAGGGCAGTGATTCCCACGAAACGTCCAGGCAGCCGGTCAGTGAGATTGCCAGCCAAGGTCTCCGCGACTTGTGGAAGTTTCTTGAGAACAGCAGTACGGACCTCCGACTTTCCCTGTGGACCAGACTTGCTCGCGCATATGCAACAATCAAATACACGACGAAGGAATTCTCATGCTATCTACGAGGCATCGAGCTGATTGTCGAGGACTTTGAGCAGGAAGCGTACATCAACACTCCACCCGAACTCAGGAGAACACTTTTCGTAACCATGCTCAAGGCTGCCGATGATCTTCTGGTCCAAGCTCTGTCCCTAGCTCTCAACGACAACAGCGCGTTTGACATCATTGACGAAGCACATATACGGTCGACAACGACAGCACTAGCCAAATTAAGCTGCTTGCTACATGTTGCTTTCATGTTCGAAGATGAAGTGAAAATTGGCATGGCGCAGGCGCCGACCAATAACTCAACATTCTCGGCCTTCTTCAACAAGCTCCGCGAGATGCAAGTCAGGACCTGGTCGTTGCAGTACACTATGTTTAAGGTCGGCATCAACCAAAATCCAGAAGTTTTCCCAAAACCAGAGAACGATCTGGCTGATTACCTAGCTGCGGTCCACCAAGTCCTTGGCCTACGTAAATGCTGCAAGGGCTCTAACAAGGTCTTCTTGAAGATGATGCGCATCGAGCTCCTCAAACAACAAAACATCGAGAACTGGGAAGACTACCTTGGACAAGTCCTATACGATCTCTACGGGCTGAAGCTAGGAGTCGGCATCTGGGACGTCCAAGATCATGGCTGTCCGCCGGAGAAGCTCGAGAGACGTGCCGCGATGGGTTTGGTCGAAAAGATCACCACCTTGGCAAATCGCATGTCCATCAAGGATCTGCTGAAGTCGGACCTTAGGACAGCCATAGACCACATGCAGCAAGCTATTGGATCCACGAAGTCGACGCCGCAAATGATCCATAACCTTCGAAACTTCACGGAGTATATGAAGAAACCTATTCATCCTCTTCGGCTGTACCAAGCAATGACTGGCAAAGTCAGCCTCGACGCGGTCACCGTCAATACCTCGGAGAGTGCGCTGGCCAGACATGGCTGGTTCTTCCTATTAGGCATGATTGCGTTCACCAAGTTTAAGGCCGTTGACCTGAACCGCAGACAGACTCCGGGCGCCACGGATGATCTTAGGATAGGGGCTACTTTCCTCCGTCTACAGCTACAGTTCACGCCGGACCACTGGAACGCCTGGTTTCGATTGGCCGAAAGCTTCGACTACGAAGTTGAGGAAGCTGTCCTGTGGACGGCAGACAAGATGAACAAGGATCGAGAGGAGTTAGTCAAATTCCAGCGCAACTCCATCCACTGCTATACACTAGCCCTATCTTATTCCCGTTCTTGGGAAGCTGACTCACCTGCGGCTGTGTCTTCGGAAGAAGATGAAGAAGTGCTCAGCGAGATGTATTTCGGATTCGGCATGAGGCTGTACGCCTCAAGCCGTGAACCCTTCGCCATGGAGCCCTTCCAACATGCCGATCAAGAACGGTTCTTCATAAACATGGATCCGGGACAAGCACCGGGGACGTTCAGGAAGATCCTTCACGAAGAGATGTCTGACTATAAGGTCTGGAAGTTCGCCGCAAGCCTGTTCAGGCGAGCAATGGCCGGCAGGCCTAAGGACTGGAAGAATCCGTACATGTACGCCAAGTGTCTCTGGAAGATGTATCAGAAGCCGATCGAATCACTGGATCAGAAGGACCGGCGCAATCAGCCTTCAGTAGAAGCCGTGGTGGCAGCGCTAGAACGATCTGTCAAAGTGGTGACGGCTCAGCAGAAACCGAGGCAGGATCCAATTCTAGAGCCTCATTACAAGATTCTCTCTGTCATACACAAACTTGTCATGCGGAAAGAACTAGGACAACAAGAGGCAGCCGACATCCTGCAGCGACAGCCATTTGCACCTCAACAAGGAGAACGGGTTACTATAGACGATAATGACGACTGGGAAACCTATGTGATCAGGTATTTGCGCGTCCTGCGAGATAAGGATAAGTCCAACTGGCAACACCGCCTTATCATGCGGCACGCTCGTATCCTGTTCGACCCGGAACCAAGCAACAACGGTGAAGACAACAGCGGTACTTTCTTAGGAATCGACCACGACCAGGACAGTACGTACCTTGTTCCTGCAAAGGCTGCCTTCTCCGTCCTTAGGGAGAACATGTTCACAAAGACAATGGTAATGAACGTCTGGAAGTGCGATGCAGAGCGGCCAGGCCGTCACCATGTTTACACATCGCAATACGTGCGGTACATGTTCCGGTTGCTGAGCGTAATGAACGATCGGGCCAACATGGAGGCGCTACTACGCCGCCTGCGCAAAAAAGGAGCCGACTTCTACCATTTTAACGACTTGTGGTACCAGTGTGCTTCCACATACCTGGCCTTAATCCGGCACAGCTACAAGATTCCAGCTGCTGCTGACGATGCATTCAAACACCTATCTCCCGAGGAGTTTGACATAGTGGCTGAGCGAATCAACGAGTGGGTGACTGAATCGGAGGCACACGACCACCCAGCCCTTGGCGCGTTGAAAGACTCGATTGAACTCAAAAAACTGAACGGTGGCCTGATGAAGTCTGCTCCTATTGACGACCTTGTTACTGACTGCTACTCGCACCTCTATACCGAGATCAGCCCCAAGTTGCCCGGTCCAGATCCCGCAAGGGTCGTTGAGGAGCGGCACAAGGCCCGCGATGCAGAGTTGCAGGCGAATGATCTCAAGTCGGCTCTGACCAACGGACTGCTCCTGCCACCTGCCGAGACAAACAAGGATGCGACCCCTATCGGCTCCGGAAGAGCGAGCGCCGAGCCTCCTGAGAAGCATGAAGGATTGACAAGGAGTCGAAGATCTGCAGTTGTGAGGAAGCCGGATATCTTGCGCAAGGCGGAGCAGGCTGTTACGCGGGCTCTTGAGGGCCCACCGAAGTCTGCCGGTACAAACGGCAAGACGAGATTTGGTTCTCTGTCTGGCAGGAAGAATAGCACGCCTAATGAGGACGGCGCAGAGAGTGGCGGTGAGCATGGTAGTGATGACGTGGAGATGAAGGATGGCGATGTGGAAGGGCAGAATGGCAGTCGGAAGGAAATCGATGCCGGTAATGAGAGCTCCAATCCACCAGGCAGCATACATGACTCGGCGGATGATGAGAGCGATCTAAGTGATGTTCCACCCGACTACGAGGATGATGCACCGCCGTCGCTGCTGTTCCCTAACTTAAGAAGGAGTATGGAAACCGGCATTACGTCTACGCGGGAGAGTGAGGATGAGAGCAATGCTGATGAGGGGGATGAAGACAACGGGGAGGAAGAGGACGATACAGGCGAGGATCATGAGGAAGAGGCTGGAGGCGCCGACGGCCAACAACAAGTTCTCGCCGAGGTGCGGCATGACGAAGAGAAAGAGGCAGGGCCTGCTGAGGAGCCCCAGATCACGCAGCAGTGAGTAGGCCTTATCATTCGCTCCGGGTTTGCCGGGGCCAGAGTGCTGGCCGTACGAAATGGATCTGGATGGCTGTTCAACATCGGAAGGATGTCCAGATCACAGCGCCAGCGGACCGCATAATGGGATATGAAAGAGCTTGTTTATGTCTATTTGATGTTTCTCAAGCGCGATGAGGCGGGGGAGCAGGAGAACCGGCGCAGCATTTCGGTTTTCGCTTGACAGTATCACCTATGATCCGTCCGAGCACATCAAGTTCCCTCCTTTAATCTCGGGTCAGCATGCGGACCATCATGACACGGATAAACGCGTCTTCTCGCGACTTAGGAGAGAATTTAAGGTTTAGATCGCCGAGCTGTCAGTGAGCAGTCGTCATAAGCTTAGGGGTTTCTGATGTCTGTCAACGGTCGTCCGGGGTAATGCAAGCGTGAGAGGTTGCTTGGCATATGACCGGACGTCGGGATTTCATAGCCTGCATCGTTAATTTGGATTGTTCCCAAAAGAATGTACAATACCTCCTGACACTCAATCCGAACGCAAAACTGCAAATCCTCGTACGTCTCAATTCTGGCAGGAAGTATTATGCTGGCCGTCGAGCTGTGAAGCTGGGATCACAGCACGTCACTACTTCTACTCCCCCCAAGTTCATTCAATATTTGAAGCTGAAATCAACCTCCATATTCCAGAAGCTTGTGATGTTGCATCGAGAACCATTTATGTCATCAGCTTCGTACAAGACCGGTGTAAGTGGTACGTACCATCGCTGACACCCTTGCGGCTCCCCTGTAGCGCTAGCAGGAGCGGCCAGCAGCCAGCTCAGCTTAGCTTCCCCACCTCCACCCCACCTCCAGGCAAGCTCAACCTCTGGCGGGGCAGAGCTTCACGGCGACGTCAGGCAGTCACGTCCCTTGCCGACGTTGTTCGGCTTCACTGTGACTCTTTGGACTTCTTCTGTTGTGATACAGCTCAGTTTATTCTCTCCTTAACTACTATTGACAGCTCATAAGAGTTTGTGAGTTCTCAAGCTGCAGCTTTGACTCCTGTTATCCTCGCGACAGCATTGAAAATCCCCTGTTATCAGGCTGCGAGGCTACGCCCTCACATACCCAACCTATTCGTAAGAGGACGAGCTACTCTTTTCGTCAGCTGTGAAGATGGCGTCCCAGAAACGCATTCAGAAGGTAAGCCCTCCCACTCTTCCCTTCTTAGTCGTACTGTGCCAATTACTAAACCCCCATTTAAGGAACTTGCCGAATGCACCAAGTCCCCCCCTCAAGGCATGACTATCACCCTCGCCTCCGAGTCCAACCTGCACAAGTGGCACGTCACACTCCAAGGGCCTCCCAACTCCCCCTACGCAGGAGGCACCTTCGGACTGGTCGTCTCCCTGCCCGTCGAGTACCCCTTCAAGGCACCTACTGTAACGTTCTCGACTCGCATCTACCATCCCAATGTTACAAACGACAGCCAAGGCAGCATCTGCTTGGGAGTGCTCAAACCGGAGAACTGGAAGCCGGCGAGTAAGCTCCTGGGCGTGCTCGAGGCTGTGAGAGGACTCCTGGTCGAACCCATGCCGGACGATCCTCTCGAGGCACGCATCGCAGAGGAGTACAAGAACGATAGGAAGGAGTTCGAGAAAAATGCCAAGGCATACGTGGCTCGGTATGCTAAGGGTGCGCCCAAGTTTGAGGAGTCCGGGGCGGCCGGTGAGGCGAAGCCGTAGGCTGCATTTCTTGAGGAGGAGGTGAGGCTCTATGAGCTTATAGTTGTTGATAGTAAGGAGGTTGAGAGCGAACAAGGAGACAGAATTTGACACACTTGAGGATGACCTGAGTTATATTCTCAGAGAGGAATGTCGACTGGACCAGTGTCCCTGCAAAGTTTTGCGGTTCCTCGAGACTCGCATATGGGATCTGTAGAGCAGCTGCAGGCAAATATGAGGGCGGTATCCAAGTTGGTGCAGCGTCAGGACTTACACGCTTCGGAGCACAGGTTAAGTAGGGTATCCAGAAAGATACAGAAGTTAATGGACGAACAGACAGAAACAAACCCATTCTAGTCACGTTGGGAAATGTTCTCCTCGAGTTTGGCCGAAGCTCTTTGAAGCATAAGCTGCGTTTTGAAGCGCTCTAATAAGAGATGAGCGTAGACAAGAAATACAATGACGGAAGTTATATCAAATTCACTGGGCAGCGGTTCTTCAGTGGAAGAATTGCACTCGAACTTGATCAAATATGCTGATGTTCATTCAGCCTGTGCTTGACCATGTTGCCGGGTATGTCCATCCATCCATGCTATCCTCTCAAGTCTATGTACGTGAATCCCCGGTCTAACCAGATATTCGACGACCTTTTCGGTTACATAGGTCCAGACCATTCCAGTCTTTTTGACATGCAAAAACCGCCCGCCGTCTCGTCATATTACCTGTTTTCTATGATGCAACAAACATGAAAATTTCCGCCAGTCAGAACGTGTGGCCCGGCGCCATAGAACCCAAAAGAAAGCGAGTCTACCAGTATAGTAACCGGGACTTTTCGATGCGAAACATGCAGTCAAATGAGTAAGAAAAATGCCCAGTTGGGCAAGTGTACACTGCACTGTAATGCGCAGTATTGTCGGTTATGATATGCATGGAGGGTAGGGCTCAAGGTTTCTGCCCTACAGAACGTCCTCGGCCCTGGCCAGCTCCTTGTCCTTTCGTCTTCCGAATAATGTCCCTTTCCGGCGGACCTCAATACCATCGGGATCAGTCAAATCGGCCGCGAGATCAAGGCCAGCCGCATCTCGTCCTGCCAATTCAGCTTTAGTAGCTGCTGTCTGTCCTGAGTTATCGGCTTTTTGTGTCGCCTTCCACTTCTGAATGGCATCACGGCGCTCTTGCCTCTTCTCCTCAACCAACTCCTGACTAAGATGCTTGAAGTTATTCCTCTTTTTATAGCAGGCCTCGAGAAGTGCGTTACAGTCGAGCATCCGGCGGGGCAGTGCTTGCACCACCCCGAACATCTCCATCGGATCGGCAACAGCCTTGATCTCAGCTTCCCCGGCCTTGAAAATGGTGAGTGCAATACGGAAGAGAGTCCGCGAACCTTCGTAGAAAAAAATATCCCACACACGCAGGACGGTCTCGATCGGCAACGTGCCGACAAAGCAAGACATAAACCAGGCTGTCATACAGAGCGTGATTGCGGGAAGTCGATTGGGATCTGCCGGCACAGTCTTCGCCTCAGGGTTGGATATATCTCTGAAACGCTTGGTTTTGGATCTCTTCGGTACCGATGTAGCCATTTCAGGCTCGTCTCCGCCGATTTGTTTCCATACACTTGGAAGGGCATCTTTCAAGGTGGTCATCAGAACGCCCAAGTCAACTTTAGAGCCTTCGAGGCTCATCTCATGTGTCCCAGGAAGATAGACTCGTGTGATAACATTGAGAAGCCAAAAGGCGTGCTCCTCGCTTTCGACAAACAATAACAAGAGTCCAGCCAAGAAGTTGAGTGATTGACAATACCCAATTCGAGGGTTATAGAGAGCAAAGGCATGCAACACGCGTCGTAGGGATGATATGATCTCCGGTTCTGCTTCAATTGTCCTTCGTGAGGCATCATCTCCCTGATTTGTCAATGTTGCCTGGCTGTCCTCTGTTCCCACCGGTGATCCGGCCTCCATCCGTTGGTTCGTGGTCTTTGACGGCCTGAAGCGAACGTTATCAGGAAATGTGCGATGAAGGTCCTTCTCGATGTCCTCGACTATGATCGGCTTGAGATCGCACTTTCCCGCCACAGCCTTTCCAGCGCCAGAAGGCTCCAATCCCGCCCTACGCACCATCTCATCGTAGACACCGGGGTGCTTAGCCAATATTTTCGGTCCTCCCGCGTAGTAAAACCATGCTGCGCCCCTCCAGTCAGGCGGGATACCCTTGCGCACAAATCTTTTGGTCTTTGCACTGCGTTGGGGGAAGCGTTCCGGATTATCGGTCATCAGAGAGTTGTCCTTGAGGTATGCCACCCACTTCTTGCGCCTCCGCGCTAAGTATTCAGTATATGTTGCGTCCCAACTGTCATATTGCTCACGGGTGATGTACTGGTTAGCTTTGCGGAACCCGTACCTGTCCCGAGATGAAGGGTCTTCTTCTGGCTCCTGAGGAAGTAGAGGGGCGGACACAGGGGTTGGCGCTCGTGACGACAGTCGGGAACCCAACTTCTGAGGACCCGAAGCCGCGGTATCTAGTGGCTGCGAGCGAACGCTGGAGTCGACATGTGCTCGGCCGACTGCTGTCTCGGGTCCATTTTCGACTGAAGTATTCGTGGAGCCACGTTGTTTCGTGAACGAACTGTTCAAGCTGTCGTCGGCGATAGTGCGGATACCGGATCTTCCACTAGCTGGTCCGAACCCAATATCTTTTGGGAGTGAGCTAGGAAGACCAGAGGTTCGAAACATAGCTGCCGAATCTCTTGCAATGACCGGCCCGGATGATGGCCCTAGCGACGAACCCGGGATGGGCAGAGGCTCGCTCATGGCCTCCAACATTTGGTCCATTATCCCCCCTGATTCATGATCGCCGGTTGGGGTTCGAGAAATAGCATCCTCTTCCGGAGAAAGTGTTGCCCTAGGTCCGGACTGTTGTGTGTCATTATCATTATGTTCGGAGCTATCCTTTCCGAAAGCCCCGCGGTCCTCGTCGTCGGAATCATCGTGAAACCCGTTTTCGTACATGCCCATGACATCTTCGACGCTGAGGCCGTCCTCCTCGGCAACGCTTGCCCTTGCATAGCCATCAATAATCAGGGATCCGGTGAGACTACTCGTCTTGGTAAGGACGCTACTACGCTCAGTCCCATTAATAGTGAAAACAGTCCCAAGTGCTGTTGAGGCAGTCAGTTGGGACCGGAAACTTGAGCGAAGCTCATCATCTCCAGCTGTGACCCACAGTGGGGGTTCTCGAGTGGTCGAGGGCGTACAGCTTTCGTTGCTTGTTAATGGATGCCTAGTCATGTTCGAGGATGGAGTAACACGCCGAACAGAAGTAGTGCGTGAGGTGCCACCGAGCTGATCAATTGAAGGGTATCGCGTAATCGATGCATGCGTATTGGCAGATCTTGCCGAAGACGTCGAATAGCCGCGACCACGGTGCCAACCGGTATGTTGTACAGAAGGATTGAGCGAGGCATTGCCAAAAGGCTGGTCACGTTGAATGAAGTCGCTGTCCTCTGGGAGAATTCCATTCCGTTGCCGGAGAACCAGCATCTCGCTGGCGCCTTGTCTGATGCTGGGTTTCCGGGGTCGTGAGAAATTCTCTACTGCGACCAAGCCATCTCCTGCGGGCGAATTGTCCATTTGGAATGACTTTGTTGTCGAGGAGGAAGGTGTAAGAGGTCGGTAGTAAGTTCCCACATTTGATTCCAGCAAGGAAAAGTTCCGTATGGATGGGCTCGGCGGAACTGGCCCATGCTGGTCACCAGAGGTCGGATGAGAAGCCAGGCTGGGAGAGGCAAATGTCTGAATCCCTGATGCCCCAAGAGTCCTCGGGTCGCTCTCCAAAGCAAAGCTCCGGTCACTGCCGCTCGAGACAGGGTCGTGTTTTACCGGGAGGTTGCCACGAAATAACGAGTCCCATCGGGGAGATATAGGGGAAATAGGGACGGGAGGTAGTTGAGGAAGCGAGGGAGACATCGGTGGAGAGCTCTTTGAGGATGGTATCTCGTAGGTAGCATCGTAGTAGTCTGGATTGTAACGGTATTGTTCTGACTCGTGGGCTACGCGGTCATAAGAGACGTTGTTCGAAGGTGTATCCAGGCCTGGTTTCATGTCGGCTCCGGCCCGGGATTGGTACTCAGATCCATGGGCCGCATACTGGCCAAGGTCGCGGGTTTTCATGCTGCGCTGGCGCTTAGGGGTTGTGTGGTCAACATTGGTAATGAATCGGTCGTGCAACGGCGGATCGAGCAATGTCGGCGGAATTGAAGTTGAGGAGGAAGCATCTCGAGGCAATGCCATATTTTACTGACAATGGCATTTGGATCTCGCACTAGCCCCACAGGTGCTTTTTGTGGTGTAATTTTAGCCGATTTTAGTTACGCGACGGACGTGGAGTCCAGGGCCGGGATGTTGCCTTGGATGCTGACATTACTCGCTGGGCCAGGATGCAAGGAATCGGCGTGGCTTTCCCAACGTGTCGAGCTCCGGGTAGCAATCGACGGAAAGCCTGGTTGGGCTCACCAAACGCAATATAAGTTGCGTTTACTTCCAAAATGTCTCTGCCGCTCTTGCTGTCAATGCGTGCGTTTCGAAGAACAGGCTGGCAATCTGGGGTACTGGTAGGTACCTTAGCCTCTGGCGGCCGCTCGCAACAGGACACAAACACAGCTGCCACGGCAAGAGCGCTTCGAAGGGCCGGCAGTTGATCTGAGGTCTGACCAAGAGCGACAAGTTCAGGAAACCCGCGGCCCGCTATCCACCCCACTTGCGAAGGGTAGTCTACCTAGTGAATGACAAGACAAATCGCGAACTTATCACAATACTACTGTTGCGGATTTTGTATGCGCAACATGCCCGGAGGTGTAGATAGATGGAAATCCGGGGATGAAAGGCACTCGGAAGAGCTGTGGTCAATAGGACGCTCCCATGCTTTGGAGCCGGAATGATCAACGGAATTTGTGTCTGCAGGGAGGATCAGGTCGCACACTGCGCTGCAAGCTGCAAGGGGGTAGGAGCAAACACTCGAGCCCTGCAGTCCATTCGTCACCAACGGAAGTCTGGATCTTCACGAGAAGTAGAGCCGTTATGCCATCACAGCTTGCTAAAGGTCGGCATGGAGCTGACAAAGTAAACATAAACCTTGTCGCGAACATCTCACGTTCGACATTTCTGGTTAGAAGCGTAATCTGGCGGATGGAGATCCGGTTACCGCATGTTCGGATGCCAAGGTGGCTTTTCAGCTCATGGTACCTGGAGCTAGCCCACAGTTGGCAGTGATCGCCTGAAGTGGGCTTGCTCCAATCCCATCTCGCATTCCTAACCAGACAGCATCTTCTTTCTTCTCTGCATCTTATGACTGCTGTGTATGGTATGTAGTGCCGCAACCACAAGCAAAAGCAGCTCAATGATCAGAAAGGAACGCAGATAATAGGACGACTATACAGTAGGACGAGAGCACGAAAAGGCGAGTGCACGACAAGAGAGAGTAGAGCACTAGGTTATTACACGGCTGTTAGATGCTTTTTTTTTTTTGCAACACACTACGCTTATATATACAGGCTTACCACAGGTATACTACTCAGTACGCAGTGAGGTTCAATCGTTTCTCAGTGTTTGACGGGAGCCCAGGTTCTTCACAAGGCGTACCTTCACGTGACCGCTCATAATGACGTTTCTCTCAAGCTTTCGTGCACGTCATGTCCCGCCAACCAGATCCGGCCTGTACTGCCTGTGGAGGTCCATTCCCACTTCCACTTCCAATCGCGACCATTGAAAGTGCCAGGAGTACGCAGGTACGTACCCCGAAGGTCTGGGCTCCGGTCTCTCATTGCGCCCTACGTAAGGCAGGTCATCCCTGCGCCCAGCCACCACCCCGGCTAGCCCCACCTCAATTGCAGCTTGAGGTGAGCTTCCGGCTTTACCATCGACGGGTTGAGGTTGGCTGCCCCTCGCTGATTCGCATTGATACCAGAAAATGGATGCCTCAGGTCTTTCCCGTCCCCTCACTCTGGCGCAAAGCCAAGGTCCGCGACTGCAAGCAGCTGGAGCTTCCCCCCTCCTCTCCCTGTTCTCCTGCTCTTCTTGCTGACCTGTCTTGCTCCTGTTGCACAGGTACGTACCTTTTTGCTGGAGCTCTCTGCCTTTCGGAGACCACCACCCCCCAAACTTTCCCACCCCGTCAGCCTTCCTCTTCTTTCTCCTTTTCGGTTGTCCTCAAAGCTCCTGTCGTTCCTCCTTAGCTACCCGTTCAACCATCGATTTAGACCCAATTGCTGTCACCCCAGCTCTCTGAACATGTCCAGCCGCAAGAGAAAGCAAGAGGAGGAACTTGTTGCCCTTCCAAGCGACGAAGAAGAGGAAGAAGAGGAGTAAGTCTGCGTGCTTTCCTACTGAACCGCGCACAAACTGGAACAGTCTCGCATTACCTTCCCTGGTGGCAGAACAGCCTCAGGCGCATCGACGCTTTGGCTTTGCGACGCAAAGCTATAAGTCTGTCGCAGCTCGCTCTGCACCAACCCTACCATCCAGTGAAGTCCCAAACATCTGAACAATACTTACATGGTCAACTATAGGTACCAAAGCTCCGAAGGTGATGAAGATGAAGTAGATGACGACGACGAAAGTGAGGAGTATGAGGAGGAGGGCGAAGAAGGTGCAGACGCAGAGGAAGAAGAGAAACCTGTTGCCGGTAAGCAATATCCAGTTCGTCGGGACACTTGGTCGACGAAATCAGCCCATTTCCTCTGCGAGTATTTGGCAGCCAAAATATATAACCTCGACCGGCACTGACCAAACCATGGCTTAAAGCACCCCCAAAGAAGAAGCAAAAGACAGCCCCTGCTGCTGCTGCTGCTGCTGCTGCTGCTCCCAACGGCAAGCAGAATGGTGGGGAGAACGGCGAAGGAGAGGAGGAGGAGGAGGAAGAACTCGACGAAGACGACCTTCCCGAAGATGAGGCAGAGGGCGATGAGGAAGAAGCCGCTGAAGACCTGCCTGCAAAGGACAAGTTGAAGGCTTCTGGCGCCCCTGCCGAAGAAGCGGGTGAAGAGGAGCAGGTCGCTGCAGGTGGAGATGACGAGGAGGACTGAGCCACGCACCGCTGGCATAGTATTTGTGCAATCATGTGTCCGAGTTCGTTCTCCTTGGGAAGTCAGTTGGGGAACGTTTTGGTTATATAGCAAAGCACACAGCGGGATTCGTGACTTAGCAATGGTAACTTGTCTTCCTCTGCAGCTGATAACTGTGCTTTGTTGAGCCAAAGTGTAGGGGACGAGCATCAAATCTATTGTAAAAGAAGACGTCAAACCCTATTAAAGTAAGTCATGTTGTTTGATGCCCAATTCAAGTCCGGCCCAATAGCGCCGCAGCCGCCAGAGAGGCCCGCAAAGGGGCCATCTGACCGACAGCGGTCCATCTGGCCCAGGTCTTGTGCTTTGGTTGGCTGGAACAAATCTGTCACTTGTGAGTACTGAGAATGTCATGAAGAGCAACATTCGATCTCGAGGCAATCGATCGCGATATCCTTAATGGGTCTGGTCAGGCCACGCCAAGGCTGACTGGAATCGACGCACGGATGGGCAGGATAGAATTAACCACTCAAAATATGGAGATGTCGAAACAGCAGGAATGATACCAGAAACGATGTCTGTAAAGGCCAGAACCACGGAAAACCCGATAGGCAGAAAGAACGACGAGACGCCATGGAGTCATCCTCTCTTTGGTGATGTCCTGTCCTGACATCCGCTTTGCAAATGACTCCTTCTCTACATACTACATGGTAGATGCAATGACAACCGGTCCGTGGATTCGAGGAGGATATACTTGTTGGACATATTTACGAAGCAGAACCCAACCTGTTTGAATGAAAATATGTTGGAACGCGAAAGCGAGCGATCGCATTGTTAGAACACATTATGTGTCAAAGCTAGAGCCGATCGGCCATCTATCTTGAGTAGCCAGCAACCACATATGTTGCGGCATCGTATAAACATAAAACTGAACACTTTTCCAGCGTACACAGCGTGTAACGCCAATGTGGCGACGCCGCATCCTTTTGGTCCATAGTAACCTCTCCATAGGACCCCCGTGCCGTAACTCCCCTTGCCACGACGCAGTACTAGTCGTATACTGCTCGCGAGCATTAATCTCCAGAAGTCCTAAGAGATGAGTATCCTTCCATTAATCGGAATTTTTGTTAATCTCTCCCATTGTAGAGCGGCCCTCCTAAGCAGCCACAGCAGCGCCCCCGAGTCCCCCCTTAGCCACCGCATCCCGCACAGCACCCACATTAGCAGCAAGCTCCATCCTCTCGCTCTTCAGGCGGTCGCACTCCCGCTCCAGCGTCACGATGCGCTGCCGCGCCATGTCGAGCACTTCCGCCTTGCTGAGTCGGCGGTCGTCGGCCTCGATGCCGGCCAGCGAGCCCCGGGCGCTACCCGCGTCCCTCGCCTTGGCCTTGGCGCTACTAGCGCCGGAGAAACTGCGGTTGCCGTCCGCGGCGGGTAGCACGGCGAGGAGAGACTCAAACTGCTGGTTCAGCCGGTTGCGGTACTGCTTCTCCACCAGGTTGTGGCTGTGCCGCGCCCGCCGCTCGTCCGGCGTCAGGAGGTCGTCCTCCTCGTTGTCTTCCGCGGTTGGAGGCGAGCCCGAGCCCTTGCCGCTATGCTTGGGTTTGCGCGAGGCCGTCCGCAGCTGAGCCTTGTGGGACCCGCCATTCCGGCCGTGGGCAGAACCGGCAGACGAAGACGAGGAGTGAGTTGTGTCGCCGGGCTTCTTACTCGTCTTGGGTTTGCCGTCATTCTTGGACTTGGTAAGACTCGACAATGCTGGAGGCCGGGTTTCCTTGGATTCTGCCTTGAGGCCTGCGGGATGAGGTCCTTGACCAGTGCCGACGCCGCGAGAGCAGCTACGCTTAGATGGTTTTTCAGATCCATCTATGCCCCTCTTATTGTTGCACTGAATTGCTGGTGCCGACTCAGATGAAGACGGCAATGACCCCGGGGGACGATTAGCATCCGTATCGGCCCCTAAGTAGCTAAATTCAGTGACAGGAGAGTCGCTTGAAGTATTCGTCGTAGAGACGCTCCCGTTCCTAGCCCAACCCCTTTCAAGAGCCTCCGGCGTGAGATAGCTTGATGGAGTGGCCGTAGGCTGCAAGGTGTAAGGATCGTACGAGGAGCTGTATATGCTCTCCGCAGGCAGGTCCAACTGATAACTGCAGTCTGTGCTGATCCAATTCGGCAAGAAATTGTCGAAGCCTGCTATGCTAGAATACTCTTCTGAAGGGTTGATGGGAGTCATCGGCAGGAGAGGGGCCGAGTATCGCTATTCAGCATAGAATGTCAGTCAGGAGCTACCGAGAGCGAGGTCCATGAGTAGAGTCCCAGAGTCCATAGAAGACATAAATGGAGTAGCATGGTAGAGTTGTGATATTTTGGACAGCTTTTCGGGTTGTGTCTGTCCGTGGAAGAGCCACTTGACCCGGCAAAGACCCCGAGGCGCTCTGATAACTAGCGACGGGTATTCTTCTTCAACACCGCGATGCTCAACTCACTCACACACTCGATATAATGGGAGCTTGTAGAGAAAGAGCAAAGCTTCAGCATAAAGACTGGAAGACTTGCCTCGTTCGAATCTATGTCTTCAGTAGCGAAGAACATTTGTGGTTGATCAGCGGTCATGATTATGTTTGGGTGGTATGACTTCGTTGTTTGACGATTCGCGGGCTAGGTCATGCCGTGAAGGGGCGATGAACCTCAAATGCTAAAGAGCTGTATCCGACGTTGTGACTTAGACAGTGCGCCTCCTGATGCAGCTCTCTGCAGGCACGAGGTAGTTTAATGCATGTAGGGCTGGCGAACTAAGGCCAGACAATGATAAATAGTGACGTTGTGGGCTGAAGACGTCTTACCGTATATCTATAGACATAGGCTTCAGAGCAAATACCTGACACCTGCGAGGGGATCAGAGATAAGTGATGGAATTCCTGGCTTGTTGGGGAAGCTTTCCGTCCTCATCGCTGGCGAGCTCACTTGCATTTCCGGGACCGCTGTCCGAGCGCAATCCCAATACTTTGTTAGGAACTTTAAAAGCGTTCCGCGGCATATCATTGGATGGGTACTTCTCGGCATGGACCCCTCTTTTACGGGCATATCAAGAATGCCATATCACCGATCCATCGATGCCGCTGGTGTTGAATGTCAGTGCCAATAAGGCCTGTAAATGCTGTTGTCTTGGGCAATCCAGAGCTTGTGGCACCACTTTTAGAGTTCCATGCCCGGTAGCACAGGAGCTTAATTTATGGGGCATACTACGTACGTGCTCGGCAAGCTCAGATCGGATTGAGCGGAAGGAGCGGATAAGGGAAGCCAAGCGAAGCAGCTAGCAATGCTAGTGTAGTACGTACCGTACTTACCCTTGAGGTACCTTAGAGCAGGAGGAGCCTAGAATTCGAGGCTCATATCCAATTGTCGCCTGTTGTCACTGTGAGAGTTCATCTTCGTCGTCTCGGTTCGTCCGAGAGCTTTTCCCACCTGGACCACGCTTTAGCGGATAGTATCGCCTTAACCCTTAAGGAGCAAGATTGTGGGGGATCTCCAAGGCCTAGCGAGGTGGGGTCGCCCAGAGGGGCATTGGCTGACTTCTTTGCTGATCCATTCCGTGCATTCCTATCTAAGGTGCAACACCCAAGATTCCCGAACGTTTAAGCGAGTTTGTTGACTTCAAATCGGTCCACAGGTTGAGTTTTAGTTTCACACTGTTGTCTTCCATCCAGTGGCCGATGAAGATTCAGGAACTTGAAGTTTATATCAGCGATGATGCCACTGGTGGGACCCCTGTGACTCGTTTGACCCTTTCATTCCGGATCCGAGCGGGCGCTAGGGATGAGGCTCTTAGTAACGACGCGTTTATGGCCTTCAGGAAACAGCATCGTGTCCACATCTCGCGTACTCATTCGTCTAAAAGTGACGTGATGACGGCGTGCAAAGTCTCGATGAGTGTAAAATGTCGGACCGAACAACGGTGACCAAAGTCGGTCTTCTCCACGAGGACCTGCACCATTGCCGTATCGGACTGTTGCTCCATGGCCGCGGAAGAGTGCCAGTGACTAGCTACCGTTGATACCACTGTGTTAGTCAGTCCCTGCGTATTGCGGAGTAATCCATGCTACTATATTCTACATGGAAAGCCTCTAGTCACTGCAGCGCGGCAATACCGCACAACCATTCGATGTTTACCTGCAATGCTCATGCATATCATGTAAGGCGTCCACCTGGACACCTTCTCAAAGGGGACCCTGAATCTCGCTTGAAGTGACTGCAGTAGTCTGGTTAAGGTCGGGCAAGCTGGCATTGGTCAATTGGTCTGCGAATGGATTGCCGTGGTTGGCGCTCCTCGGCGACACCTTTGAGTGATGCTACTGCTGTCGAACTAGTTTCGAGCTTGCAAACGCCCTAGAGGATCGGTGAACCTTAAATTCAGCCACTACAGGGACTGGAACGGTCTATGTGGCAATTAACTAGTCTAAACAATACAGAAGAGATGGGATTGGTGGGAGCAGATGAAAGGAACATCGAAGAGCGACACGAAATGACATCGGGAGTTGATAGACGAACATCGCCAGACGTAAGCGAAGGTGACAGAAAGGACATAACATAGTCGAATCACGCATGTTGGTCCAGCGACTGCGCAAGGCACATCTGGTAGTACATCCCCCTCTTACGAACCAGCTCCTCGTGGCTTCCAACCTCGACGATACGACCGTGAGCGAAGAAATATATCACATCCGCGTTTCTGACGGTAGATAAGCGATGAGCAACCGCAACGGTCGTCCGCTTCGTGCTTTCACCCTTCGCCGCAGCGTCCAGAGCAGCTTGCACGACCCTCTCGGACTCGGTATCTAGACTGGATGTTGCCTCGTCTAACAATAGCAAACGAGGTCTACGTATAAGCGCACGGGCGATTGCGAAGCGTTGCCGTTGACCACCAGAGAATTGAAGACCTTGTGGGCCGCAGCTCGTAGACAGCCCGTCGGGTAGTGAGGCTATAAACGTGTCGATGTTTGCTTGTCGGCATGCCTCGAGTATCTCCTCATCGGTAACGGTTTCACGTTCTTTGCCAGGCAGGTCCTCGATGCCTAGGGCAATGTTCTCTCGAAGTGAGCCGCGATACAAGACAGGCTCCTGCTGGACGAGTGCAATGTGTCGACGGTACTGGCCAAGGTGAATCGATTTGGAGTCAGAATCGTCCAGGAGGATGGTGCCACTTGTCGGCTCATAGAACCTCTCCAAAAGGCTGATCATAGTGGTCTTACCACATCCTGAGGCGCCGACCAGAGCAACGAAATGGCCGGGTTGGATTGAGAGACAGACATCCTTGAGAACCTTCGATTCCGGGCGTCGTGGGTAGGAGAACTCGAGGTCTCTGCAATCAAACTTCACTGCCCCCGCACCACCATCCTCTCGCCCAGGAGGATAGTCGTCCTTCATATCCCTGCGCACTTGCCGCCGAAGACCGAATACATAATTTGCCGCCCCTTGAGCCTGTGTGATGCTCGAAGTGTACTGAAAGAGGGATGCTGCAGCCTCGCCGGAGAATATGACGGCGATAAATACGGTGTAAAACTGTTGAGATGTGTATTCCCCGAACGAGATCAAGCGACCTCCGTACCAGAAACCCAATGCCATGGCAAGGAAGGAGATGGATTGGCTAAGGGCGTACCAGAACATTGTGCGCACGAGACTCTTCACTGAGGTCTTGGCGATAAATCGCAGGCTATCTTCGTACTTAGCCACAATTTCTTTCTCCATTGCCAGAGAGGCCACTGTGCGGATAGCTGAGACCGCCTCTGTGGCAATACCTGCGCTGTTTGCAAATCTCGACGCCGTGTCGTCGTCGAGCTTGCACTCGAGACGGATGCGAACATATCCTGAAGCGACAAGTGGCGGCAGAGCACCGAATGTTAGTACGAGACCCAGTTTCCATCCATACGAAATCGCCAAGATGCAGCTCGAAATGAGATTCACGGTAATAGTGAGTATCAGAGCGATGTTCGAGGACAGCAGCTCTTGAAGTGCCGTCGGTTCGGTCGACAACCGTGAGACCAGCGCACCAGTTCCATTGTCTGGGTCATCAAAGAATGCCATTTCTTGCCGAATGACGCTATTGAAGATGTCGAGTCGATACGAGCTCATGATCTGCTGTGACACGACGGAGGACATCCAGCCCATCGCGGCGTAAGCAACCAAGTTTCCTATTGCCAGGGTGAAGAACATCAGAGCATAAAAATCTCCGCGTTCAAGCATGGCCTGTCCCTCGAGGGCAAAAGCGTCCAGAACCCGGGAGAAGAGGACAGCGAGTGCAGGATAGGCACCACCTAGCAGCTGCCGTTAGCAAGATCTGGGTGTGAGTGGAGAGGAGTACGTACCTCCTATCACAGCGGCCAACCCTACAACTGCGCACGGAAACCACAAGCTGCGTTGCTCCTTTAAGATAAGTATCAGGCACTTGACCAAGTTGTAGTTGATGACTTGTGCCTTGGGCTGGTTCGGATTCCTCTCAGAACCCTTGGCAGACTGCGAATTCGTACTCGTTTGCTCGTTGACGTGATCCTCCCGGCGGGCCCCTTCCCCGTCACTTTCCCGTCCAAGATCTTGCGCACCAACAAGCTTCGAATAGGCGCCGCCCCGTTCCATCAATTCGTTATGACTACCCTGCTCAACGACTGCCCCGTTGGCCATGACGACAATATTACTTGCATCGCGGATAGTTGACAATCTATGAGTGATAACGAGTGTGGTCCGGTTAGCGGCGACGTTGTTGAGCGCATGTTGGACGATACGTTCCGAGTTGACATCTAAGGCGCTCGTTGCTTCGTCCAACAGAAGGACGCGTGGGTTGGAAACGATACTTCTTGCAATTGCAAGGCGCTGCCTCTGTCCGCCGGAGAGCATGGCACCTCGCTCACCGATCTGCGTATGGTATCCCTGAGTTCGATTTGTGTTAGCTCAATCGCTTTGTCCGAAGATTGAGAAGGGGTACATGCCTCCGGGAGTTTCTCGATGAAGTCGTGGGCATACGCTTCTTTGCAGGCTTGCTCTACAAGCTGATATTTGAGGTCCTCCGCGCACTCGGCTTGTGGAGTGCCTGACAGGCCATAGGCAACATTTTGGAATATTGTTCCACTAAACAACACAGGTTCCTGGAAAGAGGTCAACAGCTGCCCCAAGCCTTCTCTGGATCGAGAACGGGTAAGAGGAATCTGAACGAACCTGTTGGACGAGCCGAATGTTCGTCCTTAACCATTGAATGTTGAGTTCGTCTATCTTTTGCCCATCAAGCGTGATGGAGCCGGTTTTGGGGGAGAACCACCGCTCAAGCAAAACAAGGATCGTACTCTTGCCAGACCCGCTTGGTCCGACAATCGCGGTTATCTGGTTCGCTGGAATGACGAGATTCAGTCCCTTCAAGACCTGTATGTCGGGCCGCGAAGGATACGCAAATTCGACGTTCTCCAACACTATGTGCCCGCGGCACTCGGAGGGTCTGACTCCTTCTGCTGAAAGAGAATCAATTTCTGACCTCCGGTCAATCCTCTTGAACAAATCGTCGGCGGCAGCTATAGCTTTGGAAACGACCATGATCTGCGGTGCTATTTGTGTCAACCCCTGCGCGGCGAGAAGAACAGCGAGGATAACCCTGTCCAACCATTAGCACGCAGACACATCGGAGACGAAGAAAGGCAATACATACGTAACGACATCGCCGGGCTGGTCAATTTCCCCCCGGTTATACATCCGGATACCTTGCCAAAATGCAAGGCCGTATCCGGCGTAGATGCAGAAAAATTGGACGCAAAACAAGAGGGCATAAATCGGGCGTTTCTTCTTCCCCAGCCGGCCAGCGTCCATCATGAGTTTCTCGAACTTGCCATATAGCTTCGGATACGCCCAGAAAGCATGCACGTTTCTGATACTGGCGAAGACTTCCTCTGCCAACTTGTCTGCTTCTTGCCACGTAATGTTGATTTTGTTCTCGATACTACTATCGATCGTGAAGCAGATCGTGACAACGATCAGAATAGCTGGTACGATACACAGGCTGATGAATGTGAGCTTCCATTGTACGGCGAAGGCTACAATGAAGGCTGAGAAAAATGTGCTCGTGGCTTGTACGGTGAGGCCGAACTTCTCGGATATCCCCTGATTGACAAGGTTAGCTCCACGATTGATGCTACCCGGGATGGAGCCCGGATCGGAACTGTCGAAGTAGCCGATCTCCTGTCTGAGTGTTTGCGTGAGGAAATCGAGTCGCAGTGAACGAGTAAGCCGAATGGCGTTGATGGATATGATTGTCTGCTCGGATTCAGGGGTGAGAAGAGAGTTCTTGGGTTTCGTTAAGTAGGTGACCTACAGTCCATATGTATGACAGCACAAACTTAGCAACGAACAGATACACGAAGTAGAGCCTGTACACATGATGTTAGATACCGTGAAAGGTGCTCTCTTCTAAGTCATGCACTCACGTGTATGTATTTATAGAGGAACGAAAGTCGTCTGGCGTGTTGCGGCCAGTCATGAAGTCGTTGAACACCGTAACGAACTTGCCAAAGACAAAGTTCATCAAAGGAAGGAGAACTCCGGCAGCGATCATACAGACAATCGCTAACACCGTCGTGATCCATCCTATTGTGTCGTTGTACATGAAAACACGCTGGGAACCGACTGTCAGATCGTGTTAAAGGCTCAGATGCACAAGGGGCAGGAGACTGACCACATAGCTGTTGCGTGATGATGCTTTCGGCGTTTCGTCCTTTTCTTTCGGGAGGGCTATTGCGGGCGCATCTACTTCAGGGACTGGTCCTTGGACCAGGCCAGAAGCACTTGATTCTTTTTCCATGGTTGCCGACAGACCTCAGAATCGAGGTAGAAGAAGATTGCCCAGTAGCCACTCCAGCTTTTATACATTACACCATACCGGCTCAAGTGGGTTGGCCGAACCCGGTCGGCCAGACCACGACGGGGCATATCAAGAGTGTGTCCTGCGGCGGTAATCCATCCTAGGTTCGCGCCAGGTACGGGATCCCGGCGGGCCGAGGTGGTTAATGAAAGGACAGCATAGGTAACATGGTAAGACTACCCTACGCTGGATGGCCGGTGCGCCGTGCTCCGGTTTACTCACCTTTGCAGCATGTAAGTTACGTGTGTAAGAGCTCTGAGTATCAAGGTACTTACAGGCTCTCGATTCCACGACTCACCTAGGATCCCATTTTGTACTCTCCTTACCTGGAGGCAATTCCAAACCGGGCCCGGTCATCGTGATGTGTGTGTGGTCAGTTGAGAAGCGAGCTGTTGTTGCGTCCAATCGGGCTCCTTTCTTTCAGTGACGGCGCAAGTGGGTCCGGCCTCGGGGGACCGACGGAGCAGAGCACGAGCCAAAGCGTCATCTACATTCCCGTGGTGCCCAGGTCCTTTCCACCCTCGAAAAGGGGCGTTATGTCGAGTCTAGGACAACGGGTGTGCGCACCGGTGAGATTTCCGATTTGGTCTCGCGCAAACCAAGCGATCTGCCTCATATCTTATTCCTCGGGCTTTCCTCCCTCAAGTCTCTCCCTTAATCCTCCGAATAGGAACCAGGCCGACTGACTCCTCCAGAACCTCAGCCCAAAACCGGCCAAAGGATGCAGGTCAGGCTCTCAACTAATGGCAGACGTGTCTGAAGTGGCGAATGACCCTCAGGGTATCATTCGGAGGGCTGTATGTATGATCCTCCTTCTCAAGATACCGCCAGACTTGACCTGACTCTTCCAGTGCGATCAATGTCGCTTTCGCAAGGTATTATTTATGTTTGCTCTTTGTTTTTGGTGCTTCTGGTGGCTAAATGTCCAGATACGTTGTGACAAGGTGACTGGGGCACCATGTTCCCATTGTAGGACGGCGAAGAGAGAATGCACCTCGACTGGGGCACACAAAGGCAAAGATCACAGGCAGAGGGTGTCCGTCACACAACAGTAGTGGGTACCCATCCGGCAGTTGCACTTGAGGATAGACCTGACTCCATGTAGTGAACACAAGCTTGAGCGCGTGGAGCAACGGCTCGCAGGCATTGAGAATATGCTCAGCAAGCTTACGAGCTTGACGACATCTCTCAGCTTGATCAGCGCCCCTGGACGGTCGATCTCGATGGCCCCGGCACCCATTGTCACGTCAGCTAGCCTTGAGTCAAGCACGACTTTCGGAACACCGTCTATAGATGAGGGAAATGACGAGACTTTCGAGGGGCAGTCATCTACGACAGCCCACACTGTGTTTGCTAGCGAGGTTCTCGAACATGCTGTGTCAAGCCCTTCTTTTGATCGGAAGCTGAGTCCTGCTATGAAAAGTGCACTGGCATCATTACGACAAATGGTTCAACTACAGAGACAAGGAGTCTCACATGATAGCCTGCTCTCTCACCAGAAACCAACCCTAGAGGGACTCAGTCAACTGCCCCTGCCACCGGCGGACGCCGTGTTGAGAGTCCTACGTGAGATCAAGAGTGAGTAAGAGTGCATGCAATTCGTGTGATAGATACTTGCCAATGGCTAACTCGCTGCTAGCCACGCCGTCTTTGACATTCACAAGGGACTGCGTCTTCATAACTGTCGACGGCTTCGTAGAATATTGCCGAAGAGTGTTTTTCGCCACGGAAGAATGCGGCACCGCTGTATTTGCGATCGTGAGCGCGGGCCTCTATTTTCTCTTCCAAGAGAAGTTGATGTTGGACGCAAAAATGAATAAGAGTTACCACGAGTTCCGCTCCATGTGCAGGGACAATCTGGAGACAGCCCTGGCCAACCTGCCACTCCTTCTTCCGCCAAAACGAGAAACCGTGGAAGCTCTGCTTTTGGGGGTAAGTGCGTTCAACATCATTCCTGTTCCCATACTGCCTCAAGAGATACTTGCTGAAAGTAATAGGTGGCGTACTCGATCGAGATCTCGAAGTTCAGCATGGCGTGGCAGCTTAACAGTGCAGCGGCTGCAATGTGCCAGACTCTCGGCTGGCATCGCCTCCAGGCTACGGAAGTGGCCGAGAGAAACGACACGAGGTTGGCCTCTTTCTGGTTTTGTTACATGCAAGACAAGTCCCTCTCGCTGCGTTTCGGACGCACCTCAGTGATCAGGGACTTGGAGATATCGGCACCGCGTCGTTTCGGCAACGCGGCACATTTGAGCGAGCCATGGAGACATGTCACCGCGCTGTGGATCCAGACTGGCAGCGTACTCGGCGACACGTACGACCAACTCTACAGTCCTGAAGGACTCGCTCGGCCCCTAGAGGCACGGATCGAGACTGCAAAGCAGCTCGCTCAGAGGAGAAAACAGCTGTTTCGGGGACTTGAGGAGACATCAGCGGAGCTCAAGAAGGATGCTGTTGTGGCGACGGCACCACCTGTAAGAAGCAGCACAGACAAAGAGACGTGGTTATTGATGGTTGATATGATCCTCAAGTCGGCCGAGGTCAGCCACTTGGCCTGTCTGACTCTGATATACCGCGCGCTTCCTGCCATGCCAGGTTCACACAGCAGTCTCAACCCCGAATGTCTAGAGGCGGCGAGGATGGCATTCCAACGCCACCAAGAGTGTATGGAGCTGACATCGGAAAACTTCTTCGCGAAGGCGGGATACCTGCGCTGGTAAGCAGTCACGGCGCTATCCGCAACCTCGATACTGAGACGACGTCTATCTAACTGATCTCCTTCTTGAACAGGACGCTTCTGTATGACACTTTTGCCCCCTTGTTCGTTCTCTTTTGCCATGTGATCGAAACATCCAATCACGATGATCTCCAGCGGCTCTCCCGGTTCACAGCGAGTCTGGACCCCGTCACGTCGTTGTCTCTAGCGATGGAGAAATTTCACCGGCTCTGCAAGGTGCTCTACCAAGTTGCCGCACTGTACGTGGAGGCCAAAGCTCAGTCGTCTAATGAGCGGGACCATGATATGTCCATGGTAGGTGTTGACTTTGACATGTACCTTAACCAGTTGGGTTTTATTTCATCGGAGCAGCAGAATCCAATCGATGAGCCGACCATTGCTGCTGGAATCCATGCCTCAGGCCAGGGGTCGACGGAACTGGGCGAATGGTTCTCGGGAAATAGCTATATCATGGGACTAATGGAGGAGGATCTCCTGGACTTTGACGCCGGTCTAGACTCTTTACAATGAAGAGAAGCGGGAATGGCAGAGAATATTTTACCTGTGGCGTAGATTGGAGTGACGGTTTGCATACTGCTTAAAACGTACCTAGATAGTACTACTGTCATGACTGGTATCAGATTGATGTTATAGCCGTGTAATATGTACTGTACATAAGTATCGAGGGCGCGGTTGAAGAATAAAGGTACCTCATTATGCGGACAGATATATAAGCGGGTCTATTTTATGGGTCGCGTGTGCGATTGTCAGGGAGATTTATGCAAAGCGATCGAGGTGCACGGACCCACAGAGCCCACCCCTCTGGCGTTTACTGTGGTAATGAGCTTTTTGCCTCTTCACTACAACGATCACCACTTGCGCATCGCCGGTTTCAATCCCTCGCGACATTCAATCCATCAAAAGCCACATACTCGTCTAAGCCAGAAGCTAGTACCAAAAAGCCTCCGACCACCCAATCTCACCCGCCCACACTCATAAGGGTTATTGAGCAAACCGAGTCCCAGCTTCGGCGAGCTCCACTTGCCATAAGCGCGTCCGTTATCCATTTACTCAACTTCCAATGGCCGACGTCGACGAGGCCACAACACCACGCACCGCTAAGGAACGGCATTCACTCACTCTTGACCAGCGCCGCGCCCTGCGACGGTGGGCCAACACGCAGCCCGTTCGGCCAAGTCACAAAGCATGCATTGACTGGTTTCGCAACGAGTACGACCAGACCATCAGCCAGTCCACAGTATCGCATTCCCTCAGTCCCAAGTACGCCAGGCTAGATGGCGACCCGCAACTGTCCGGCTCGCGCCTGCGTTTCGGCAACTGGCCCGACGTCGAGAAGCTGGTGCTGCTCTGGTACCAGCAGGTCGTGAACTCGGGCCGCCACCCCTCCAACGAGGAGCTCGGCGAGAAGGCCAAGTCCATCTTCTCCCAGCTCCCCCGCTACAAGGACGAGAGTCCGCCAGAGTTCTCTCCGGGCTGGATCCACCGCTTCAAGAAGCGCTATGGCCTGCTCATCCGCCGTCAGCGCCGCCACGGCAGCGCGCCCAACCCGGCCGACGACCTGCACTACCTCGTCGACGCCATCCCGCGCTTCATGAGCATCACGGCCGAGACCCCGCCCTCCGCCATCCGCGACGCCGTCCAGCGCGTCGTCGGCGTCGGGGCCACCCTCTCCGTCTGCGCCCGCGCCCGCGACGAGATCATGCGCAGGATGATGGACGCCTCCCAACACAACCAACAATCACCACACACGCCCGCCGCCCAGTCCCACAACCCGCCAAACGGCATAACCCCGAACGGCGCAGACGGCAGCTCCGTGGCCGCCGTGTACGCCGACGACGACCCTGAGCTCGTCCTGCAGAACGCCCTCCGCGCCCTGCAGCAGGAAGAAGCCGCCGCCGAAGCTGAGGCGGCCGCCGTGCGCGAGGCGCGCGACCACGAGGACCGCGGCGGCGCCGCCCTCGGGCCGCTGGGCGCCATCGCCGGCCAGGCCTTCGCGGTATCTGCGGCCAACGCGGCGCCACCGCCGCACGCCAAGTCCTCCGCCTCTGCTGGCGGCGGTCGGTACGAGACACCCGTGCAGCAGCAGCAGCCTCCGGGCGACGATCTGACCCTCACGCCTATCCAGAGCAGTGGACCTGTCTCGGGGACCGAGCGGCCCGTGAGGTGTCCTTACTGTCTCAACCGGCGTATGTTGCAGACAATTAAGGATGCGGTCGAGCACATGTCCACTCATGTGGTGGTCTGAATCTTTCTCTCTGCCTATGTCATACTTGCATCAGTTTGGCGGCTGAACTTTGACTCTTCATTCTCACGCATTATGATATTAATGGCGGATGGAAAAGCTGAATTATGCCGTCGTAAAAGCCGCCTATGGCGTTCATGGTCGAGCAAGGCACCGGGCGCTCGGACGGCTGGGAGATGATAGGCGAACCCAGCTGGCCTGGCTAGCTAGGTTTTCTTTTATACGGAATACCTTTAATGTGTGTTCTCGAGGACCGGGGGTTTGTGGGCGTTCAGGCTCTATCACATGCTATGGTTGAAGGGAATGAGCGAGCGAAATCTGGGCGAGTGTTAGGTGATTCTCTCAAGAGACGCAGGGCGGCATATACACATGTTATAGGGACTGGTCGGGCACTCTTATCTCAAACTTATTATAGTCCTAACGACAGCTTATCTACGTATTTTACTACTTACGAGCTAAGATGGATATAGTATTTTCGACCAAGGAGCGAGCGAGACACTTGGTGTGATCAAAGGCTATTTTCATTTCCGGACAAGAGAGCTACTATTTGCACGGCCATGAAACCTCATTCTCTCTCTATACGGGTATCCATTCCTCCTTTCGTGCCTATGTCGCTCAGAACTCTTTCTCGGCCACTAACCATGTGCTTGTGAATGTGAAGCCCCTCGTCCTCCGCGTGGTATCCATTACCGCTAATGGGTTCCCTTCTCTCTGCCCTTAGTGGCAACGTATGTCCAATTCTGCACGACCACTCTGTATACCTTCACGTGTCATTCGTGCCTCCAACGAGACATTCGAAAAAAATGTTGACTGGAGAGGCAAATCCCCTCCTTCGTAGAATAAAAAAAGACTGCCAGAAAGAAAGTGTCGGACAGGAGAAGTAAGAAGAATAGAGTAGAGCCGTGAACGCCGTTACACTTTCCATGAGATAGCCCCAAAACGACGTCCACCCATCCCTTGGTATCTGCTCTACTTTTTGCCCCCGTCCTGTCGAGCATGGTACCCATGACAGATGTAGTACAGCGCAGGAAGTTGGAAGATATGAAGCTGACGCGACCGCCTTCTCAGAAGAAACGATTCTCACCACCGATGACGCATATGTATATGAGCAGTCGCAACCGGTGTAAGGCTCGTGTCAGTGTAGTAGACTTGTCCCAAATATGAGTCTTTATTCGACATAGATGAGCAATTTCTCGTTGTGCTGCAGCGCAAAATCGAGGTCGTTGTTGCTCAGCATCGGCACTTTGTTGCCGGTCTTGTCATCTCTGTAAGATAGGGCCAACTCTTCGCCGGGCGGGATCTTGAGCCTCTCCACGATCCGCTGGTACAGCTCGCGAAAGTCGATGTCGGAGGGCACCCTAATGGCGATTAGGTCGCCGTTGTAGCTGAGTTTGACCTTCATCGCGGCGCCGGATTGCTGTATCCCCGGTGACAGGGAGCTCTGTGAGGGCTGAGAAAGCGAAGATGCTTGGCGCGCCATCAGAGGCTGCCCACCGCTAGGGCCCGGTTGCCTGGGTGCCGAGACGGTATAGTTGTTGCCGTTTAAATTTTGCTTGGAGGACTGCCGGGAGGCTCCGTCGCGCGGTGAGTCAGTCGAGGATATGCGTGATCCGTTCGACAAGCGATAGTCCTCTCCTTCTCCCTCTTCTTGCGCGGCCATGTCCACCTCGTAGTCACCTTCCCGCGGTGCAAAGAACTGCTTGACCAGGTTGCACTTGGAGATGTAGTCCGGCTGGGCAAGTAGGTTCTTGACATAAGCGTCGAGGTTGTGCAGTCGTCCTTCGGTGATGGCATCGGTCACGTAGTTCACGGGACCTGGCATGTAGGGCAGTGTGCGTTTCTGCGTTCCCGTGTTTCCGGCCTCGGCGGGGAACTCGGTGAGAAGCGCGATCTGAAAGTCATAGAAATCCTCGTAGTACCTGCTGAGCTCCCAGTGGGAGCCGTCTTCCAACTGCGCTTCTATAACGAACCAGTATTTCTCCTCGGCGAAGCAGTATCGCGGAATTCGAGCTGATATTGGTGCGAACAGTTGTGACGTGGACTTGCTGGCGAACGTGGCGGGTTGTACTTGCTGTGGCTGAGTGTTCTGTGGTGGACCGTATCCTGTGGGTTGTTGAGATTGCTATACGCATGTTAGTCGGGGGATGATGCTTTATACTGAAGTCTCTGTTGGGGGATCAGGGACATACGTAGTTTCCGCCATTTGCTTGTGGCTGAGGTGTTCCTTGTTGCTGCAGGCTCATGCGGCTCATGCCCTGCTCGATCGACTGCGGTACAGCTCCCCCTTCGAACTTACCGAGGGTAATGCTGCTGTTCTTGTAGTCCGCAGCCATCTTCTTCCACTCTTCTACCTTAGGAATGCCTGCCCTCTTGACTGCTCCTTGAGGATCCGGCACCGGAGTGTTGGTTGCCATGTCTCGTATCTCGACGAACGACACTGGTATCAACCCCGGTCCTCCTAATCTGCCGATCGGTTTGGCGACAAACCATTCCGGATTCGACTGTGCGATGACAATAATAGCCTCGCCCGCCTTAGCCTCCAGTTCGTCTGCCCTTTCCGCCTTGAAGTCGTACATCACGATACCGTATACCATAGCACCGCTGCGCGAGCCAGACTTGGAACTCCGCTGGCTGTTCGGCGGTGGGGAATTTGCTGTGTTTGTGGATGTGTCTGCATACCCGGAATCATGGTCTGGGTTCTTAGTCGAGAGTGTTCGTGATAAGTCCGGGTTCGACTGTGCGCTGTCTCGCTCCGTACGTCCGAGGGCCTGGAAGAAGGCTACAGGGACCAGGCCGCGGGCGTCTGGAAGGGCTGGATTGCATGCTTCGTACCAGTCGGTGTCGTTTTCGCGACCGATGACATGGAAGAAGTCTCCCCTGGAGAAGCTCAGCTCTTGGGCTGACTGCGCTTGGTAGTCATAGAGTGCCCTTATCACCTGCAATGGGACTCAATGGTCAGCAACGCGACAAGATCTAACCGGAACGGACTTTTCAGGGCGTACCTTCTTTGGAGGAACAATCGCGACGGCGGACTTCGGGGCGATCGTAATATGCGGCTTAGCCTCTTTCTCTCCCTTGATAGACCTCCGTAGAGCCTGTTTGAGTTTGTATACGCTTGTTAGTCTACGGCTAGACATTCTCAACCGACTTTTGAGCATGACTTGTTGACCAAACGCTCAGAGATGTACGCAAAACCAGAGTGAGAACAAGAGGGGATGGAACGAGCATCATCGGTCCCACAGGGGTACAGGAGCTCTACAAACACAGATGAACTTTCAGGCGCATTCTGACGCAGTAGGCAGAGTTCCAGTGTCATGATGACAGCAGCAGCCGCAAGCAGAGTTCAGCTTGAAGCTGCCATCAGGACTACCAGGGTTCAAAAAGGGGCAGTCGTAGTATGACAGGCTGTAGGTGAATGTCGCGGGGAAAGGGTATCTTGCGGGAAAGAGCACCCGAAATGAAGACAAGAACCGCAAGGCCACAAATGAGTGACAGGGTATGACGCACCTTCATGTTGTTCTGTACCCGGTCAGGGTGGGAAAGTGACGACCGGCAAACTCCAACTTCGACAACCCAAATACTGGATAGGTATGTGGGATACGGCCTTGTCTCTCCTGCGCCGTCGACCTGAAGTCACACAGGCTCAGGCTCGGGTGACTTTTGAGTCAGTGTAACGATTCGAGGAGGAAAACGCCGTATCGTCGCGTCTGGACTTCTACAGGGAGTAGCGAGGTCGGACCAGCTTTTCGGTATGATGTGGTGTAATAGACGTCGTGCAGGTTCGGTTATGAGTCTCTCTGGGTCTTCCGAATTGTCTACAAAGGAACTACTCTGAAGCGCTTGATATCTGCTGCGCGTCCGAGGGGTAAAGTAGAGTGCGGTAGGTCGTGGATATTTGCGCAAACTCGATCGGTAATAGATGTCGCGCAACCAGTGATTTCGCTTTCGCCTCTGATTCAGATCTCGCGCCCAGTGGTGGTGATTCCTCGTTCTGGGTCTTGCGCCTCTTTTTCTGACTCGTGATCCCCCGCTATCCAAAAAGTCCCCTATTCTCCTATTCCAAAAAAGATGCCTGCCCAGAGTTGGATGTCTTGTCGCGCCCGGGTTTGTCGACCGTCACTGAGGTACCTATGACTGGATCGTGAGGTTTGGAGTCGTGGTCGCGCTGTGAGGCTTTCGGGTCGGTTGTTGCTCGCTGGTCAGGCAGAGCGTGGATCCAGGTGGAAAGTGCGATGGGGAATGTATCGGCGCTTCAAGAGAGCTATAAAGAGGAGAGGGCCTGTCAAGTCAATGGAAGTGGGCGGAAAGGGATCTTCTTTGGGGGCCCCGTGCCGTGGCTATGATTCGCTACGGTTGGAGGTGGGCTAAATCCCTGGACTTTGGGGCATTGGAGCCGATGAGGGCAGGGCCTGGAAGGGGTACCTTGGGATAGTGTGGCCAAGAAGATTGGGCCAAGGTGGAAGGGGCGGGCCTCGTCGTGGTCCTTGCATCGAGCCCCTCCTTTTCTTTGTACTGTACCTTACCGCGTACCCTAGATTTTAAATCGCCTGTCAATGCAGTGGAGGTGTCGGCCTTTCCAATACAGAGTTAGGCAAGCGTTTTTAACCTTTTGACGAACATCAGAAAGACGTGCCATGTATCATTATTGCGCACTTATATACGAGAGGAGTTGCTCTCTCTGTGTGTGTGCCTCTCTCCCTTTGCCTTTCTCAGGTATAGGGCTACTGAGGCAGCTCTACTGACTTGCGGTGGCTCGAATCTACAGGTCATCGTCATTTGTCTACTCACAGTAGTTTGGCGCCAGTCGAAAAGGTTGGGCCTTATCGAACGAACCCTGGTCCAACGATACCTGCTGCTTAACCGACCTCGCTCAGCCGCATATTGAGTCTCTGTTCCATGTGGACGCGGTTCAAAACCAAGAGTTGCTGGCAGTGTGTATTCCGAGTCTTCCGATGCTCGAGGGGCCTATCGCATTTGCATAAACATCCATAGTTCACGGGTGAGGCCTCTTGTCAGGGACGACAGTGAGGTGGAGGCATTGTGGTGGGACAAAGTATCTGTGTACCTTTGATCCTCCCGTCTTCCCTCATTCTTCTACCATCCACATTTTCCATCCACCCCCTCGTCGAGCCTTTGGCCTTCATGAGCGCGTCGTCGGTCCTCTAACATGTCTATTCTCTACACCCGCTTCCAGGCAGAATCAGTCTTCCAAACATGGGCCAGCGGTCCAATCAGAAGTTCTGTTCATGCCATCTTTTCTTCGAAGGTGCTACCTCTCGCAATATGTCGAAACTGCACGCGTGCGCACGGTCGGCACCACCTTGATCTACAGCGGCACGCGACCTCTGCTTTGAAGTGCTCGTAGTCGGGGGAATGTCTACAGTCACCTGCACGCGTCGGGCACCTAAGTTTTTTTGCCTGACCCGGTAGCAGACCGCTGTTGGATATTGCCTCGATGTCATGGACTAGCTCCTAAGTCTGCCTCTATGAGGTTCTAGTCCTCTAGTTCGGATTTTGCGACTCCACGCGTAGAGCTTCGGCTGCATTATTCCGTGGGATGCAGCATCTCGTCATCGTCATGCTGCCAACTGCACTGAAGGTCTTCGCCGTATGCATTGGGTATGCAGCCCAGTTACATTCTTTCGCCCTTCACTGAACTACAGGCACCCGATGTCATCTGTCCCGCTAAAAGACGTCCAACAAATGGTGTCCTTGCCGCACCAAGCCCTTAGACCCCCGGTTCTTGCAGGTATAACCCGGACTTCTTATTGCCAGCAGGGGCCTTTGGTGGTTCCTAGGGTTCTTGGGATTGAACGGATGGCTTGGTCGAAACTTGACTTCCTTGGATCAGATCAGAGACACGCTTTCTCTCATTGGCACTAATCCCCGGCCTGGCTTATCGTGATGCCGTTGCACCTAATCAGACCTTAACTTGTGATGATCAGAATCAGAAGCCATTTTGGCCTTCTCGGGCTCCCAGTGACTGACGTGCGCCTCTGTTCCGAAGTTGTACCTATTGCTATTTATTGTATTGTATTTCATGTCATGGTCAGAAGCGTCAACCCTCCTTGACTGGGTGAACTTGAAGGTAACCCCGCCAATAGACTAGATCGTGAACCACGCACGTCCTTTCTGCTTTCTTAAGTTCATCGTCACATCTTCCCAGGATGAGCGTATCCTCGGGCTCCCCAGACTGTGTGTTTCAGTTGCTTGTTCTGGAACCCTTCTATCGAACCCCACTCGATCAATGCCGTACCCTGATCGTCCTTGATGGGTTTAGGAGGCTGCTCTGACCCGGATATACCATGTACCAAAGAGCCTACCCCGATTTGAATAGGCTATTAGTTGGCTGAGAGAGCCATTCCATGTCACTAAGGTATGTCTTACCGCCACGCTCTAGGCGCCTGTACGTCATCACGATGTCCGCGAACATCCACCGAGACGTGCTCCATTCGATATACAAAATGGGCGGGTCTCCTGATTCGGTCTCACCACATCTAGCATCTTCGTTACCGTCCTCCTACGCCTGAACAAAGGCTCATGACTCATGAGTGCTCACATCATGAAGGCCAGCCCATACGGTTGCTATCTCTGTCCCGGACAACTCAACCGTGTCCCAGACAGATGCAAAGAGACGCACTCGAATAGGACATTCCAAATCCCAAATTCATGCAACTGAGAGAAAGGCCGCTCGGATCCAGGCTGAACCGATCTCCATACCCGCATTCCACCTTCCGTCAGAACTCAGCCAATCTGAAACCTTGGATAGCTCCTGAAACTGTAATGCTTGGCATCAGAACCTCTTATGACAACTTCACGAAATTTGGCCAGTTCTTGCCGGCATCTGGACGACAAGGGAAACTATTTCCTATCTGGTGATTTTGCCCCCTTTCAGTCCCTTGGCGGACCAAGTCCGTACACGGCAGCTCTCAGAATGTGCAGCCGACGCCTTCGGACGCGCCTCCGGCATTCCAACGTCCACGTGGCTCTAGATCACCTCTAATATACGCAATACTCACTCGTCAAGCGCCGACAACAAAGAATACAGCGACATGGATAAGGAGAGCAGCTATATCGGTTTGTCATCCATCACGTTGCGGCCTGGAATCTTACCTGTTCTGCCGACTCTTCGGGTGTGGCAGAAACTCAACGAGCCCAGCCATCCTGTCTACACCATCTCCTAGGACGCCTTGAGTCCTGAAATCACTCTTAGGATAAAGGCAAAGATATCAGAATCGAAAATCCGGCGCCAGACAGGGCAACCCGCATTTTGGTTGGTAGACCGCGCAGATAAGAGGTAAAGGCTTAGTATGATGGTAGGTTCGGACTGCGGATCTCGCGATGTTCACTTTTGCAGTGTCCGAACACAATATGGAGGCAATATTGAATACAGTCTAAGCAGGTCGGTCTCTTGTTTACGCCTAATCAGACTTGCCAGATAACTCACTGTTAATACTTGTCAGAGGGATGACTGACTGTTTAGAGGAACTGTACTCCGCGGCTGAGCAATGGGCAACACGCTCGCAATCGAGGGCATAAAGCATTGAACATTCAGAGCCCTTCATCTTCATTCTCTCTAGACTAGCCGCTTGAAGGAGCGACACAAGGTCCTTTGGTCCAAGATAACTCGGGCTGCATGGATTTCACCCCATCCATGCCGTAGCAGGATATTTCTTTTCCCTACTCATACATGACAAAAGGACGGACCATAAAGAGCTCTCAAGCTAGAGACGAGTGGTCCGAACAGAAACCATGGCTCAACTTGAACAACCGCAACGCCAGAACCCTTCACCCCCCCAGCTTTAGATGAGGAAGCTGGACGGGATTTCAAGAGATCGAACCGTGGATGTCCTTTGTCCCCCTGATGAACCTGGTAAACAATTCCCTTCCCTTTCCCTTTCCCCTTCCCTTATTCATTAATCAACCCCCAACGCCAAAAGCAGGAGCGAGCCGCTCAAAACCTCATTTTCAATAGGGGAAAAAGAGGCTGTATACCGCGAATGGAAAAAAGCCGCGAAACACCAACCGCAAGGCTCCGAGTCCAAACACCTAGCTGTCCCTCAAAGCACATAATGGCATCATCGAAAAGCGCAGGTCTCATTGCACACATAAAGACAAGACATCAGGCCGCAGGTAATCTTACAAAGGGCCGTTCAGCGATGCCGAATCAGCTGTCGCCCCGTTCGTCAAACCATGTGCGTCCTTTTTCTCTATCGTCGGAGAGTCGACAGGCCCCAAAGTGTCCAGCGGCGAGGCCGACTGGAGCTCATCAGCATTTGAGAGCGGCGTCTTCATTGAAACCGTGGAGACCGATGGCTTTGCCGCTTGAGCTTTGCTCATCCTGCTCTTGTAGTCGCTGAGACTCATTTTCTTTTTGACAGGGCTCGCAGCAGCGATACCGTTCACAAAAGGTGCCCCGAAAGGACTTGATAGACTCTGACTCGCGAACGGCGATTGTACCAGGGGGCTGGTTGCAGAAAGTGGCGTCTGGCTTGACGAAGGGAACACCGTTGTACCTCCGAAGGCTGGTACGGGAGGCATCTGCACCCGGAGGTCAGGCGACCGATGCTTCAGCTGGTCCACACCAGATTGTGCAATGTCGGCCCGCGTTTCGGCCGCCTGGTAATCCCGCGGGCTGATTTGCGCTGACATCGTCTCCCCATACTTGCCGGTCACACTTTTAGACGAATTATTTGCGAAAGCGCCTTGAACCAGTGTCGGGGAGTCGATCTCCATGGGTGTTGTTGACCCCTGCGAAGAGCATTGCCTCCGTCGCTCCTCCTCGCCCAGCCGGGACTGATGCCGGCTGTTGAGGAGACGTTTAGATAAGGAGATAACACGCTTCTTCGGTTTTGGAGACGCTTGACTCCCGCTATACCATTCTCCTTCTACAGGATCTGTTTGGACGGAAGCGTTGCAATAGTTGGGTCGTGGTGATTCGGACTGATGACGAGACCGAGCAGGAACCGAGTCATGCCTGGATGAGGCGCTTCTGATAAAGCCTAGGGTATGTGGTGAAGCAGCGACCGATGGTGAGTGGGACTTACTCCTGGAGGTCCCAGCGTCCACATAACGGCGCTCCACGGTTCCAGTAGGCACATGCGAACCTGTTCCCTTGGCAGTGGGCTTCGCCTTCGCTGTACCGGTTCCATCAGAAACTCTCTTCTTTTTCCGCGGCGGCTGTTGCTGTTCCATACGCCGGAATGAGTCCTCAACCATAGCGACCTTTCGCTTGTCCCGGTCGGTCGGTTCGGTGAGTATGCCCAATGTATCGAAAGATCCTTGACGTGCGGGTGTCATATCGCGGCTCGGGGGCTTGCTGCGCGACGAGCTGGACTGCGACCGCGCATCGTTCTCGGCGACATCTTCAAAGCGGCCTTCACTAGCGGCTCGGCTGTTTGTCGCATGTCCGGTACTTGTTGGGGATATCGTGTGTTGCGCCTTCGGCTTGCGTGACTTCTTCTTTGGTCCATTTGGATGGTTCATATGCTGTGGGTTGGAGCGAGAATCAACTCTGCTTATATACTCCTGATGAAATCGAGCAAAGGCACAATCCGGACCCAGATTACAAGCACAACCTCCATATTCGGATAGCACCAGGCTTGCCCAGTTGGCGATCGACTCGTACCTCCCGTCATCGACATCAGACTCGGCGTGTGAGCTTGTCTCATCATCACCGAGTCCAAGAAGCTGTAGCATTCGGGGCCTCTCTTTGACCGGGAAGCGGAAGTCCCATGGTATCGTGATCTGCTCATGAGCAGCAATAGCACGATCGCTCACAAGCCAAAAGTGGTACTCCGAAGCCTCTGAAATGAAAGTGTCGACGACCGAGTTTGGCTTACAGCTTCTCCGAACATAGCGAGCTTGAGAACCTTCTTGCCTTGTGTCGATATACAGCGGGAGCATAGGGTGGAAGAACACAAACGGCAGCGGTGTTGTTAGATCACCCCACCTGTGTGCCTCCTCGACACAGTAGTCCTTCTGGAACCCGATTTGCCCGTTGAGCTCCATCAGCGGGACATCTTTATTGATTGCTGAGACGGCAGCAAGGTATGGTAAATGAAAGACAGCATCGGGAGTGACGATACGCATCTTCTTACGCTCAATCAGTGTAGAGCGTTTGATCTGCTCGATGTTAGAAGGCTGTTTCTGGAAGACTTCATTGAAGTCGCAGCCGGTCTCCCGGAGCAATTTGGCCTGGTCGCGGAGCCACATCGACATGGTATTGAAGATTTCCAAGCCCTTGTAGGAGTTGACGTTGACTATTTTGACATCCCGATCATCGTGTAAGGAGGAGAGATTTGCAGAATAACTCAATGGTAGGTCGGGAGGTGTGGTGGCAGGACTCGGAGGATGACCGGGATTGGTCTTCGAGGTTCCGGTAGAAGGGCTTCGCTTCGGCGCCTGAGAGCTGACCGATTGCGATGCCTTGTGTGAGCTCTTTTGCTTCTTGTGAGCATGAACATGATCGTGTGGAACCGAGGGCTTCGCAGAGTCGAGGTTGTTCGATGAAGTGCTTTGTTGTAGTTGCAAATCGGTTGGTTTCGGCCTCTTTTTATGACTCTTTGTAGGAGGCCGTTTGGGTTTCCTATCGATCACTTCTTCTACAACAGACGTTGCTAAGCGTGACTTCTGTATTTCCCGCGCTCTCTGCGCATCAAGACTCCGCGGTCTGCAATCAACGCAAGAGTGAGCAAAGTCCTCGCGAAGGGCATCTTCGACGTGGTCGGGGTAGTAGCAGGCAATGTGTTGCCATGTCAGGCAGGTCTCGCAGAAGATCGTTTGTCCGTCATCGTCAGAGAAGTCGCAGATACACTTGATTGTGTTATGTTCTTCATCTTCGGCCGTCTCCTGCTTCTTCAACTCGGGCGGTTCTTGTACCGAGACAGAAGAGTGCACAGGAAATGCGGTCTGACTGGGAGCCACGATCTGCGTCGCGAGCTGCGGTAACCTGTCTGTCATAATCTATGACAGAACTTGTAATAGAGGTTGACGGTCGAAAGTGGTGAGGTGCTCAGGTGCGCGATTCGGATGGCATGCTGAATCGCAAGGGAAGGACGACAACGCAAGACTTGACGGGACACGAGAAGTGTGCGCTGAGACGAGTTGAGTCATACGTGAGGCCAGTCGCCCTCGAACCTTGTGGTGGCTTGCGAAAGATGCTGCTCCACGAAGTGCCGTCGAGCGCGCGACGGGGCAGACAACGGCGACTTTGGATCCTCTCAAGGTAAATGACAATGAGCGGCGTTACTAAGATTGCGAATGACAGCGCGCGAGCGAGTCTTTCGACAACCTTGCAGGTCTGTTGGCGGCGAGTCGTGGTTATGGTGAAGGCAATTCGAGATTGCACAATGGACGGCGAAGGGCGCCTCGAGGGACAAAGAAACCTCCTAACGGGATCGATGAGATGCGGATGGCGCTTGGTGGCGAGGTCGAAGTCGTATCTACTAGATTTCGCGATGATAGGAGGCTCAACCTGGGAAGAGAATACTGTACCAGGCGAGAGAAAGGCAGAAATTTCGAAGTAGGAAATGGGTGTTGAGAAAGAGAAGAAACGAGAGGGGGCCGACGACACGAGAAGAGCGCAGCCAGTGCGGAAAGAGAGAATGTGGTAGGTGCACGGGTGGTGCTTCTGGCGTGTGTGTGTGCCAGAGAGCGAAAAGAGAGGAGACAGTGGGAAAGTACGGTACCTTGGTACTTACCATGATTGAGTCCAGTAGGATTTGTTGGATCCAGACAGCAAAAAAGCGACTCAGCAGAAAGCGGCACTGAAGGCAATGTGGCCAATAAGGTTGCGACTAAGGGGCAGGATGAACTAGCAAGACTGCCTTGCCTGCTTTTCGTTCCTGCCACCATTGTTCGCCCAGCTGTACCGTGTAGCCAGGCGACTGCTGAGTGCAGCTGGGAGTCTGGTACCGCGTTGGAAGCCGAGCGCTGCTTGTTACTTCTTATCCTGGGCTGCCTGTGAGGACGGGGCTCCTCATTTCTCCTCTGACGAGGCCGCATGCAGAAATTCCTGAGGCAGCACATTCTGATGCAAGCAACCGCCAATGGCGATCGGCAGGGTGGAGTCCCAAGAAAGGCGGTGGAAAACTAAAATCCATCACCGAGCCGGAGGCTACGGTGTGCCAGATATACCAGCTGCGCAAAATAATTTTCTGGCAAGTAGGTGGTTAAGGCTGTGGGATAGATAGTGTTCAGCGGGGCCAGAAGAGGGCTCTCATGTCGTACTGCGCTGCCTTCATAGCAGAAATCAGAGCGAAGAACGAAAGCGGGGGAGGATGCCGCACAATCATGACGGCGTGTAATAAGCACCTCATCGGACAGTCCTTACAAACCCACAGATGCTTGTCTGAGCGAGAGGACGGTGGAGTGTGCAATGTAGGTGGTGATTGATGTCCGACGTTTTGTAGGTCACGGCTGTTGAGGGCAAGCGCAGGAGAGTGCAAAGTGTCGACTGAGCTCGCGAGAGAGATAGAAACGACACCGAGAAGCAAGATATCTGTAGCTTCGACTTAAGAAGAGAAGTGTAAGTGTTTAAAACTGTAACTCGTTGGAAACTGACAAAATGCATGAATGCGTGCAGCTGGGGTTTTGTCCGGTGGAGTAGCCAGGTTGTGTGCGTCAGGCACTTCCGAGTCAAAGTCCTGAGGCTAAGTTCGCCACAGCATGGCAAACGCATACGTATCATTCTTTTCTTCGAGCTTCTGCAATTATTTTCAGCGAAAGCGGGTGTTGCCTATTGAGCTCGTTTGTCGCGCCGATTCCCGTCTTCAGGTACTACTGTGTAGAGGTATCGGCCATTATTAACTCTCCCGTCCAGCGGTGCCACCCGGATTGCTTTTAGATATTTACCGTATCAATCACAAGGCAATGAACCGTAAGGCATTAATCCAGAAGCGGCTAAACATCGGGCGGGCTGGATGCTGTATTGTGATTTTCGAGTACCATTGCCGGCGAACAAGAGAGGAGAATGGTGAGCGGTATTAAGTCTAACGCTTCAAACCGCGGGCTATGACTTGAGTTCGGGTCGTGCAAAGAGATCTATCTCTCGCCGTATTTAGACTCTAGGTAGTCATTCAAGGCTATGGCAGGTGCTACAATCCATTTCAACACAGCTTACTTTCGGTGACGCCAACCGCTCAAGCACCCTAGCCTCAGGCAAGAATCAAAAAGGTACGTGATAACTACTGGTCCATGCATATATACCAAACATCTTCTTCGTGGCATCGCGCAAGGCGACCTTCACAACGAAAATGGAGGTTGTCAGAGTTTGACGGCATCAAAAATTCCGACCGGAACGGCCCCGAAGGACAATTCAGAACGGTCAGCTCCACGATGTGCAATGCAGGCTTCCCGCTCTGGCGATCTGTGTTCTTGATCTCAGATCGCCCAATCAAGGTAAGTATGAAGAAGAAAAAGAGAAAACTGTGAAATTGGGCAAGATTGTTTCCGCTTATAAGTCTTTTCTGATGGTCTGTGCGTGTCCGCTTTAAAATTGGAATTTCTGCGGTTGCCGACTGCGACCGCCTGGCAAGAGTTTGGGTCAGCATGCGCCACAGTCGCAATCACATGAGTGGCCAGAAACGGGACATTTGGTGCCACACCAGAGCCGGCCAAGGGGGCGGTAAGTTCCCCACCTCAGCCAATCAGCTGGTGAAGGCGTTTGCATGACGTCCGAGTTGGAACCTTCCCGCCTTCAAAGACTCACCTGCTCTGTCGACATCGGATCCACCTTTATCGCACGCAACCAACCTCAACGGCCTCCATCACCAAAGGCCGTCCGTCATTGCGATACATTTCGTGGGTAACTTCCTAGAACCGCCTCGAAACAACGATACGGCAGTTCCCATTCTTTCGAACGATAGTCTGAATTTTGCAGAAGCTCCCATTCCGCAACAATGAGGTTCGCCACTGTCGTTGCCCTGGCCTTTGGTCTCGCACCGGCGACCGGCCTCAGCGTCTTCCGCGATGACCAGAGCGTGATTCAAGACGATCTCGACGTTCCGGGCGAGTCACCACTTAAATACTGCGACGAGAAGCGAGACGACGATATCATCCGCATCGAGAGCGTCGACCTCAGCCCGAACCCCCCAGAAGCGTACGTATCTCTTGGACCTGGCGAGGGGACCACCGATAGGCAGAACACAACTGATAAGAGTTACAGTGGCACCGAGCTCATCATCAAGGCTGTTGGGACCGTCTATGAGACCATCGAGGAGGGTGCATATGTTAACCTCCAAGTCAAGTATGGCCTGATCCGGCTGGTGAACACCAAGGCGGACTTGTGCGAGCAGATCAAGAACGTCGACCTCGAGTGTCCAATTGAGAAGGGTATCATCGCTATTACCAAGTCTGTTGACCTTCCCAAGGAGATCCCACCTGTAAGCAACCGTCCCCAGCATACTATTTGTCCTATACAACCAGACCATGGCTAACATCGTTTCAAAGGGCAAATATACCGTCAACGCCGACGTCTTTACCAAGGACGGCAAGCATATCACTTGCCTGACGGCCCAGGTCGTCTTTAGTCGGAAGGACAGTCTTGGTCTTTTCGACCTCTAGGGCGTTGCGTGTGCAGTTCTTCTGGGTATCATGGTTGAGGCAGGACTACCACCTTTACTTCCGTGCATTCTTTCGTACGTTTGAACGTGCATTCTGGCATATTTTGGGGAGGCGTGCGTTTCTGGGTCTCTGTAGCATTGTGTCTCAACCATCATCTTGTTTTGGCCGGGTTCTTCGCAGGAGTTTCCATTCTTCCATTCTGGAGATGATTAGCAACAGGACGCATAAGTAAGTTGAACTGGCGATGTTTTAATGGCAGAATGCCAATCACTACGAATGGCCGTCGCAAGTGATAGTCTGCCACGCTCGCTTCTGCTAGGTATCTGGTGTTGCCAAGTATTAATGCTTGTTGTGATATCCTCGGCCATGGAGAATCCGCCTTTCTTCCCACCGTCCATCCACTTCCTCCGGCACTACTCTCCGAAGAGACGGCGGACCCGCCGCAATACACTGTCCTTCTCTGGGTCGTATGGATGGTCTTTACTCGGTATCTCTAGAATGGTAGGAAAGGCCGCGGTGTAGGTATCGATTCGGTACCGTATCCTATCTGCGACCTTGAAAGCGGGGTGTTAGAGCTACGCTGCCAGGCCACAATGAGGTATCGCAACGCACATGTTGGTTGATCAGCACGATCCCTATGTCTTTCCGTTCGGTTGTGAATCTCTCAAAGGTAGCTTCGATTGTCGCATTGTCTGTCTTGTTGTCGACAACAAGAAAGTTCTTCTGCGAATCTGGGGGAGCCGTGACATGCTAGGCGCAACCGTCAGCGACAGGACAAATATCGAATGGGACTATGCGCGTACACCAATGCCGGCGAGTAGCAGACCGGTGACGGAATCCTGTGTTCCTTGTCAGTTACGAGCAGCGAAGGGTCCTTCCCAACCATTCATCCCCTTACTTCATCTCCGATCACCGCAAGGAACTGGCGGTCCTTATAGTCAGCGGTGGTTGTCGACATCTTGTACTGAGACTCTGTTGAGTCAAGATGCAGACAAATGATGGTGGTCTCAGATCGTGATGAGGAGACGAGGTTGCGAGATACAGGACGATGCTCTGCTACCAGAAGCAAGCAGTCGTGGTGGAGCACCCACCCAAGGTACCTCGCGCAAATGCCCCGCTACATCATAGCAAGTACCTTCCAGGAGTACCATAGGTAGTACGTACACAGTGCAGCCAGCTATCGGAAGCTGGGGCCACCACTTGCACCCCTGTCATGAATTTTACGCGGGGAACAGTGCTGCTTTTTATTTTATAACTCCCGTCACTAGAGAGCTTCAAGCGACTTCAAAATAAACAAAGACAACTGCGTCGTTTCACTTCGGAAACTGAGAGCTGGCCATCCCAGCCTCGCCTTCTGCAATCACAGGCTGCTCAACATCAGCGCCATTAATTGTGATGCAAGGTTTCATCTAACCTGACCTGCTAACCAGTTCAACATGCCGCGACCGCAGCGGATGGTACGGCGGCAGTCTCTCTCGGAAAAGGTCAAGGCCTGGTTGAACCCTTTCGACTTCCTCCTTTGGCTCTCCGAAGAGATCGAAACACGCGACTGGGACTCAAAGCACGTCGGTACTCAGCTGGGCCTGGCGGCTAACTTCCTTTTCTTGGTAGCAAGAGCAAATTCTGGTCGTTCATCAAAGAGCGATGACGTCTTTGGCGAAACCAGTGGTAGCGGCTGGGGGGGCTTTTTCGTACGTTTCTGTGCTTGCCCTCCGTCCGTTGCGACTCTCATAGCTGACCACGATCATAGATATATCCGCTAGTCTGGTTCCTCGTCTGTGGCTCGGCCGTCAATGCATTTTACACCCTTACGCGATCTCGTCATTATCGACTCTTCGAAGCCAACGTCGAGAAGACTGGACCATCCACACCTTCAGCCCATCGTGTCAGAGTCGACTCCTCGCCTGCATCGTCTTCGCCTTTGCGCTTTCTTTCAGACATTCTGGCTTCCGAGTCTGCAGAATCCCGGGCACACCCCGATAAGACACGCGATGTGTGGGAGATTTCAGTCTGGGATCCCTTACCGGTTTCCCTGCATTTCCTCATATTCTTCAGCCCGCTTCATGTCGTTGTCTACGTGCTCTTTTTGCCGCTGATGCCACTTGATCCCCGACCCAGCGTGACTGTCTTCAACTGTCTGTTGCTGCAAGTCATAATGTCGGCACAGCTTTATCTGCTGCAGTCACGGTATGCGCAACAGGCGAAAGACACTTCCATCATCCAGAGAGAAGTTCTACACGAATACGACACCAAGTTTGTCCATCCAAGACTCCATCCAGTGGTGCGGGAAGTGGCGACTCAAGTCTCCATGGGTGAAAAGGGTCCGGAACAAGAAGACGTTGAGGTTGGCACACCCACAACGATAATACGGCGAGGATTTCAGACACACCCCAACCAGAATTACGCGAAACATTACGACCCAGACTACAGTGCAGCGCCAAACCCGAGGAATGTCATGAATCCCAGCCTTTTCACGCCGGCCACAAAACCCAGGTATACTGACTCGTTCACAACGAGCCGAAATCTCCGATCTCCAGCAATCCGGCAGAGCCTCCCACCAAGCTCTGCATCTGCATACACCACCGGCGCTTCCACTCAACAGGCTAATCCTGGCTCGGCCGGCGAAAGTTCCAACTTTGGTGGTAGTATGGGAGTTTACACGCATTCACTTTCGCCGCTGAAGAAGGCGACTAGTTTAGGCGACTTGAAGAGTTCGGAGGCATCATCTCCCCGAAACTCTCGAGAGATGGCCGCACTCGAGCAACGACATATTGCGGACAGAATGGTTCGCCAGTCCAGTCCATTGAAGGAGAACAGGAGAGCGACGACACAGCTGGGGCACACGGACCAACCACAGCCATCCAATCCATTTGCACGTCCGAATCGGTACTCCGGGGAGCGGTTTCCCTCTCGCTGGTCTTGATGGTGTACGCATAGAATGGTTAAGCGGGTAATACAGGCGTCATCTGGAATAATAACATACATAGCATTCACTTCAAAAACTTCTTCCTGCGTCACATTGGCATCACTCGTACCGTCTCACGGGCCGCCTTGGACATGCGCTTCTTGGCTCTGAAAGGCTGGGGGCGGGAACGAGCCGAGGTCCTGATATCTTTTCTTGAGTTGAGAGCAGCCCACCTATGCCTGATGATATCCTCGATGTACAGTGCGAAACAGGCTTGTATGATGAAACAGGGATGTCATGGAAAGCATACTCAAGTGGTTTTATGGTTTTCGTCTTGTCTCGTACATGCAGCAGGACCGCATTTCCCCGGACAGAGAGTCCAGATGGCACATGCACCTTTAACTGGGACGTTGCCGCCGTCTGATCATGCCGATGATCTTGGGACGGATGTGCTTTCCGGCCCAACAATCAATCACGGATCGCGGTTACTGCTCGCTGCTCAAAGACTCGTACGCCTTAGGTAGGTACCTGACCTGCAGGGGTCACTCTTACCATCAATATCCACTGCTCTGAACTAAGAACAGCAGCTTCCGGCACCTTAATGTTAGCAGCGTGGTTTCCTCTCGTAACGAACACTCGGAGAGACGTGACAGGAAGTCAAACGGAAGCCTGGTTTGCGCGTCCCTTTCCGCGTCCGGTCATCCCGGTACGAGATCGGGCGCACAAGCTTTCTATTTAAGTGTAGCCGACGGGTCGTGGTCGTTAGCATCATCATCTTGGATAGTCAGGTCATACAAACGACGAGCCTATCTGTTATCCCGAAGTCATGGCTCGACGCCGCTCTCTTCAAAATCGGCCATCTCCCCTACGTCCTCCATCACCCATCCAGGATCCAGTCTTCGACCTCAGAGGCGAAACAAAGCCGAACCGAGAAACGATCAGCGGACGGAAACGATCCTCGTCTGTCACGGGTTTCTTCACAAAGTTCCTACCAAGTCATCGCCCGGAACGCGGTGGTACTCTGCGTGACCAGGGATTTTGGGAACTAAATCAAGAGTCTCAGCATTCCAAGACGAAAAAGAAGATAGACTCGGTTCACAAACACGGGTCAGACAGCATAGTCTCCAATGCATGGAACACTGCGATTACACTACCGCCAAGGACGCAGACTAGCCAGGATCCCCGTAAGAGCGGCCATATCCGTACCAGGGCGCAGTCTCAGCCTGTTGAGACTAGGCCAAAGAGATTCGCACGATCACAAAAGCAGCTTGGGGGGGGCGGCAAACAACCGGATATCAATATTTCTAACGTCGAGAGGCAGACCCGTGCACCGGTAGAGGACGCTGTTCCCTCAAGTGTCTCTGGACAACCTCACCATCCTGAACCTTCCACAGAAGACGCGGTACAGAGACTTGCCACGATCTTTGACGCTAAACGAGAAGCCCGTCGCCTGCGACGTAGTCTCAAGGAAAGTAGCGACTTCCTTGGAGTTCAGGGCATCAATCCTCACACTGGGGTTATGGATGTCCTAACACCCACAAGCAGTTCCCCAACTGACCGCACGATGATGTCTGCCCCTGAACCCAAGGGGAATTTGGAGAGCATGTCAGACTTCCGGACTGCATATCAGCGGGCTTCCAGAACTCGGGATGCCGAGGAGGCCAGCCTTGACCTACTGCGGAAGGAACAAGAAAGGCTCGATAAAATTCAGAGAAAGAAAAATTCTATTCGCGCCTTCCAACAGCGGGTGAGATGGCGAAAGGACAAGAATCAGTGGTCATCAGTGGCGGAGCCCGATTTAAGTCCCATTGCCGATGCATCAACAAGGAGCGGAACTTTACGTTCGAGTGAGTGACGGTCCAACCTAACATGTTGTCCACAGCTAACGACCACCGAGCATCCGACGGGGCAATTGTACCTCCTCCAGCCATACAGAAAGTCCTGCGGTGGGAAGAACGACGAGCTTTATCAACCCCGACTGGTCCGCAAGCGACCGCTAGCACTCCTCAGGATCGCCCAGGTATCATCACGCAGGAGTCTTCCGACACCGTCATACACACCCCCCACCCTGCCAGTAATCGCAAGTCCTCACTCATTACTGACATCCTTGGCGGTGTTGTCAAGCGTTCCTCCCGCGAGGGCGCTAGGAGAGCCTCTGAGCCCGGGCCAGGCCTTGGGTCTCCTGTTTCGTCTACAAGTGATCGTAGACTGTCACGCAAGCCTGTACCACCTCCAAAAGACAAACAGAAGCCACCCCAACTAAGACTCGTCATCCCAGGTAATGCAGAACAGCACACCAGTCTAGGAACTTCCAACCATCACGATTCTTTTTTAGGGACGAAGACGGAGCCACGAAGAGAAAGGCAATTTCACATCAACGAGGAAGCACTCGTCAGCCTATCTTCTCTCGTGGAGATACGACAGGACGAGAACAAAAGTCTCGATTCTCCTTCACACATGGACAAGACACCGATGGGCTCGCCTCCCAACGTGGCGGTAAGGGACTTTGGGGGGGAGATGAACCGGAAGAGTTGGTTCGTGGAACATCCGTTAAGCGTGAGCAGCCTGGAGAGGAGCCTCGAGGCCGACAGAAGCCGGAACGTAAAGGCAGCTACAGCGAAGTCATCCCAGCCACGACTAGGTTCCCCACATCTCCAACCCGTGCCCTTGGTACCCCTTCGGTTGGGTCCAAGCCAGAAGGATGCCAGTCCGGTGGTGGAGCCAGAGGTGAAGCGCGATTCCGCCGGCATTATCGATCTAGGGATCATGCCGGAGACGAAGGACTCTCAAACGTCCGGATGGGCGAAACAGCTGATGGAGGACATCGCAAGCTTCGGCCAAGCCACGAGCAGCTCACTGACCAGGGGACCAGACAACGTGGAGATCGCACCCCCAGCGGAATCACTGGAGACCGCGGAACAGTCGCCAGTCGAGAAGACGATGGCCAAGGAGCAGCAAAAGTCTGCTTACATACCCACCACCACCATTACTGGCTACGATCCGCGTCTGTTGGCACACACTCGCGCCCTACACCGAAGGCCCATCTTCTCCGCACCCGCAGAAAGCAGCGGATGCGAAGACGATCGAGTGATTCGGACATTGGTAATGAAAGACGCTGCGAAGCTACCCCTGGAGAAGGTTTGCGGCAACGCCAGACGGAGAGACCGGGGAAAGACACGGGAATCGACACCAGAGTATTTCGACACCGGAGTCAGGAGAGAGGCGGAGGTGGAGACGGACCCGCGGTCACCGAAGACAAAGATGGCGTCTACTTCTTTTCAGCAGCCGACACAACTAGATTCCAATCTGCTGGATTTCCCGTCTCGGCTGCCAACGAATGTTTGGCCGAGTCTCAACATCCCCGTTCCCCCCCGACGGCAGCGTAGGGTGCTGGGTCTGGCAGGATATCAGCAGGAAGGAGGCATAGTGAGGCCGGAAGCGGATACCGTATCTTACGGAATCAAACTTGGACAAGTCGACGGTACTATGTCGTCCCACCAGTGCCCGTCAATGGAAAACTACCGCAACCCAGCATGTCTGTTGGTCGCCGAGAAGACAGCCCAGATACACGCTCCAGAACCAGGACCATCCATGCCCACTACGTCGGCTCCCCAGCTCACGGCTACCCGGGAGCGATGCGAAAGGTTATATCGGCGCGTATCTCGCCTTCGTGCCAGGGAACCGAACAAAGAAGCGATAATGACACCAGCCGTAGGGACAGGGCTAGCAGAACGTCACAACGACGACAGTGGCGCCAAGGAACACGAGACTCGGGGACTAGTCTCAGCTGCCAAGAGGGCGGACATAATGGCCTACAGGCCCCTTGTCACCGCTGCATCGCTCAGCTGCACATCTACATACCAAGCATTAGTGCCGAAATACCGATTCATGCCGTCCATCTCACCGAACAGCAACAGCAGCAGCGGCGGCAAGTCGAGCGCCAGGTGGGCACAGCTGAATCCCAAACCGAAACCCAGCGGAAACCAGAACCAGAACCGGGGAGAAGTCCCGGTCCACGAGCCGGCAAGAGCGGCAGCCCGCACAGCTGTCGCGGGGACACAATACAACGGCACGACGGCACGGATCGTGCACGTCGGTTCGTGGAAGCCCAGGGCGAACAAAATAGCTACGGCGACGACTACCTCGTCTGCGGTGGCGTGGCGCCCGGATGGGGATATGGACCACCAAAGGAAGAGCGGCGGGGAGAGAGACCTAGACGGCAGCGCAGACACCGACGGTCTTTCCAGAACCACAGCGGATGACAAGACTTCCAGGACGGGAAAGATCCCGCTCAAGGATTCCCATGTTAGGCCAACAAGGGCAGGAAGGTGCAGATCGGCCGGACTTGCTGATATGTTCGTAGGGGTCACGCAGGCGTACTGGGACCTGATCGCGCCCGTGTTCGACGCGGGATCGCCTATCAGCAAGAGGTTTGCTGCAGGCCGATCGACTTGGCAGGACTGCGCCGTGTTTCTCTTTGCGCTACTGTTTGTGCTGGTCGGGTTTCTGGCGGCTATCTGGAGCGTCAAGGGAATGCTGCTAATTGCTGGCCTGGGTAGAGCTGTTGTCAGGGGGTGCGTGATCTTGGTTGGGTTTTGATCATGATTGGGATGGGAAACTTGGCGAACGACTGAGGAGGCCAACCAAGCTTTGAGTGGTATTGATGGCTCAAAAAGGTTCAGATAGTTCTTAAGTTCTTCCTCCACTGAGATGAAAGATTGTGAAAGAGATGAACAGGGACAAGCAAGAGCTTGGTCAAAGAGAGGAAGGGATTAACATCGTTCAGAGTATGCCGCCGCTCAATCCTATGGTTACTTTAGTATTGATACATCACCTAGTTTTTGTTTGGGGTACACGCAGTCTCTTGTTCTTGTGCAAACCAGACCAAGCCTATACTCTAGATGTGTACTAGTTCGACCGGCTTGGACCTCACCTGGGGTATTCGCGGTGTAGAGGTCCGTCAGATAAGCCAACTCATGCTAAACTCCAACACACTCTGGTAGAAGAGATCTCACCTGAAGCTAAGAGCCGGGCAAAGCTCTGTGGGCACTGAGAGGACGGTGTAGCTATCATCTAGGTCCGGCCACACTCATCCTTTGCAGTATCAATCGTTACATTGCGGCCTAATTGGCATCTGCATCGAGCCACACACACTATATCCCAAGACTTTTGTGCATGAAGATTCTGTATCTCTCCACGTTCCAAACGGCCGGAAGGTTGTGTTCCACCGCAGGACGCATCGGTATGGTGCTGATTAAGACGGTTACATTGCCAGTAGGCTTCAACGGCTCCAATACTTAATGAATGTAGGGCGACTTGTCGTATAATTTGTACGCAGGCGGCATTCTCTATCTCATATACATAGGCACCAGAACACTGCCACCGCCCCCGTGCCAAGCTGCATGGCGCCTCCCTCAGGCTGATATACAAAGCCGTGATTCATCAAGTCGTACCAGCCGGTCATCTGGACTCCGTATCGTTTCTAACCTTCCTGTAGCCGTAACGCGGCAAAAACTAAACAGAACCGAAAGCGGCAAAAAACTCCTGTCATCCCTAGAACTCCGAAGCTCAAGGACACCCTAACACCAAACACTGCCTCCCGTATCCAGAGTCGTACAAGCAAACCTTGTCATATCTCAGCCTGCAGAACGCAACCGCTCCAACGCGTCCAGTACGAGCGGCGCACCTCCCATACCACCCATTCTCATGTCCCCCATGCCAGTGTGCCAGGCGGGAGCACCAAAGAGCGGGTCGACCATCAAGCCCAGCCTCTGCCGCAGCCCCGGCCCGTCCCAGAAGAAGCCTAAGCAGTCGCCCACGCCGAGCCCGCCCGTCTCCGCCAGCAGGCGGAATGAGCGTGAGCGGATCGCGGTGTCCGTCGCGGTGACGGCTACGAGGTACACGGGCCCAACGATGCCGGCATCATTGAAGAATACCCTGTCCTTCGAGGCATGGCGCATGCCACGAGTCGTCTGGGAGGTGCTGAGGAGCGACGCAATGTCCAGGAGGTCGGCTTGTAACACTCGTATGTCGGGCCGAGCCCTACTCATCGTGGCGTGGTCGGCAGGGAAAGAGGAGGTGGGAAAGCGAGGTGGTGTCGCTCTTCCAGAGTGAGGTGATGAGCAGCTCGAGGCCGAGGGAGAGGACGAGTAGTCGAAGTGAGAATTGTAGCCTAGGGCGCAACCGTAGCTGTGTCCGGCCAGGCGTTCGTCCATGCTGGCGAGGAGGATTTGTGCGGCCCGGAAGTGCAGACGGTCGAGGTATATGCAGTAGTGTTCGTCGGTGTTCGGCTGCGGAGCGTGAGGACCACTTAAGAGTTGCTGCATGAGAACGTCTAGCCTCGCGGCGCGCAGCCGGAGGCATTCCTGCTGCCGCTGCTGTGTTGGGTCGGACCAGAAGACCGATGTCGGAAGTTCTTGGGTTGTTTCGTAGAGCCGGGCGAGGACGTCGCGGAGGAAATAGGTGTATGATTTGTGTGCCTGGCGGGCAGAGTAGAATGCTGTCGGATACTTTGAGGAAGTTGCGTCGTCAAGTCTGCGGTGGGCATAGCCGCGCTGGGCTACTATGGGTCTCAACCCTGAGGCGAAGAAACACGCCCTTATCTCTAGCCGGCCAAAGAGGTCGATTATGTCGCGCATGTCGCACTGGTCCGAGAGCTGGTTGTTTCGAGATTCCTGCGGGTTATCATCATCGCTCAAGTCGGACAGGAAGTAAAACTCTCTCGCGGGTAGCGACTGCAGAATGTTGAGGCCATTGATTAAGTGCGTCACGGCGGCCTCGTGGTGGCCGCGCAGTGTCTCGATGCAGATGAATGCGAGGCAGCAGATGAGCGTGACTCGGATGCTCTCTGGCGATGATGAACCGACATGCCGCTGCAGCTTCGAGATGGACTTGTTATACTGTTGAATGGTGAAGACCTCGAGATTCTCGTGCGTGAACTCGTCAGAAGACCCGGTGTCGAGGACCTTACCAGGCCTCTTCTCGTGGTTTTGTTCATGACGAGAAAGCTGAAATATCTGGTAGGCGGCCCCGAGCGCAATAACGGCGTGCTTGACCGCCTCGTCCTGATGATTTATCAAAGGCGCCACGCGGGTCCAAAAGGTGCAGAAGTGGCAGACGTGGTTTGTGAAGCCGTCTGTAGCCAGGAGACGGAATCTACGGAAAAACTTCTTCTCTGACTCTGTACCGTCGATGTCGGCCGCGATGGGACGCATGGACCGCAGTGCCTCGTTCCACTGATACGCCTTGATGAACTCCATCTTGGCCGTCTCGGCGCTACGCTGGAATTCCAGCGTCCGGTTCCGAGGCGGAACTCCCTTGTCGTAGCCATCGCATGTGCGACCTGTCGAGGTACACCGGACACATGCTGGCTTCTCCTCTCCACACTTCACCCTCCGGATTCTGCATTGTAGGGCCGGGGGTTAGTTTCGAGTTTTCGGCAGAGGCAAGACCATATTGAGAGCGATGAGTGGTGATAAGGGATCAGGAAAGACAAAACACTCACTTGCTGATCACGCACAGACGTTAGCATACACCGTACAGGCGCGTGTTGGCCCGGATGGCAGAGTGCAGCAAAGTGGTCCTGGGTCCTTACTCACCATGTAATGCAGCCGGTGCGAACTTTCGGCTTGCTTGCCCTCTTGCGTTTGCCCGTCTGGCTTTCCGTCGGACTGCCGGCGGCAACGGGACTGCATGTCCGCGATGACGATGATGGGCTTGACGTGCCCATATTGTGGCGTTAGAATATATCAGCTTTCCCTCGAGGCCAAACTGAGACTTTGCTAAGGAGCACAGTAAGAGTGAGAGATTTCGGGCAGTACTAGTAGGGCAACTCGTAAACCCGCTCTTGTGAAGACCGAGAGCTTATATAAGAGATTCTGGACCAAGGGGGAGGAAATGTTCAGTCCTTATTAACTAATGTAGGTGTCAGAGAGGCCATCACCGCAGGTTCAAGTATGTGAGCATGTTTGTATGTACCTGCATGCACCCATCTCCTTGGCCTGTCCATGCCACTCGAGTACACTGCCGTGGATATGTACGGTACTGTACATGCACAAGCACATGGCCGTAGGGCTACCCACAAGCGCCACCGTCATCAACGGCCATTCATCGGCGTCTCCTTTTCGACGGTTACTGGGTTTGCCAGGGCGGGTTTAGTGGCCGGCCTCGATTGCCGGTTCTTTGGAAGACTGGACCCCGGTCTTTGTCACCCATCACCGCTACCAGGGGCGGGCCCATCACCGCGCGTGTGGCCTGCTGATGGTTGTCTGACCCTGCGGATGTCATAACGGTAAATTCAGGAGCCGGGAATGTGAGATGATGAGACACTTGATGGAGCTACGTATGTGGGCATGGCCAGCCGTAAACCGGGACGTCCCAACCTTAGCAAAAGCAACATGGCCGGAGACACCAAGTTGAGCTGGAGGTATCTCTAGGGTGGAGCTAACCGGTACCACAGTAGTGCCACAATGGCTTCATTAGAGGCCGCTCCTGCATTGAGAGGGACGACGCCTTGTCGGGATGGACAGCAAAAGATGGTGTCCCTAGTGGTGGGCGGGAGATTATGCACGGTTCTGACAAAACCCGTAGCTCGTATAATGTCTTAACCTGAGCACGTGCAAAAGCAATCCCGTCCAGTGCCCGTGTAGAGTTTCTAACGTGTTATATCCCATATCCTCGGTAGGATTCAATGGAACACGGCTGCTGTGTAGTTGTTGGACACATGTGGAGTACCTTCCCCCGAGCAGAGACAAAGAACAAGAAGTCAATGTTTCTGTCAGTCAGACGTGGCGGCCATGGCGGTGCGTGATTGATGGGTTTGACATGTCGATGGCCCGTAGCAGTATTAGGTGGTACTGTGGTAACTGGATAGTAAGGTAACTGTACCTAACTTTTGGGGATGAAATCTAGCGGTGACGCTAGCAGAAGACAGCCAATCAGAGCAATTGAAGTACACGACCTAGCACAGAGTACCTGGTCAGATCGACCTGGACATGCCTGGGGATAATCATGTCTCCGGCTACTGACTAAGAAACTACGGAAAGTCCTGCTCGATTACAACATCAAACTAGGCTAAGAATAGCGTCTTTAATTCTGGTGCCTAGAAGCATGCTGCACATCCTTGAATGCCTGGGAGCTCAGATCAGCGCAAGACCCTCACGCCTTGCATAAGTTCCGTGCAGTCTTCTGGCATCTCAGACATCTCCCGGTGGCAGACGAGCCGCTTGCTGTGTACTTGTTGAGCCCTAGGAAATCACCCCGTTCATCCCCTAGATCAACATTACACAGTACGCGGTCCGGTCTCATGATCTCCCTCCTGGAATTCTTTCCATTCGGGAAGGTGCGATTGAACCACGCTACGTACATAGCAGTGCGCCAAGAAGTAATTGGAATTATGTACACCGCCCCTCAGACACACAACACAGAGCTCTGCTGAACGACATGACGCCGTCAGACACAGGAGGCGAGGTGCTCACTAAACACCACCAGTCAATGATAGCAGCAATCACTGAACGAGAGGCGAACCAGAGATTTGCGTCGATATCACGTCGACTGAGGTAAGGCCCTCGGTCAAATACCGAATCAAGTTCCTCAATTGGAGCAGGCTATCTCACTCTGCACCTGATCTTGTAGTAAACTTAAGCCCAACATCACTTCTACACAGTAACTTGGCGGCACTGCAGATTGAATGCTGCAGCCCTGTCAGTGGAGGGCTTAAATATGGGAGAGACAGAGATCCAGCCGCCGATCGCAGCTAACAGATCCGTTCCTATCTCGATTCAGAGAGAGTAAAAAGACGCTCGGCAAAGACACCCGCAAAAGACCCGATAAAGTAAGGCCACAATCAGCTCAGCGGGACCCCGTTCCTGGGGCTTATTAGACCTTCAAGGTTCTTCGTTGGAGATCCGGAATCGGAATGGCGTCTTCCAAATACACAGTTATCACCTGCGAAATGATTAATGTTTTCTTGTTTTCCTGGTTCTTCTGTAGATTCTTTACCATACAGATCCTCAGAAATATGTATGCCTTGAGGGCTGCCAAGCCGTTATTCCCAGCCCATGTAGGGATGAATTTGGATATCAGACGATCAACATGCAGGAGTAGTAAGTAATAGTACTTTGCCAGGATCTGGAGAAAGCAAGCCTAAAACGCAACCAAGCATGACCCTCCCCACGCCGGGATCCCCTGCAACTCAACCTTAACCACCCACCACACTACTGCGTACGTACGTACCTGTCTCCTGTCAACAGGGGAGGGTTTCTGACAGGCCTCTTAGCCGGATTCTAGTCTTTTCCACACAAACAGGCGACCAAGACACCTCTCCCGCGTGTGTACATAACATAACACCAGGTTTTCGTTGGCTGAGGCGCCTCCTATCCGTTGCCATCGTCATCTGGCGGGACGTTGTCAGATGCCAAGCGCCGCTTGCTGAGTTTACCAAGCAGAGCTGAGAGTGAGACGCCAGATGCAGATTCCGCGGGGAGCTCTCAGCCTGTCCCAGAGTCACACAGTACTATAAGTCTAAAAGAAGAGAATCAAGGGATACACTTTCCTCATCTAGATCATATAGTCGGAAGCTGTGGCACGGTGTTAGATATCCCGAGCTCGTTGCTCGTTCGGCCGCTTTATGGCGAGGTTCTGACAAGGAAAGCTCCCGCCCAGTAGTCAGCAGACAACACCAATAGCTCTTTCATTGGAAGAAGACGGTTTGCCCACACACCTGTTGTCTGTCGTCGTACAACGACCCACGGATTCGGTTCAATTTGTCGTAAAAGGTCAAAACAAGAGTGGCCCGCCCCGGTAGGGTGAAAGCCATGCGGCTGATGCTTTTTGATCCTGAAGGATTCCTTAGCCGTTGGATTTTGGCAGCTAGAAACCCGCTATCCGCTTCTGTCCATTGAGTGCGACAGCGCCGCCGGGGTGTATGTCCGGTACCCAATGGACATACTGCCAAACCGACAAGAGTAGGTAACTGCGCTTGCCGAAGTTGATTGCCGTGTGCTGCCACTGCAGTAGCAAGACTCCTTTGCATTCAGCTGATGACGTATAACTGATTAAAAGTAGAGGTTCAAGAAACGGCCGCCTCGTTCGATACCTTACTTTTCAGTGATGATCACCAGATGCAAAGCAGCCGCCAAGACACCTAGGGCCGGGTTCTCGGCGATACTTCCCTTGTGTAACTGGCGGGACTAGACTTACCTAAACACCCGCCGTCCGGGGAGCGTCGCATCCCATCGGCCGCAAAACCCGACGGCTGGACGTGCTTTTGCGGCAAACTTGTGGGAAAAGACCTTATTAAGCTTCCAAATCTGGAAAGCCTGGGCCCTGCCACTCGTCAACTCAACCCCAGCTCCGGCGGACGCATCTCCGACGTCCGGTACTCCCCAGACTTCGTTTCCCTCTGTCTTTGCCTCCTTCAGCCACACAGTTGCTACGGCGTACCGTGGTGGTCCATGGGGTCCCAACGGGGAAGATCCAATTCCCGGGATACGGATCCCGAACAGAATAGAAAGAAGGATTACACAGGTGCTTTGGAACTGTTACGGGATCGAGCCCACGTTGAGCTTTGCACATTTAGCTTCCTTTCGTCCACCCTAAGCTAAAATCCACTTTTGCAACTCCCACTCCTGAAGATATCCATGCTCGCAGATGAAGTCTGCGGAGCAGTGCCAGGTAGCTCCCCGCCTGGAAGTCCTCGCAGTATCCGGACAACGCATTGGAAGACATCTGCCACTCAGGCTGGTCCCATAGTCCAACGTAAAAAAGAAGTCAAAAGCAAAACGTAGCCATCATTGCATCATTGCCAGCAATCTCGCTGGCTGAGGATTACCACTCAAGAGGCTCTTTCTTCTCCTCGCCACGGTTCGTTGTCGGGACGGGAACGGCCTTGACCGCCAACTTGCCGCCCTTGTTCCTCTTGAGATACCCGCTGCCGTCCAGCCACGGCGTCTCCCTTGACATCTTCTTCTCGAATTCCGCAATCTTATCCTCCATCTGCATCGTCAGACCAATATCGTCCAGGCCGTTGATCAAGCAGTGCTTGCGGAACTCTTCGACCTCAAACTTGCAAATCGTCTTGCCGTCAGCCGTCTTGATCTCCTGTTTGGGCAGATCGATCTCGATCTCGCGCCCGGCCTGCGCCTCGGCGTGAATGGCCTCGAGATCGGACTTATTGCTGATGGCGATAGGCAGCATGCCGTTCTTGAACGAGTTGTTGAAAAAGATATCGGCGAATGACGGCGCAATCACGCTCATGACGCCGAAATCGTTCAGAGCCCAGGGGGCGTGCTCTCGTGAGCTACCGCAGCCGAAGTTCTCGCCTGTGCAGACGATGATCTTGGATCGGCGATACGGCTCCTTGTTCAGGACGAAGTTGGGGTTCTCGGTGCCGTCAGCGTTGAAGCGCATCTCGTAAAAGAGAGCGCTTCCAAGACCGGTGCGCTTAATCGTCTTAAGGAACTGCTTGGGGATGATGGCGTCCGTGTCGATATTTGCCTTCTCCATTGGCGCTGCTATGCCTCTGAGGACGGTGAACTTGGGAAGACCGCCGGGGCTGCCATGCCCGGGGGTGTGGATGTTGACATGCGCAGAAATGTCCTCGGGCTGGTCTGTCAGGGCCTCCTTTTCATGGTCGTCTTCCTCGATCCTCTCATCAGTACGAGCTTTTGATGGAGTTGGAACAATGGCTGCCTCAACATGTGGGCTTGCTTTATACTGGGCAATCTGGCGGACGTCAGCGAGCTTGCCGACAATCGCGGCGGCGGCTGCCATGACGGGTGACATCAGATGTGTCCTTCCCTGAGCACCCTGGCGGCCCTCGAAGTTGCGGTTGCTGGTGCTTGCGCAACGCTCCTTGGGAGACAGGATATCTGGGTTCATGCCGAGACACATACTGCAACCAGCCTCGCGCCACTCGAAGCCAGCATCAACAAATATCTTGTCTAGCCCCTCCTCCTCGGCTTGCTCCTTGACCAATCCAGATCCTGGAACGACCATGGCACGTTTTACATTCGACGCAACCTTCTTGCCTTTGACCACGTGGGCTGCAGCGCGCAAATCCTCGATCCTTGAGTTTGTGCACGAGCCGATAAACACCTTATCGATCTCGATATCCTGCATAGGTGTTCCCGGTGTGAGGCCCATATACTCGAGCATGCGACGGCCGGCGGCCTTCTTGCTTTCGCTGGCGAAGGTTTCTGGATCAGGGACTACCCCAGTAATGGGCACAACATCCTCAGGGCTGGTGCCCCACGTGACCGTGGGAATGATATCTTTGCCGTCGATGAACACATCGATGTCGTATTTGGCGCCGGGATCTGACGCCAGAGACTTCCAATATGCAACAGCGCGGTTCCATGTCTCCGAACCATACTTGGGAGCTAATGGCCGGCCCTTGAGATACTCAAAGGTGATATCGTCCGGTGCCACCATGCCGGCACGCGCACCGCCCTCGATGGACATGTTGCAAATGGACATGCGTGCCTCCATGCTGAGGTTGCGGATGACAGAGCCGCAGAACTCAATGACTGCTCCGGTGCCACCAGCAGTACCTATCTTGCCGATTGCGTGGAGAATGATGTCCTTGGAGCTGACACCGGGAGCCAGCTCACCGTCGACCTGTATCCGCATATTCTTGCTCCTCTTTGTAATGAGGCACTGTGTGGCTAAGACATGCTCAACCTCGCTTGTGCCGATGCCGAAGGCAAGGGCACCGAAGGCGCCATGTGTTGAGGTGTGGCTGTCGCCACACACCACCGTGGTGCCGGGCAGAGTGAATCCTTGCTCAGGGCCGATGACATGGACGATACCCTGTCGCTTATCGCTGAGGCCGAAGTAGGTAATGCCAAACTTCTTCACGTTCTCCTCAAGGGTCACGCATTGCGTCCTTGAGTCGTCCTCTTTGATGAAGCTGCCAATGTCCTTTAAGGATTTCCTGGAAGAGGTTGGGATATTCTGTTTGCGCCGATTTGTCAGCTTGAGCCCCTTGCAGGAAAAGGCAACATATTAGCGGTTGGATGAACCTACGTGGTCGGTTGTGGCAAGCGTGCAGTCGGGTCTCCGAACTTTCCGTCCAGCGTTCTCCAGTCCCTCAAAGGCTTGCTACAGAGAGTGTTAAAACGCTGAGATTGATCTGGCATGTGCAGAGCTTATTACTTACTGGTGAGGTGACTTCGTGCACGAGATGCCTGTCGATGTAGAGCAAGACTGTGCCGTCGAGCTTCTCGTCCACGATGTGGGCCTGGAGGACCTTATCGTATAGAGTCTGCGGGGTGCTTTCTGCGCCGGGCATCTTGTCTCGTCTATTCGTGATCCCTTGCTGAGTTTGGTAAGTTTGTACACCTGCTTTATGTTCCTCGAAACCCACGAAGCTGTGCTGAGTCCCGCGCGGTGGTGATGTAGGTCAGATGGCGTAAAGGCTTTTAAGTAAAGGCCGTATCGAGTACCAGACACCTGAATGCAAACAGAGCAGTTGTAGAGGCGGGGATGGCTCTCTTTTGTAAGCTTGTAAAGGGTCCGGCACCGAGTCTTCAGCTTCTCGGCGCTACAGTTCTATTTGAAGCTGTTGGCAGATATCGGTGGAAGGTACTGAAGTACTGGGTTTTGTAGAGCCCTATTCGAATCGTCACTGGATCCGCAGCGGCAACAGTCCGATGATCGGAGGGAGGTGTCGAGCTCCGGTTCACGGAATGCGGGGTTGACGCTGAATTTCAAAGCCCCGTCTCCAATTGGACGATGGACTATGCCGTACTGGTGGCCCTTGGCAAGCTTTGCAGCCTTTACAAGGGTGCACCAATTGAAGTGGGGTCAAAGTCCGAGTCTCTCAACACAGATTCTCCATCAAATAACTTCCACGGTCCTGCTGGGCAATAGGAGTTACGGATTGTGGTAGAGACGGGTAGAGACGAGTCATGGGACTCCGTAGAAGGAAAGAATTTTGTGTGGTGTATGAAACGTGCAAGGTAAGGTAGAGCTCCAATTTGGATAACGTGAGCTCTCATTAAGCTTCGATTAGCATTGGATCAGTAGAGGACGATGCCACTGAAATGGCAATTGGTCGAACACACAAACATCTCGATTATACTACATAGGTACTCCCTGGACCAATGGGCATTCGTAGTTGGAAAGCTACGCACATTCGTCATGGTCGGCATGAGCTTCCGGACCTTTTGTCTACCATTGGCAGCTACCCATGCCAATGCCCAAATACTACCTAGCTATCATAGCCGTCTTGTTGCTGCTGTCGTCGTTTCTCTCTTCAGTCTTCACCGTACATGAATGATAAGAGCAATGCCGATAGCGGTGTCAAACGAGTGGCGTGGTTTAACCCCAAGTTTCCCTAGTCCGCAAGCCCCTAGTAGCAAGTATTAAGTTCTCGGATGGCAACATGTTGACTTTACCGTCTGCGGTACCGATCTAGGGAGAAGCTAACCGAGGGCCAGTGTGTCTGCCCAAGCTATGGCGGAGGTACTCGCAGAGTAATGCGGGGATCTGAGGTGGACTCGGCTTATTGTAGAGTCAGACCAGCTTCGCTCGACCAGTTGCCTCCCCTGGCCTCCGTGTACCATGCAACTGAACGATAAAGATTGTTGAGTAGCGACTGTCTAACGCCGCCAATCGTATGTCCAACCCATCCTAGCCCGCGGACCTAACAAAACAAAAGGGTATCCCGTGTCCGGCGCTATGATCTGCCCTATCACTCCCAAGAACGCAAAACTACAAGTCAGAGCCTACCATAAACGACCTCTTTCTTGAAGATCCTGACATCCCAAACATCGTAAAATCTGACACCAGGCATCCTGTCCACAGCCGACATCGTCTCTTCTTCGTCATCCTCCTCGCTGTCGCTGCCGACGTCCCAGCTATCAAGTGAAGGGAAGACAGGGAAGCTGGAACTCCCACCATTAATAGAGAAGGTTGTAGACTTCTGCTTACCCTTATCCTTCTTTGCCCTCTTCTTCCTCGTCTTAGCAGGAAGTTCGCTGGGCATGAGGATGCGGTCGACCTTGTCCTCCTCATCGATCGAGATCCACTCAAGCTTCATCTCCGGATGGTGGGACAGGTTGTCCAGCAGAAACTCCTTCGTCTCACGCATCACCCAGACACAAGTGTCGTCGTTGCGCAGAGAGATAATGTGCAACGCCCGGAGGTTGGTCAACTTGGCCATTTTCCGCATGAATACGTGCTGCGCATAGGTTAGCGCAGTGAAACAGGGCAAAACCGTCCCAGCTATGGGTTCCTTACCATGGCTTTGATATTCGTGCTACAGGCCAGCTCCTGTAACTGATGTCCTCGGCCACAGACAACAGTGAATGTCTTCTCATCAAGATCCCACGAGCTATCCGATTGGTTCTTGATCATGAGCCTCCTAAGCGTATGCATGTGCTTCTTTAACACCAGCCGTCGAATCTGGGCAATGCTCGTGTTGGTCTTTGGTGCAAAGCTTTCCGGCTTATATTTATGATCACGCTCGAGCATGAAGAGGTCATGGACTTCCTCTAGCGAGGAAACGAAGTTCAGAAACGCCATCGACACGTTGTCAGTGAAGATTTTACGTAATGCGAGCGGTGACTCCTTGTTCTCCTTGTGGAAGAGCGTCCAGATGGCCCCTTGCGGCCCAACATTGAGCAAAGTGATTCTGCGGAGGGCCCGGATATCGATTGCTTTGTGAAGAACCGACGCCTTGACCGGAATGAGGTATATGCTGAGTGTTTCCAGCGCAAGGCCTCTTGTCGAGCGCAGGTATTCGGTCATGCGACGCTGCTGCGCGGCTTCCGTACCCTCTGCGTTGTGCGACGATGGGATTTGCTTCTCAGCATCGTCGATCTCGGCTTCGACGACGCTCATTTCCCTCTGAATATCATGTATGTTTTTGCTGAAGCTCAGCATTTGCTTCTCAGCCTCAGCAAGACGTTCCAGAGCCGCGGCGCCGTCGCTTGCGCGAAGTCCCTGAATCTCCTTGTTGAGTTCGTTGGCTTGAGTCTCGAAGTTGCCTAATTTCTCGGCCAGGGTCCGAAAATTGATTTTCTGGGCTTCCAGATTGCTTACAGCCTTTTCGACACCTGTGACTCCGGAGACGCGAGTTCGCAGTGAAGGCGTTCCAGATGAAGGAGGTTCAGGTGGAGTAGCCGCAGCGGGAGTTACAGTCTCGTTTGGCGGAGTTTTGCCAGGTGCCGAGTCCTGGGTCTCGAGGGAGAGCTGCTCTAATGGCTCCTCGATGTTAATGTCCTCAGGACTAGCATCTTTATGGGAATCCTTGGGCTTTGGTGCCGCAGTTGTGAACAGACCACCACTGAAAGGCTTCTCTGCTGTCTGAGTATCTTCCTCGGAGTTCAGCTGTGCGGTCGAGCCTGAACTTCCCTTGCCAGCCTTCTTTGTGTCCTGTCTCGCTTGGCTCCAATCCCCAGAGTCGACGTACTTCCTGGCTGCTTCTTCGATCAGATCCAAGAGCTCCTGGTGCGCTGGCGACAGGCTGTCTGACTCGTCCACTTCCTTCATAAGTTTCCGTGACCATTCCGCTAGGGAGTTGATGAAATCCTGCCCTGGATTGGGGTCTGGCTCCTCAACAGGTCCTTTCTCCTTCTCTCTCCACGGCTTAAGCGTAGGCTTCTTGATGAGATAAGGTTCGACATCAAATATCCTACCGAGTACAGCCTCTTGACTCTTCCGCTCTTCTTGAGCGCGAAAAGCCCTGGCAGGCCCACTGACATCGTCATTGAACCCCGATATCTGAGCAACCGGGACGACCTGGAACTCGTCATCTACGTCGGAATCGTCTGGGTCAAGGTCTGGCGGCGGCTTTCTGGCTTGCGAGCCGAGGGAATCGGAGAAGGAGAGCTGCAGCTTTGTCAGGGTGGTGGCCGAGTTTCTGACACAAGACTTGAGCTCCGTAATGATGTCTAGAGAGTCGATATCTAGAACCGACAAGCTCTTCAGGTTCTTGAATCCCGAGAGCGTAGGTGGTTCTTTGCAAAGATTACTCTTTCTGAAAGGCCTGCTTCTTGCAACGTGCTTCGGCGGAGGCAGGGGAGGCGGAGGAGCAGCGCTTGTTGGGGCCGCGTAGAAGAGTTGATTGCCGCCAGTCGGAATACTGAATGTCGGGGTTGAGAATATCGGCGGCGGTGGAGGAGGAGGCACTGGATCTGGGAGGTGTACAACTGATGACGCGGCACTAGTCGTCCCGGAGAAAGGGAGTGGCGGCGGCGTCTCGTACAGTGAGGGGCCGGCCTGCAACCTGAGATGCAGAACCTTGAGCGTATAGATCTGGTGAAGCGCTTTGTAGACCGGCCGGCTGAGCTCGACGCGGATATTCCACCTGTCAGGTAATACTGCGTTAGCGATGGGCCAGAAGCACGAGATATATGCTTGGGAGGACGAACCTGAAGGCCTCCAATGACTTGGCCTTCTTAAGAGTCAAGTGCAGGAGTGTGTTCATGAACTTCCCACAGCTAACACTGTACAGATATGGCTTATAGGCCGTCTCAGCCTTGTCGCCGGCACTCAGTGTATCCAGCGACAGGTCTCGCAGATGCTTGGCGTAGTCATAATCACTCGTGACGAACGTGTCGAGTCCTCCTGCCAGCCCATCGATAGGCGAGTCATAACTGGGATCGTCTTCGTCCGGGAATACTATGTGGAAGTTGCGGTAGAGTTGTGCGGCGGCCAGCTCGCGGAAATCCTTGGAGACGAGTGATGAACATATCAAATCTCCCTGGCCGCAATGACTGAATATCTCCTTCTGCACCTCTCTCGGCAGGTCGAAGAAGCCTGTGCGAGGCTTTGGGGACGGTGGTCGCACGTTGTCAAGGACGTCAAGGGCGTCGGCCGACGACATGGTGAGGCGTCTTGTTCCGGCGTCCTAGTAGCCGGGCGATCTGAATTATGGGCTGTTATGGGACGTTTTCATTACCACATATAAGAGATACTATAGCAGTGGTGAAAGTGAAGGCGATAGTGATAAGCAAAACGGTTCGAAGTCGATTCACTCGCGCAAGATCACCTTGCGGTTGTGGAAACACACAAGAATCTGGCGTTGGACCAGGCTCTGGGAACATCGAAAAACAGGTCGGCTGTCAACCTTTAAGTTGTGAGACGGCAGATCTGCGACATAGAGCGCGGAGGTCGATCCAAAGGCAGGCCCGATTGGCGGCGCCAAGAACTGGAACTCGCTAAGGTAGTTGCCGTTTACACAGAAGGCTAGGCTGGCTAGCAGCGCTAGGAAGCTAATCAGTGGGCCCCCTTGACCTAAAGGAGAGGCTGAAGTGGGGATTATTTACCGCCTGCTTGCGAGCAGTCATTCCTAGAATTAATCTCCCCGTTGCTTGTAGCGTTAGACTCCAGTCCTTCTTTATTGAAAAGTTTCCAAACAGAAATGTAGGTAACAGTCATCAGGACAAACAAAAAGCGTGTCCAATTGGATTTTGGTTCTGCCACTTGGGCGTTCTATGCCTGGCTCTTGGCCTAGATACCTTATTCTACGGCGAGGTACCTCACCAGCCCTACTATGGCTTGTACTATGAAATACTATCGCCGGACCTGACCTCCGGACCTGCTGCACCAGTATTGGATCTGAGGGCCGTCCTCAGTGCTTTCGTCCCTCTCTACAGAATTGGATTCCGACCTTTCTCAGCTCGCTTGAGGATGCCTGGGAACGATGCAAGCATCCCAGGCTGCAGAAAAGAGCAGGCCTGTTTAAGCAGGCTAGAAGGGTTCGGACTACCTTAGTAAGTAGATAATTAATTGTTCCTGGCTAGCCCGTCTAGTCTCTGTGGTGGGATGCTGTAAATTTGCGGAGAAGGTGGCGGTAAGGCGAGGCGGTGCAGTGTGTAACTGTGGATGATCCCCAACTGCGCCGCTGCCCTGCATCCAACGACTCCTCAGTTGTGAGTGATCGATACGATAAGCCTGAGCCCATGATCTGTTTCTTCCTTCTTCATCATTTATCCAATCAGTACCATTCTTTATTTGGCTCGTGCCCGCCTTCGCTCTCTCTTGTCTACTCTTCCAACAAGCTACCTCAGAAAGCCTGTGCCGACTTTTCAATTTAACGTTCAGTTCACATCTATCAGACCGAAGCAGGAGGCGGCATAGACGGCACTAATCGACTGATATTCGCCGCCATGGCAGAAGTCGAAGAACCGCGCTTCACCACCTTGGCCGAAAGGATAGCAGCGCTCAACCAACAGAAAAACTTTCAGGCCCCTCCCCCAACTGCGGGCAAACGAGCGCCGCCACCGCCGCCCAACTGCCTTCCTTCATCCCAGCTCGTGCCCAGCGGATATGTCTCGAAAGCAACGACTCCAAAGAGTCCGTCAGTGCCTCCTAGACCAGTTAGGGCTGCTACGACGGCCTTAGGGGATGTGCCGCCATTACCGCAAAGGACCACTGATTCTCAGCCTTCGGACACATCTCCACCGCTGCCCGGACGTAGCTTCGCACCGCCGTTGCCAAGCCGGTCTTCTACAGCACAGATATCGCCTGCTCTGCCGCCGCGGCGTCCGTCCGCCCAAACTCTACCAGTGCGGAGAAACTCGAATGCGTCCGATATCTCCTACATGTCTACCGTGTCGGGCGCATCTTTGAATAACACTATATCCTCCGCAACAAGTGTCGGTTCAGATCAGTCGACACGGCGTCTGCCGCCAACGCTGGACCAGGCGAAGCTACCGCCTCTGCCCCCCACCCGCCGTGAGCTCGAAGCACGAGCGAAGGAGGAGGCTGCCGCACAAGCCGCAAGGGCACCGCTGCACTCCATCAAGTCGGCACCGGTGGTGTCCCGAGTGGCAGATCCCCGACCGTCTTTACCTCCACGGCTTCCCAGCAGACCGGCACGCTCGCCGATAACCGACCAAGCAGACGAACAAGGGCCCGCATTGCCGGCCCGGCGCATGCCACCGCCACCAACAGCCTGGAACAGGGCAAAATCCGCCGTGGAGACGGCACGAAGCGGACGAGACGACGCACCCCCTCCAGTACCACTGAGTTCGCGGCCGACCTTTGCCCAGATCGACGCTGTTGCAACCCGCGCAGCAGCCTCCTCCCGTTCAAAGTCTGCTCCTCCCAGTGGCGAATCTTGCCTTGTCTGCCGAGACTTTTCGGCGCCTGACGCAGTCGCCGAGAAGTATCCGTACTGGGAGCTGCCCCGCGAGGATCCAGTCGGCTACCTAGCCCACCACCTCTGCAGCCCATTCCCGTCTTTAACAGACAAGGCTCGCGCCATCTTCACCTGGTGTCACCACAATATCGCCTACGACGTCGACGGTTTCTTCAACAAGTGCATACCCCGCGGCCAGACACCGGATCAGACCATCTTCAGCGGCAAGGCCGTCTGCGAGGGCTACGCAAAGGTGTACGAGAATATTGCGCGGCGCGCCGGGTTGGAGTGCGTTCTCATTGGTGGGCACGGCAAGGGGTACGGTTTCACGCCGCTCGCCCCCGGACAGGGTCCGCCGCCGCGTGACGCCACGGGCCACGCGTGGAATGCGGTGCGGATCGATGGTGGGGAGTGGAAGCTCATCGACGCATGCTGGGGTGCTGGCGCCGTAGACCGGCCGCAGTATATCAAGCGTTTCGCGCCCGAGATGTTCACTCTGTCAAACGAGCTATTTGGACTCAAGCACTTTCCAGAGGATCCAAGGCACTTCTACCGCAACGACGGGAAAATACCGACGTGGGAGGAGTACATCGTCGGCCCGCTCAAGGGCGAGCAGGCGATGTGGTACTGCCATGCCGGGAAAGAGGGGCTCAACGAGTTCACCTTCAGTCCTCGTGAGAAGCATATTCCTGTACGCAGCGGGGAAATAGTACGGTTCCAGTTCAGCAAGATCTGTGAGCATTGGGACGGCGAGAAGCACGGCAGAGGTAAACCACTGCTGCTCATGATGAAGATCCATGGACCGGATGGACGAGGGATCAATGGCCGCAAGGATGATATGGTCGTGCTCGACAACGACGGCTTCTGGTGGTGGGTCGACATTCCGGCCCGCGACCTCGGTGCGCCAGGCCAGCAGCTACAGCTGCTCGGACTGACGTCGCTAAACAACGAGGATGCGAGAGGTATGTCCAAAGAGAAGTTTCTATCCCTGAGAGGGAGTAATAGCATACGTGCTATGGGTTGGGATTGCGTCGTGGGCTGGGAGCTGGTATAAACTATGGGCTTCATATATTACGGCATCCTGTGCATATAAAGCTGTATCTAATGAGTGATGAACCTCCTATTCGTTGACCTTGTGGCAACGCTTTTCCATGATACATGAGATAATTTAACGAACTCATACATGGTCCAAAGACCGGGTGCCTTCACGGTAAGGAGTATCCTGTACTGTGGTTTGTTTCTATATCCCTGTCACTTTACTTAAACCGTCATTTTGCCAGGCTTCGGCATAAAGGGCTACACTACGAGAAGGTGAATGGACCAGTGTAACACGGTAGCAAAAAAACATAGTAGGGGAATAACCATGTTGCGCGAATGATAGAGCTCCGGCCGCCCTTGTTTGTCGTCGAAGAAGGACTGCTTGGACAGCTTCAGTGCTAGTTGGAGCCTCGACAAAGTGTTGAACGCTCTCACAGTTGCAAAATGATGATGCTGTGGCTCGGATGCGCTTCAATTATCCCAGTAATGGGACGCAAAAGAAATTCGTCAAGGACAGGATTCGAACCTGCGCGTCCGAAGACACGGCCTACACTGCGTTTGATAGCAGGGCCGCCCGTTAACCACTCCGGCACCTTGACATTTTAGCGTGCGCACCTTTTGAGAAGGTGCGAAGGTAGGTGGAGTTCATGCTGATTTATGCACTAAAGCATACTATAAAGATGTAGCGGAAGGCATCCGCCGTCGTGCGGCTTTCACTACTATGAAAAGTGCTTCAAAGGGAACTGGGAAGATGATATGTAACGCTGCATGGACCCGACGCACTATTACTTTAAGCCAAAGGGTATACTAAGTTTGCTGTGTAAGATCTGAGATGGCAAAGCAAGACATTTGCAGGTGTCCGCGAATGATCTTTGAGAGCTGAGGTATACTTGAGGTGCATGCACATCTTCGAACAATGCCACCATATCCCATGTTCTCCTCTAACAATCTATCCTCCATGGCATCACATGGAGTCGTCGAGACAGCCTTTTAGAATGCCAATGTGTACAGCAAACCCAGTTTTAGACCGCAGGCCTTCGACGAGATGCACGTCAGGCACGCGCCAGACATCGAAATCCCGCGTAAACCGGGTCAACCAAGCCTCAAACACGTCGGAGTCGCGAAGTTGTTGGCCCACGACACATATACACGGCGAAGATTGGTCGACGCTGCCAGGACTGTGGTCCGTCCGCAGCCTGCAGATGTCAACGCAGGTCTGCACGAGAGGCTCCACCAGCAAATCGTTGTAGATGCAATCGCAGCAGACGACTACGTCGAAGCTGCTCACCGTCTGGGTGCCGGTCAAGGATGGGGTAACCGTGTCTGTTTCCCAGTCAAGTGGCCGGAAGGTAAGCCGTTCGGAGGCGGAAGACGATGCTGTGCGGACGCCGGAGGCACCAGCTCTCGACTTCCGGCTTCTACTGCTACTGCTATTCTTTACCCCTCTGCCCGCCGCTCCGAGCTTGGCTGAAAGGACACCCTGGTTCTCCTCGATGTTCTGTTCTACGAGCTTCGAGACGTAAGACTGGTCAGTCAGAACATAGCTGGAGATCCTGGGCGCCAACAGCAGGCCGACCACAGCCGATATCCCGCATCCTAGCTCGATAACATTAGACTCTGACGTGAGAAGGCCGTTGCTGAAGAGAAGGTTGTCCTGGCGGCTTATCCAGTCGGCGAAAACGGGTGTGATTTTCCAGACGACTACACCAAGCGACGCTGCTGTTTAGCAAAGACTACAGAGGAGCGGGCGAGGGAGACAGCAGTCGGTGTGTGACTTGCCTGCTCCTGTTGTGCCGCCTGCGCGGTTAGATGAGAGGATGGCCGGAGACTGATGGATGGTGAGGTCATGCCCTGCAACCGTAATGTCGAGAATGTGCGACTTGGAGTCGATAAAGCCAAGATTTTGGGATGGGAGTTCCTGCGAGAATAGATCGAAGGTCTCTGTGTGGCTGGTAATTAGTCCCACGATACACGTTAATGTGCCGTATGCCGGATACTAACCCTCCTCCACCGAGTGGACTTTGTCACCGAGACATTGTATAAGACCCTTGAGGGTCATGTCAACGGTATATCCCGGCTGATGACTACCTTACGTGTTAGATGAGGGTCCGGGTTGGTCGGAATCCTTTGATTCGTGTTCAATTTTGGCCGGAGTTTAGTTTTGATCCGATTTTTAGCTGCAGACCTGCCAGTGAGCAGGATAAGAGCCTATAGTTCTGACCGGATGTTTTGTGCTGCGAGTCGAGGCGGCCAAGAAGCAGGGCGTCGGGGCTGTGCTGACATACTCTGATAAGCCGTGACAACTGATACCTTGGAGTGACTGTATTAATTTGCTGTGTTGGAAATCAGCACCCGGTTCAATCTCATCTATTATGAAGCTCCACGTCGGGTCACTCCCGTCCAAACCAACAATCAAAAGTCAAGTGACAACAGCCTCTTCTCGGCATGCTGGGCAGAGTCTTGGACTTGGTAAGGTTTGTTGGGGATTAGCTGTCATCCTTAGGAACCCCGCCTCGACCTAATCCGAAGTCAGCTAGAATGTCTCGTTCTGCGTACCCTGGGGTTCTCAATAGCGCCCTTTTCTGTAGTGTGGGCTCCTGGGCGTTTCGTCATGGGTAAAAAGAAGGAGCTCGAGCCATGGTAACCCGGCATTACAGGGAGAAATTGAACTTGGATGGATACCACAGTATGCTCCTCTTCGCCTCTCTGTCTCCTAAATGTGGCTAGTGTACAGTGGCTCGAATAAGCCAAGGTCGTAGCGAAAAGCCAAGCAAAAGCCTTGCTTTGACCTAGTCTACCAACCGTAGGGAGTACAGTGAGAAGCGAGCACCCTGGTCTGCCTCGACTGCCTGGCCCAACCTTCCTGCCGATCGCCTTTTCTTCCAGCTCTGTTTCCCAACTACCTTACCTTAGCCAACTTTTCTTCTCCTTTGTGTTCACCTTTCCATCTTCAGTATTCTCATTGCCGTGAAGAGCGTTTGCCAAGCGAGCAGCAGCAAAAAGCGTGTTACCCCAAAAGTTTTTAGCCAACTCCCCAGCTTAACTCCACATTCACAGCTGGCCCGCAGATCAGCCAGAGCTCCTTGACAAACGAGTAGCTTGACCTTCGTCATCGCTGCCGCGCCTCCTCTCTCCAAGCACACAAATCGTGCACCAACACCTCTGGAGATACTCAATAATCCCTGACAACACATACAAACATGACTCAACAGACGCTTTTACCGAGGCTGGCAGCCAAGCCTCCATTCTCTGTCGAGCTGCCCGGCCAGCAAGCCGTCGAGGGTGAGACACCGGTCCGCCGCCACCCATCTGCAGTCCATGAGATGCCCACGAAACCCGCAGACAACATCTCCACCGTCTACGAGCTCGTCCACGCCAGCGCGGCCGAGTATGGCAATGCTAAGTGCATGGGTTCGCGCAAGCTATTGCGCACGCACCAGGAAACCAAGAAGGTCAAGAAGATGATCGACGGCGAGGAGCGCGAGGTCGACAAGAACTGGACCTACTTCGAGTTGAGCAGCTACGAATACCTAACATACAACGAGTACGAGACCCTCGTGCTGCAGCTCGGCTCTGGTCTGCGCAAGCTCGGCCTCGAGGCGCACGAGCGAGTCCACATCTTCGCCGCGACGAGCCAGTACTGGCTTGCCATGAGCCACGGAGCTGCCTCCCAGAGCATGGCCATTGTCACAGCCTACGACACGCTCGGTGAGGAGGGTCTTCGTCATTCCATGGTCGCCACAGGTGCCAAGGCCGTGTTCCTCGACCCCCATCTCCTGCCCACCCTCAGCAACGTCCTCAAGGATGCCACTGAGATCAGGCACGTCATATACAACAACCAAAACCAGGTCAAGCAGGAGCACATTGACAAGCTCAAGGCGGCGTTTCCTCATGTCAGCGTTCGCAGCGTTGAGGAGCTCCGTAAGCTCGGCGAGGATAATCTGGTCGACCCTGTACCTCCAAAGCCAGAAGACCTCTGCTGTATCATGTACACCTCCGGTTCAACCGGCACACCGAAGGGTGTGCCTTTGACGCATAAGAATGTCGTGGCTTCCGGTAAGCTTACCTACATCCTTATTGAGCTTTATGTCTTTAAATACGCTTTTGGCTAATTACTTGAGATCCATAGTTGCAAGTGTGAGCGTGGTCGTGCAGCCTTTCATTGGCCCTGGCGATGGCTTGCTGACATACCTACCCCTGGCACATATTCTCGAGTATGTCTTCGAGAATGCATCGATATTCTGGGGCTGCACCATGGGTTATAGCAACCCCAAAACGTTATCGGACACGTCGGTTCGTAACTGCAAAGGTGATATACGGGAGTTCAAGCCTAGTGTCATGGTTGGTGTGCCGGCAGTGTGGGAGACGGTCAAGAAGGGCATCATCTCCAAGGTCAATGACGGTAGCGCGGTCGTCCAGAAGCTGTTCTGGGGCGCTCTTTGGGCGAAGAGTGCGCTCCTGGGCGCAGGACTGCCGGGCTCGGGGGCTCTGGATGCTATCGTCTTCAAGAAAATCAAGGAAGCAACGGGCGGTCGGCTCAAGCTGTGCATGAACGGTGGAGGCCCTGTCTCGAAAGAGACGCAGCGCTTCATCAGCATGGCCATCTGCCCCATGATTATCGGTTATGGACTCACCGAGACAACAGCAAACGGCACGCTGCAGAACCCGCTCGAGTGGACTGCCGACTCCATCGGCGCCATGCCTGCCTCTGTCGAGGCCAAGCTGGTCGACTTCGCCGACGCGGGCTACTTCGCGACCAACAAGCCCAACCCACAGGGCGAGATTTGGCTGCGGGGGCCGACCGTCATGAAAGGCTACTACCAGAACGACAAGGAGACGGCCGAGGCCATGACGGCGGATGGCTGGTTCAAGACGGGCGACATTGGCGAGTGGGACCGCCACGGCCACCTCAAGATAATCGACCGCAAGAAGAACCTGATCAAGACGCTGAACGGCGAGTACATCGCTCTCGAGAAACTTGAGTCAATCTACCGTTCCGCCCCCGTGGTGGCCAACATCTGCGTCTACGCCGACGACTCCAAGACGCGGCCCGTCGCCATCATTGTCCCCGCCGAGCCGGCGCTGAAGAAGCTGGCTGCTTCCATCGGAGTGCAGGGCAACACCATCGAAGAGCTAGTACACAACAAGAAGCTGCAGCAGGCCGTGCTCAAGGAGCTCCAGAATGCGGGCCGCGCCGGCGGTCTGTCCGGTATCGAGATCATCGAGGGTGTTGTCATGTCCGACGAGGAGTGGACACCCCAAAACGTACGTTGAACCCCGTGACGTGGCACTCAACCTTTTCTCCTTGTTTTTTATGTCCCCCCTTTTTACGTCGATAGGCCGCTAACTCCTCCTGCAGAGCCTCGTTACCGCCGCTCAGAAGCTTAACCGCAAGGGCATCCTCAATAAGTTCCGCAAGGAGGTTGACGCGGCGTACGGGTCGTCAAGCTAAGCGCAGGGTTGGGATTTAGATGGTCCGTAGCTTGCGTTATCTGGCTGATCTTTATCAGTTCCTGAGGGTTGAAAGAAGGTCCTTCAATTCTGAGAGGCGATGCTGAAAGGAAAGTTGGCTTTGCAGCGAGTAATGGGTTGATTTTGGAGATTGTACTTCTATAGTTCTCGTAGCCTCGGTTGATTAGTATTTAGTGACCTGTCCCTACGCAAAGCACAAGGCGGGGACCTGTGCCAATATATCCCTTCTGTCGCAGTTGCCTTAGTTCTTGTCCCGTCCTACAATGTCGACTTTTGGTAGTTATCCATGGTATTAGTAGGGGCTATTCAGCGTTGTATAGAGAGGGTTAGTAGCTGTCTGCTTCGCCGCTACAGGTTTCCAGTGGAGGTGTGATAGCATTCGTGAGTCTTTCGGTAATGTTTACTTTTGTTACCTCGATGAGCGCTGGACAGGAACAGTTACGGCGATCAGTAACAGCTTGCTACAAGGGGGCGTGAAAGCTACAATTCATTTATTCCGCCCTGTTGACTGGGGTCCCGCCTCCTTAAGTATCATCACCCCCTTCCTTCCTGGTTCCGTCTAGCAGGTACGCCGAGTCCCAGATGTCCGAGGACGTTGCGTCATCCCTTCATCCACCGGCTTCGCCGTACTGGCTACGGCGGGTTCACTCGAAATGTCCGAATCCCGGAGCAGCGTATAATGGCGCAAACCGAAGCTGGCCACCGTTCATGGTTCGTGTATTCATCAAAGCATTATCCTTTCTCAGACTAGACCATCGTAAAGGGACAGGGCCGAGACGATGGTCTCGTCGCGCTTGCTGCCTTCCTTGAACTCCTCCATGTCTAAGCTGCCATTCTCGTCCTTGTCCATCATCCTGAAGATCTTCTTCACGCGCTTCTCCGGGGTATCTTCGTCTTCCGGGAGCTTGACCATCGAGCCAACCTACTAAACGTTAGCATATCCTTGTTCTCGTGCCCTATGGTCCACACGCTCCACGCGGCGGGGGGATGTACCATCTTGTAGATCGCCTCGACAATCTTCAGCATCTCATCGTAGCTTATCTTGCCGTCACCGTCAATGTCGTACAGCTGGAAGGCCCAGTCCAGCTTGTCCTCCATCTTGCCGCGGCTGGTGACGCTCAGTGCGCAGATGAACTCCTTGAAGTCAATGGAGCCGGACTTGTCGCTGTCGAAGACGTTGAAGACGTAGTCGGCAAAGGAGGAAGGATCGCCAAAGGGGAAGAATTGGCGGTAGATCTTTTGAAACTCGTCCTTGGTGAGCATGCCTGAGGGGCAGTCCTTCAGGAAGCCTTTGTACCACTGCTGAAGCTCCTTCTTGTCGAAGTGCGTCGACTTCTGTAGCTCGGCCAGCTGCTCCTGAGAGAGCTTCGACTGTCTGGCGGAGGGAGTTGGGGGTTAGCGATTTGAACTTTGCGAAGCTTCGCGCGTGTGTGCGCTGTCACATTCTGAGGATATCGCGTGGAAGCCGGCGTTGGGACAGCCAGAGAGAAGCCATATCGCGCTCAAGCCATTCCAGTCGTTTGCGCGCGCAAGGCTCAACTGGTGACCATGGGATGTGATGGGACAGATGCAACTCACTTTCCACCCATCCTGAAAGATTATTGCTCTCGTTTTGCAGCGCCTTGATTTCTCTTGTACGGTGGCGGGTACGATGGCGGGACGTATCTATATCAGGCTGTATGGTTTGCTCTCTGACAGGTCGAGGCGAGAGGTTGAGTTAAACGTGTTATTGGATGCGCAGTAAAGATACGTCAGGTGGGAAGATAGGAACTGCACGGATTTGGAAGGTTGCTTGGAAATAGGCCTGGCTGGGTCAGTGAATGTGCTGTTGGTAAGAAGGGGTTTGTTTAAACTGTGGTAATCTACTGCGCTATCTTGGTCATTGCACCGAGTAAGTGGGCTGCTTGGTGGAGCGAAGCAGAGGAGAGCAAGGGAAAGTGACGACGGCGGCAAAGGGGAAATGCCTGGAATGAGGGGCACATCCGCCGTCACAGTCCCATGTTTGAGGACGGGATGACGGAGGTACCCATGTACCGTACATTTGTCTCACTGACACCCGTGATGCGCAGTCTACGGACCAGGCAGTCAACCTTCCAATGTCTTTAACCTTGTGGCTAAGCCCTCTCTTGCCTGCTTGGCCTAGGTATCTGTATAACTTGCACGACTGTCCATCCAATCTACTTTCAAAGAAGCGCGCCTGCACCGAGAGAAGCGGTTGAGAACCAGGGCAATTTCTCGGCGTTAGACGAGGCTGAGAGCGCGTATCGGATGCACTGGATGCTGCAGCAGCCTCCGCGAACAGGTAACTGCGTGTGCACACACATGTTTACCTTATATGCGATCCCATTAAATCAGCTTCTTCCCGAGTGAAGCACGACAAGAACAAGTAATAACATCACGAAACAGAGGGCATTCGCATTCACGTCAAAGGTCGAACAAGAAGTCCCCGAGCGCCCTGAATCCAGGAGCTGAGGTCGACGAATCACGACGCACCAGGAAGGGGGCTGTGCAAATGCCAAGGCATCGCCCGGCTCCAACGAGGGAAGGTGCGACTAGCCTTATGTAAGACAAAATTAAGCAGCATGGGAAGGTTGAGCAGCGTCCGTCTCGATAGCTTTCATCGTGTAAGAGCCCACCAACGATGTTGTTCGAGTGGTTGCAGCTATTTATGCCAGGAGGCCTAACTCTCACAAACCAAAATTGCGGTAGGGGGCGTGCGATCTCGAGCAAGAGTAGAATGTCCCCTCAGATTCCATAACCCTGATCTCGAACGCTCACCTATACACTACTGGGAAGCTGATCAGAGAAGCGCTGACAAAACCGCCACCCTGCACCGTGACGGAAGACATTATTCACGAAGGTATGGGGACTCTGGCGCGTATGGGAACTCACTTGGTACGTACGGTCCGATTCGCTGGGTGGAGTACTGGATAGATACTGTATCATAAGAGCAACGTAGTTGTCATATCTACCTCTGCATGCACAATGATCAAGCTTGAGATATGCACAAAGAAACCCAACCCAGCCCATCCCATCTGCATGTCATCGTCTCGATCGTACCGCCCCCGGAAAACAGGAGAGGTTCCCAGGCTTAACGGTCCTGAACCCTGAGGAACGCTTAGGATTAGTAATGACCGTACAGCATTCTTCGTATGCTTCTGGCCGATATCAGAGTCATCCAACAACAGCCTTCATGCTCAAGCTCTCCAGAAAGCCCCCCAGATCCTCCTTCTTCACCTCAACAACACAATGCTCAAAACTATCGATGCGCACACGGGCATTGGTCTCCGATACGACATCCTGGAACGCCACGCCGAACTTGTTCAAACCGTAGCCTTTCTCTTTTCGAGCTTCGTCGTCCGCTTCATCCTCCGATTCAGAGACATCAGACGCCTCAGACTCGCTCTCGTCGTCATCTTCCTCCTCGTCGTCCTCCCCGTCCTGGGTTTCTCCTCGTGCCGCCCGTCTCGCGGCCTTCTTCTCAGCCCTAATCTTCTCTCTTGCCCTCTTCGTCTCCTCCTTTGCTTTAGCCCTCGCCTCCCTCTCGGCTTTCTTCTTCTTTGCCGCCTCGCGGTCCGCAAAAGCGCCGTCTGGCCCACCGCCACCACCGCCAGTGCCGACGACGATATACACGCCGCGCTTCTCGTCCAAGCTAGCCACGACAAGCGGCGTTCCGCGACCACCGTGCGCAAGCCGGCCGGTGGCCTCCTTCTCCTGCTCCGCTAGCGCTTCGCCAATCCACAGCGCCAGCTTCGTCAGCGCGCCTGGGTGGTTGAACAGCGCCGACTCGGGCGAGTCCTTGACGATGCACATGCGGAAGGCTCGCAGGTGGGAGATCTGCTTCTTTTTGAGGATGATGGTACCGGTGGTGAAGATGGACTTGTGTAGGTACTGAGCTGTTGGGAGCCCGGCCTTCAAGGCTTCGATGCTGCATCATGTGTTAGACTGGGAAGTCGACGAGCGAATAATAGGGGGCACGCTTACTTGTCAAGTGCGTCATATGCGTCCCAAAACCGCGGCAGCCACTCCTCTCCCATGGCCAGAAGCTGCTCTTCGTCATTGGGATCTACCGCCTGCGACTGGCTTACCGCATTATTGTCCGTGGCAACAGCATGTTTTCCCACCTCCAGCAGGGCCCCAATGACAACCCCGACATCCTGTGCGCTCAGCGTCGCCCGCCATCCCCAACTGCGGACGAAGCCCCAGCCGTCCTTCGCACCGGCGCGGTCTTTGCCGTCGGTGTCAATCGCGGGGACCATCTCGTCGAGATTATACAAGGACGCGTACTTGAGCAGCTTGGTCCGCAGCTCGCGCTTAAGCACCATATCCATGTGCGTGTAGCTCTGCTTGCACTGCACCAGACTAACGCCCATCTTCGCTAATAGCTTGTGCAGTCGTTTGAGGCCTGTCTCACTCCATGTCTTGAGTCGGGAGAAGAGATAGGGGGAGTGTAGCATGCTGTCATATAGACTCCAGTGCCGCACCATCAGAAACTTGGGTTCTGGGGAAAGTCGGATACTGGTGTCTTCTGGACTACGGGCTGTGGTCGGTATGATGCCAACTGCTTCTGGGAGTACCCTCCCCGTGGGGGGTCCTATGTCCGGTGGATTCAGCCGTCTAACTTCGTCCCGGAGGAGTTGTCGTATGCGAGCGCCACGCATGCCTAGCCAACCGGAGGCAGCACGGGAGTCTGAACTGCGTATGCTGACTGCCACGCCCGCTGATGACCGGCCGTAGAGCTCCATGGAGGAGACCCCAACGATGGCCAACCATAGCATGTCGTTATCTTCTCTTCCCAGCTCCGAGGCCAGGGAGTAGAGCATTGATGATATCGGTTCAGAGTAAGATGTGCCCATGCGGTAGTATTTTTGGAGGACAGCTTCATTTTCCCGTCGTATGCGGAGAAGTCGTCGTCTCATTGTCCGCGCAGATAAAGCTTTCGGCGGCTGTGCTGCTGTAGGTGGGTCAACTGAATCACTAGACGAGAACACTGCATCGTCTCTCATGGATATCAGACCACGTTGTGCCGGCCGCCTCGGAGAATCTGCTATAGGAGTGGACTAATAGACGGTTAGTCATGGCAGGAACTAAGGGTCTGATCGTCAGCATACCGAGTTACTTCTTCTCCTCTGGTGCGGCCTGTCGTCACCCTCACTGTCCTCGTCATCATCCTGATCTGACCACGATTTTCGCTTCTGCCCAGCACGCGAAACTGCAAGTGCATCTTCACCTTCTTCATCGTCTTCACTCTCTCCATCGCTATCATCCAGATCCTCGCCGTTATCATCAATATCAGGCATATCAACCAGCTTGAGGTACGCGTCCCTTTCGGCGTCAAGCTGGTCCTCAATATCACCGTCGTCCAAGACCACGATCCCGCCCTTGCCAGGCTTATACCCTCTATCAATACGTCCAGCGACGACGCCAGCCGGAGACCGTGAGGTATAGGTAGTTGATCCTTCAGTCTCGGGCTCAAGTGGAAAACCGGCAAAAACGTTGGCCAAGTTCCACGGCCTGTGCGAATCAACAACCCACACCTCGACACCAGCAAACGTATTCTCCTCGCCATCTGGCTCCAATCCCAGTACCTGACCCAGGTCGACCATGCCTCCCACCCCTAGACACACGACCACGCCGCCCGCACCCCCACGTGTCTCCATCATAGGAGCGACAAGGTTTCTCCCGACGCGCTCGAGGTCGGTGTAGCCAGCCACAGGCTGGATCTTGTGCGGTATGTAGTCATGCTTGAGCATGCGCGTTAGTATGCGGCAGGCACATAGTGCGTCCGGTTCGAGGGCCACAAGGACGAGGACGGGTGGTGACAATGGGTGGCGCGTGTTCTGGAGATGGAGGTAGAGTTTGGATATTAGAGAGCGTGGTAGATGCATGGTTGCAATGGATTTAGACGCGTATCCGAGGGCTTTCTGGATTCATGAGAGCTGTCGTCCTCAGGTGCTCTCGAGATAAGTCGTGTCGTCGGTATGGTTTTTCAAGAAGACATGAACGCGTCTAAGTCAGTCCGCCCTGCGAGTCAAAGTACAGGAACAATGTATAAGAAAAAACGAGTGCTTTTAGGAGGGCAATCTGCTACAAATTGTTATCCCATGAGTCTTTGACGTTGAGGATTCAAGGCGAAGTATTGCAGGATGGTTGGAAGTTGATATGCGGTGCAGGATTGACTCCAGGTATGAATTAGGTAGGTACCTGGTGTTATGGGCCGGCACGACGCGCTCCCACTTTCGAGAGACGCGCCAGTTCCAATGCTTCTCATGGTTCGTTCTTGCGGCATTGACCCCGCTAAATTTCAGAGCACGGTACTCAGCTGGCAGCGTCTGGATCTCCAGCTGGCGCACCCATACACGAGAATTGGGCGCATTGACCTCACACCAGCCATGACAGCGATAGCGATGACAGGGACATCTTCCAGTGACCGAAACAGGAAACTGAATTTAGCAAAGTACTCTGCAACTGGTTGGTCCACCCAGCAATGTGGTTCCAGTAACAGCAAGACACATCTCTTTTTTCCAACCCTTCTTAGTGCCATCGTAACGCGCTGCCGAAGCTGTTGCGGTGAGATCGTGGCTGAATAAGGGCACTGAAAGAGATGCAGGTCGATTCGAGGGTTTGTTTGCTAGGACCTATGATGTCTTTGTTTCGATTGCCCACAGAAACCCTGGCAGCTTTGATGCTTAGCATATCTTAAAAGGCAAACAATCCAATGGCGTTGAAATGATATTTGGAGGCACCTTCGTGGTATGTGGAACCAGGAAAGAAGACATGCATTTCACATTCAGCATTGATCCTAAACACAGTACCGAGTTGCCGGGCTCTTGCATTGCCAAAGATGCAAGAATGGCAACGGAGAACCCCGCTGTTAGATGTTCCGGCTGGTCGGGAAGGCGCCACGGGAACGCGATACCGGTAATCGTTCCTGCCGCAAGCACTGAGCAGCCCACATTTTATTCCCGAGGACGGGGCACTGGCAGTGGAGTGCTTCGAAAAGAGCCCTGGCGGGGTTCGTTCTTCCAGGGATCATTAAGATCTCGGTCGTAGCAGAGATCCCTGTCGTTTATCGACTCCATTCCATTGGTTCATCCTCTCTTTTTCCTCTTCCTCTTAAAGAGTCTCTGACCCTTCCATTAGCTGAGCTAGGGGGGATGGGCATCTCCAAGCTCGACAGTCCTCCCTCTCTCTTTGACTTATCTTCCCATCTTGTCCTTAACTGAGCTAGCTTCCGGCTTGATTTGTTGATGGCCTTAATGAGGCTCTCTAGGGATTCTTGAGACGTACTGGTCATAAAATCGCTTGGGCTATCTTCAAGTACTCTCGAGACACACCTTGGGCCATCAAGGTACTCTTACTTGGGCCGTAAAGGTCCCGTGCCAGACTCGGGGATCCTAACATTCTGTGTGTCCCGACTGTTTGGGTCAGCAATTCGTCTCTACCCTTCGCACTGTGCGACGAATGGGCACACATTCCTTGTGTGTCCACCTCGGCCCCGTGCACTTTGACAACCGACGTCTACGACATTCGCTCCCCGCCAGCAAGACTATTGGCCCATTGAGGGTCGCTCGCTGAATCCCATTATCTCTACCTGAGGCTTTGGTGGTGTCCTCCGCTTTGGCTGTAAGTCCTACCTTATTAATGATGCCCTGATCAGTCCATCCCCCGTCCCGAGCGTCTCTCGCTCCATTCATCTCTCTGTATCCAGAATAGTGTGACCCTTCACCGTCATCCCCGAGTGGTCTTTAATTCATGACTGTCTATAACTCTATAAGGCAAAGAATGCTCACATGGGTTCCTACAACTGTTTTAGAGCTCTCTTTGCTCGTCACTCCACCTCGGAGCGTCCGCACAGCCGGGTGCTTGAGAAGTGCAGACGTGGTTCAGACGATACCTATGTAATGGAAAACAGCAGCACCATTGATCATATTCAAGACGATGCCGACGATGCATCACAGAACACAATGACAGCAGCAACCTCAGACTACGATCCCAGCATAGCAGCCTCATCATTCTGCTCTGTGAGCTCCAGCGTCAATGGCCATGTTTGGGAGTATGGAAGGTACGTAACAATCTCTCCGAGGAAACACAAGGCGATCCTCTATTGAAGGTACTGACATCAATCAATAGACGCTATCAGATATTTCGTTATGGACGTTACCCAATGCCGAATGATGAAGAAGAGTTCAAGAGAGAATCCCTGAAGCATGCCATGTTCAAGGAAGTCCTCCATGGCGACCTCTTTCTGGCTCCCGTCGCAAGCAATGCGCAGAAGATTATTGATCTGGGAACTGGGTTTGGCGACTGGGCGATCGAGGGTACGTCATTCATCTCTGTCATGTTGGGCTCCATCGACTCACATTAGCCTCTATAGTCGGTGATGCTATGCCGAGCGCCAAAGTTACGGGTATCGACCTGTCGCCAATTCAACCCGTCTGGTTGCCTCCAAATGTAGAGTTCATTGTGGATGATATCGAAGACGAATGGGCCGATGGCTCTGATTTTGACTACGTTCACTCGCGCGTTGTCTTTGCCTGCCTGAAAAATCCTCCCAAAGTCATTGAAACAGCCTTCAGGTAAGCCGGAGTCCGTCTTCCTTCCTCTACATCAGGCTGACCTTGCAAAATAGAAACCTCAAAGCGGGTGGTTGGATTGAGTTTTGCGAGTTCCTTCCTGTTATAGGTTGTGATGACGGCTCTGTCCGCCCCGACAATCCGCTACTCAAATTTTACAGTATCATGAGGCAGGCCTTCCTCCGGCAGTACGGCATGGATATGACTTACATCGAGAAAGTTCCCTCGAAGCTGGAGCAGACCGGCTTCGTCAATATCCAGCGAAAAATATACCATCTTCCAATCGGAGACTGGCCGAGAGACAAGCACCTCAGGACCATTGGTGTCTACATGCGGGAAATCATAGACGAGATGCTCGCAGCCATGGCCGCCAAACCATTTACAGATGCCGGGCTCGACAAAGCGGAAATCACTGAGCTGCTGCACGGTGTGAGGGCCGTGCTCAAGAACAAGACGATGCATCCTTACCTCCCAGCTCACATCGTTTGGGCTCAGAAGCCACCATCTGCCTAGGGTCGTCTCTTTCGGTACTCGACACTATGTTTCTGGACACCGAATGGTCAATTGGTGCCATGCCAGTAGAGCCCGATTTAAAGTTATTGTGGCGCTTTTTGCCGCTCTGCCGTCCTGCACGACACCAGGCTTTCATGCCACCGGCTGCACTCGGGAGCCAACCCATACCCTGGGTAAATGCCCAGGGGTTCGAGACCAGGCCATGGCCTGTACTTGTAGCTGCTGAATCAGGCGTGGCCACAGAGGTTTTCACTCATGCAAGACAACGATGTCAGGCATAGTTGCACCAATCGTGTCACCACTGGACGCATCAAGCACTATCACCCCGCCTTGCGCACTCTCCTTGCATTCTCCTCTTTCGACGTGGGGTCTGCCGTCCGCATTAACGTGCCGCTCAACGATACACTCCTCGAGTTTGCGGATTGCACTTTCGGGAAAGCTTTTGTTTCGTTGGATTGGAATTATATCGGCATCCCTACTTCGGTAACACGATATGTCTGGACAACAGGGTTGTCCGGAAAGAAGTTCATGGATACGGGCCGGTGTGCGTATTCATCACCCAGGTCCAGCAGAATTCGTCCTTCGGGGTCGGCTGTCACTCGCTCGATATGCTGTTGTTTGCCTGTCGACGGGAATATCAGTCCCCTCACCTCAATGTCCGCAACATCATGCCTTCCTCGCTCAATGGTGTCCCCCAGAGCTCAGGCGGCGTGGAGTCTTGGCGCCATCTTGTGTTGACGAACAGGCGGGATCTTATCGCTTGACCATCGTCGAATCGCATGATACTGGCCCAGGGCTTGTGCGTTGTCATCCATCGCCCAAAGATTGACACGGCGCAAATAACGCCGAGAGCCATCAACCCGTCCAGTGTGTCTCCCAAGTTTGTAGATACAAAACCAGACCCCGGAAGGACAGCCCAAAAGCACCGCCCTTTGGCATACATCATGTTTAAAACGAATATACCAATATAAGCCCGCCACCAACACCTCTTTTGACGCCGCTCCCATGGCAGGAATCCGGGCATGCCTGGGTGAATCCCTGTCTTGATGTAGCCTCGATCACCACTAGATGGAGTCCTAAAAAGTGAGCTCTCGTCTCGGCGGCAACAAGAGTTAGCGGCGGTTTAGGAGTGAGACTGGCCTATGGGACTATATACCAAGTATTTAGGTTTTAATGATACAACATCTGCATTCTGAACACATGATATATTCTTTGAATCAGGGGGTGTCCCAATGTGAGACCGCCATGAGCGGGTACCTAGGTTTACGTGATGATGTCAAGGCCCATGTCAATATTACATGTGTCTTACTTACGTCGAACCCCGGTGCTTGAGACAAAGCTCAGGTCTGTGTGAAGCCATCCAGACCATTATCCAGGCGGACACGAAGCGGCACGGATGGCTGAAAGCATGTTGGAGCCAGAGGCCACGAAGTACACGAGAGTGACATTCGATAAACCAAGATTTCAATAGATTGCATGGAGTCACCATCATACTTCAAACCGGATGACAGGACGGTACAAAGCCTAGGTGCACACACTGGTTCTCAGTGTTGGACTTCCCCGTTCCACCCACAGCTAGGAAAAACCCAGGTGTATGTGCCTGCAATCATACATCCAAAATCTACGGATAGTGATACCACATGAAGCAACCCATTATTGGTATTCACACTTACAGTCTCAAGAAGTCAACCGTTCAGCAGCTGGTGCATGGAATGATATACTTGTTCTGTTTGTTGTGTTAACAAAACTCTACCCCACATACTGTGGAATTCCGTTAGCACTCCAGACCACGTCCACATTCCTACACATTACTGTCCTCGAACTCGAACTCCAGAACTTGAAGACCTATTATTGCGTGTCAGCTATGAAGCCATTCTCAAAACCCATGCACGTATACTAACCTAAGACTCTCTCATAAGCGCCTAGATTTCTAACTCTTTACGGACCAGACTTACCCGGACGCACCATGTCGACGTTAGCCTTCCAACGTTTGGATAGTCACTGTCGCAAGGCCACAGAGGACATCTACTCTGCGTGCGGACTCGGAAACCATCCCGGCGAACTGGGTTCCCTTCCCGACTGTGACTTTGCTTTGGTCCAACTGCTTCAGAGACAAGCTTCAGTTATGATGGACCTATACCTAACCAGAGATGCAGATGCTCTTCGCGACTCGGAGCCATTCCACGATCGGAGAGCACTCTTACGCAAGAGGTTAGAAGATATCTTGTCAATCTCGTACTCTAAGTTCTATCACTACACATTTAGTGAGCTCCCGCTGTGGCTACGGCAGCTTTACACGGATGCCAGTATTCTGAAGTTCTCCGACCAGTTCTGGTCCTCATCTCTGGCAAGATATCATGCAGACAGAGAATGTTACAAGGAAGAAGTCGCAGACATGGAGCTCACTGACATGGTCAAGTCGTTGGATCTGGCTATTATAATGGCCGGGGCAGCTGGTGTAAGGAGAGGTCGAAAATGGATCGACGAAGCACTGGGTCTACTCGAACAATGTTGCGCTGAGATCCCGTCCAGCGAGAGGAAAGAACAAAGCAGGCAGTTCTTCGAACCCGGTAAAAAGTACGATGAACCATCGGCGTGGGACGGGCTCCCTTCCTTCTCAACCTTAGAGCCTGTATCTATTCCGGTGTCACGACCTATCACGCGGGCTCCCTATCTGAGTCATGAGAGTTTCCAGAGTTTCCTGGACAACCCATCGCACCGAGTTACAGGTGCTCGACCGCTTATCATACCGGGTCTTGCTGACAATTGGCCGGCCCGCACAACACGTCCATGGAGTAAGCCCTCGTATTTGCTCTCTCGTACCTTCGGCGGGCGACGTCTTGTCCCTGTCGAGATAGGTCGGAGCTATGTTGATGAGGGTTGGGGACAGGAGCTGATAACTTTCTGGCGTTTCATCTCCTCATTTCTCGACCCTTCAGTCACACAGACGCCCTCGCACTCATCTACTCAGTCGTCTATCCCTTGCCCTCCTGAATTATCACCGAATCAAGAGCAGAACCTAGCATATCTAGCTCAGCATCCTCTTTTCAATCAGATCCCCTCCCTCCGCACAGATATAACCATCCCTGACCTATGCTACACCTCTCCGCCACAAAACCCATTTCGTAAAGGAGGAGAAGTCGAAGAACTCGACGAGCCGAAATTGAATGCCTGGTTCGGACCAGCGGGGACCATTACGCCACTACACACGGATCCGTACCACAACCTCCTCGTGCAAGTGGTGGGTCGCAAGTACCTCCGCTTATACGGACCATGGGAAGGGGAGAAAATGCGACCCAGGGGTGAAGAAGGCGGGATCGACATGAGCAACACGAGTCAGTGGGATGTCGGCGTTGAAGAGGGCTGGGACAAGCAACCTTCCGACGAGGACTCGGGAAGCACCGACAAGAATGTGGAGCAAGAAGAGAAGCTGGAGAGCAACTCGGTGACATTTAGGGATATACCATATGTCGACTGTATACTGGAGCCGGGGGATACGCTGTATATACCTGTTGGGTGGTGGCATTATGTGAGGAGCCTGAGTGTCAGCTTCAGCGTGAGCTTTTGGTGGAATTAGGACTGAGTTCACATGAAAGGGCAGGAATACAGGTTGATGTTCAGTCATATCTGGAGTGAGATGATGATATTCTCAGAGTCCCAGTCGTAACTAGCTATGCCGTTTTGAAGAAACATAAAACTACCTGCCTGACCGATATTGATTCCTTCTTGCAGAGAGTAACCTTTCCAACGCCGGTGGCCATGCCATGCCAATCTGGTACTATTCTACATTATAGTTGACGTCGTGTACCCCGTTTCATCTCACAACTGGATCCATACATTCATCTATGCCTTACTGGGCAGCACCTGAGTTTCGCCCTGCTTTTCTTCCCCAGTTGCAGTTGGGCCCTTCGGACCAGCCGCTGTCGTTGCCGGAGCCGCAGGACCACCCGGAGGTCCCTGTTTCCCCTTCTTGATACTCCTCCACTCCACACCGAACGCGCTGAGCAGCGCCGCAAATGTTAGGCCAATCCCACATAGAAAGATCCTCGTACACGCATAATTATACGCATGAATCACCACATCCATAAACTCCGGCGGCACCACCTTGACCAATTGCGTCGCTCCAGACCCGACAATCTCGCTCGGGTTCAGGCCGGGTATCCCCTGCAGACGCGACACGAGCAAGTTGCTTAGGATCGTCTGGCCAACGCTGACGAACACCGCACCGCCCAATTGCTGCGCGAAGAACATGATGGCGAGTCCAATAGACACGTCTTCCCGGGGAAGCACGGTCTGCATGGCGAGTCCGGCAGTTTGCATACCGAAGCCAAGCCCGAAGCCGGTGAGGAACTGGTAGGCTATCCATTTCGATGACGGGGTGGACGGATTGAAGGTCGACATCAACCCTTCGCCTATCGCCATTATCGCGGGGGACACGTACATGGCCGGGACGTAATAGCCAATCTTGGCGGTGATAAAGCCGGATATCATGGAGGAGGCGACGAGGGAGAGGACAATGGGGATGGTGTATATGCCAGATTTGAGGGGGTCGACGAGCTTCACTGTTTGGACTGGAGAAATCGTGTCAGTAGAAAGATATTTGACCCAAGGGGGGAAAACGGAGAAGGCTTACACCAGATCGGGAGGTAGGAGACGGACACCAACATGGCACCCGCGATGAAAAACGTGAAGATTGTGCCGAAGAACACACTGCGCTGGGTGATGATCTTGGGAGGTATGGTCGCTGTGTCGGGTTTGAGGATCTGCACGGCGGCGTACGCGATGATCAGGACACCGAACACGACGAATAAAGCGATGATGCGGGAGTTATTCCAGGCGTAGGTCGAGCCGCCCCATTGGAGGGCGAGGAGCAGGGACACGATGCCCGGCAGGAAAAAGAACATGCCGATAGGGTCCAGGCGCTTGATGTGCGTTAGGACCGTCGCGGCTTCATGCTTCTGGGGCGGCGGGTTCCAGAGAAAGATCATAACGACCACTGTTACTGCACCGATCGGTAGGTTGATGTAGAAGCACCACCTAGGGAATCTGTTAGTGGCTTGTATTGTGCGCATTATTAACGTGGATGAACTTGCCTCCAGGTGACGGATCCGGTGAAGCCACCGCCGATCAGAGGTCCCAAGACCGAGGCCAATCCAAAGACCATACCGAATAGGCCCTGGAACATGGGGCGTTTGTGAAGGGGTATCATCGGAATCATGATCATCATGCATCCCGAAAAGATACCGGCGGATGCTGCTCCGGCAATGGCACGCCCGGCTATCAAGCTCTGTGAGTTCGGCGCAGCGCCGCATATGGCCGACCCGACCTCAAAGAAAAGGATGCTGATGAGAAAAGTCCATTTCATGTTATAATGCTTGTAGATTCGCCCGAAGACGAGCTGTGAGCACGAAGTCGTGAGCATATACGCCGAGCCGTACCAACCAATGTCCCCTAAGCTTCCGAACTCGTCCGTTATGCGCGGAATGGCGGTCGCAATGATAGTCCGGTCCAGGGCAACGAGGAAAAGGGCGAGGAAGTTGGACATGAGGATGGACCAGAATTTGAACGTCTTGGGCTGGTAGAGGTCAACCTCGCCTACGCCAGGGGGTCCACCTCCTGGAGAGCCGCCAGCACCAGGCCCATGGCTTTCTTTTGTAGGTGTTAGGGCCTGTTTCTCGATATCTGGTGTATCTCCTAACTCGATGGGCTTGTCCTTGCTCTCTGGTCGATCGGTCCGGCCACTGGCCAAGGAGGTCGTCGATCGCGACATGATGTCGTCCGAAGACCAGTCAGAAAGATGACTGGACGAAAAGAAATCTCGGATTGCACCCCGGAGATTTCCAAGACGAAGCAAAACTGCGAGACAAGATGGACTAGAAACCTGAACTGAGTTCAGACAAGACAAGATGAGAGGATGCCGAGAATGTGGTTCCAGTGAACTTGGAGCCCGGACTCGACAAAGGAGAAGAATATATATTATGATATATGAGAGCACATCCACTTCTGCAGCATGCTGCCTTACCTCCTTGGTGAGCGCCATCGAACGACGCCCGTCACCGTCGCCATGGGTGGTCCAATCTCTGGGCCCATGCCTACCGTCTCAATTTAGCACTTCATAGACATTGCTTATGCCGAAAGGAGAGACTGGAGATTGGATCCAGCAGAGAATCTCGGATTTGGGACAGAATCTCGCATATATCGGGCTCCAATGGCCATGTCTGCAGTAATTGCGATGGCTTTGCGGAGAGCGAGTGAGCGAGCAAGGTCGAGAAATGCCATCAGGAAGTTCCCCATCGGAGCCGGCTCGTGCCTGCCAGATAACCCGCGCCTTCAGCCGGAGAGCAACGGACAGGTCAGGGAGCCGGGCTGGACGCCGGGCTTAGTAATCTACCTCATCAGGTCTAGCGTGGAAATGCCAAATTCCTGGCTTCGGTCGCGAAGCCCCTCGCTTCGGGACCGAGGGGTTACATAGATAGCAGACCCCTAACTGTCATCCCCCGCTTTCTAGCATACCACAAGCCTGCACAGTCGGTCAGTTTTGTGCCCTCGAATCGTTTGGCTTACGCCCAAGTCGCTCTGGGATGGGCCTTGATCCCAAGGGAGATCTACGGTAGTTATCGTTGGAGCGTAGGTACCCCTCACACTGTATTTACACCTATGAGGTACTTGGTCAGCAGGATGGATGCAAGTTGCGCTCTTTGTGCCCCAAATCTGCTTCTGATCGAACCAACAGACCTCTCGCGACGAGTCCCTTAGCGGCCTGGAGTCTCTTGCTTGCGCGTTATGTGCCGGGAGCTCCCTGTCTTTGTTCTGGCCTGTGTTGTCTCCCACCGCTTCTTCGCTCTCTCATCTCTCATCTGTCATCGTCGTCATCCTCCGTCTTCGTGCATCTCGGTCATCTCAAGTTGGATTTTTGTTTCAGCGTCGCGCCGCCACGATCACCACTGGCGCCACACAGCACGCTGCCGCCTGTATTGAATTGCGGTGTCAGTGTCGGGCTGTCCACAAGTAACCTACTTTACCTTTTTATGCAGAATAACCGTTGACGGTACCACAAAAACTCGATCTATCATTCCGGCTACCCGCTCTGGCAGCACGCAGGAAGGAGCCGGCCATAGCAGCCACCACCTTGCGCAAGTGAAGCCGCGTGCGGCTCTGCGCATGAGGCCTTACCACATTGATCGACGCCAGGAACAGCAAGAAACAAAAAGGAAAGTGCCAGTTGCCCTATCGGACATTTCGTGGCTGCCTGCTGGGTCATTTCCCAGAACTTTAAAACGACTCCCCAGGATACTACGTGCGATTCAGTGTCTGACTTTGCTTCGGAACCGAGCCACGGGTCCAGATAGCCGCACTACGTAGGAACCCCCGTAGGAAGTCCGGACCAGCAACGCAGTCCGGGTACTAACTGTATACATAAGCTAGCAGCACCTGCTGCTACGCGTATACCGGAATGGACCCTGGGTCCGATCCAGCTGCTGCTGGGCCTCCGTCAACCGACAGGCTTCCGGCAGTCTCTCACCCTCAGGGTCAAATACCCGATCATTTGGTGATGAAGCTGACGAGAGGCCACTCTTGCGTCTTGTGCCAGCAACGCAAGGTCCGCTGTGACAAGCAAAAGCCCTGTGCAAACTGCGTTAAGGCCCAGGTCGAATGCAGGGTGGTGCCTCCGCAGCCCCCGCGGCGGAGGAGGAAGAAGCCGCATGAGCGGGACCTCATCGAGCGGCTGAAGAAGTATGAGTCCCTCCTGGCCCAGCATGGGGTCAACTTCGACCCTATCGCCGACGACTTCAAGGCCTCGGATAATGCGGACGACGTCGCCGACCTGGGCCAAGACCTCAGCGGACTGAAGACCTCACCCGAGTCTAGTGCCCCGACAGACTATAACCAGGGTGAACCCGATGAAAAGTCAGTCATCTGTCCCCATTTCTCACCTGAAATATCGCTCCCTTCTCTTCCTCACTTCTCTAACCATTTCACAGAAGTATCAAGTACTTTCCCTACTTCAATGGGGTTCGTATTGCTCCTTTTCAGTCTTTCTCATCCCGTCACCATGTATCCTCTCCTGCCCTGACGCTTTCATTCTTAATCTTTCATGGTGTGACGGTGACACACTATTCATCTCTGGTCTCAAAGCTACCGGTGGCTCGAAGCTACTGGTGGCTCGGAGCGCTGTACATATCATGGCCTTATCATCCAAGGCTCCGGCCCCGAGACAAGCTACCCATACCCGATGTCTAACTTCACTCTTAGTATCGGCATACTGATGCTATTATCGACTCTTCGGACGATGAATATGAAGGGCCAACTATTCACCATGCCTTCGACGCCATGTTTGGGGACGGTGACGCGTTTCCCTTCACCGTGGGCGGGACGCAGTCGAGTGTAACTAACTCGCACCCGTCGGCTATCCAAATTCTGCAGCTTTGGCAGATCTATATCAGCAACGTGAATCCGCTGCTAAAGATCAGCCATGTACCGACGCTTCAGGGACATATCATCGGGGCAGGTGCTAACACGGCTAAGATACCGAAGCCCCTCGAGGCTCTGATGTTCAGCATTTATTTCATAGCAGTGACGTCTATGAAGGAGGAAGAGGTCCAGAGCATGTTTGGCGAGGATAGAAATGTACTCCTAAGCAGATATCATACAGCAGTGCAGCAGGCTTTGGTAAACGTGGGATTCATGAGGTCGACCGAGCTCATGGTGCTCCAAGCCTACACGTTATATCTGGTAAGTCTCACTCATCACAGCTTGGGTGCCAAACCTTCGGTAAAGCCCCCAGATCTTTAGGCCAGAGTCACAGTAACTGAGCTTACTATTGTCATAGCTCGGTATCCGGCAGTATACTGATCCACGGACTCTTTTCTGCCTGATCGGAATCGCTGTACGGATCGCGACGCGCCTCGGCCTTCACCGAGACGGGGCCCAGTTCGGCATATCGCCGTTCGACACGGAGATGCGGCGGCGGCTATGGTGGCAAATCGTCATGTTCGACAAGCGGATAGCTGAGATCACCGGGTCAAGCATTACCGCCCTGTCCTCCTCGGGAGGGGACTGTAGGTTGCCGCTCAACATCAACGACACAGATCTCAACACGCATGCCAAAGATCCGCCAGCATCATACCACGGACCAACCGAGATGCTCTTCGCTCTAACCCGTATCGAAATGACCGTAGCCGCCGCACCAAACGGCATCCGGCCCAGCCTCGGCGGTCCAATGGGCAACAAGCCGCGAGTGCAATACAGTCCCTCTCCGTCATCACCCGACCTCGTCACCCACGTGGCCAACGTGAACCTACCCCAAGACCTGGACGGCTACTGCAACTACATTGAGGCTGTTTACCTCAAGCAATGCGACCCCAAGATCCCACTGCACTTCTTCACCCTCATGATGACGCGCCAGGCCCTCTGTAAGCTGCGCGTCATTGACTTCATGTGCCGCGGCATCCCTACCGACACGCTGGAGCAGGCCGAGCGCGACACGCTGTTCACGGAAGCCATTCGTACAATCGAGTACGACAACGAGCTGCTATCCAACGACGGTATAACCGGCTTTTCCTGGTATATGCACATGCACTTCCCCTTCCCGGCGTACATCTTCCTCATGTCTGAGCTGCGGGCGCGAAAGACGGGAGAGCTGGCGGAAAGGGCGTGGGACATCATGCTCCAGAACCACGAGAAGCGGGGCCTGATGCGCAACTTGCGGAGTCCAATGCACATTACCTTTGGCAACATGTTTGTCAAGGCCTGGGACGCGCGCGAGGCGGCCGAGGCGGCGATGGGGAAGCAGCTGCAGCCGCCGAAGTTGGTGGTGATGCTGAGGCAGCACATGGCGAGGATCAACCCCAAACGAAGCGGCAACGCGGGAGCCGGGTCGAGGGACGGCGTGCAGGGAAATATGGGCGTTGGCGTGAATGGGGGACAGCAAGGATACGGACAGCAAGCCGTGGCAGGTTCAGGCTCGACGTCCAGCGCTAGTCCCAGTGTCGGCATGACGTCGGCGGCGGCCAACTACGCGAGTGGTAAGGCCATGTCCGAGGCCCCTATGGGAACGGAAGCAATGGGCGGCGGCGGCGGTGGTATGTCGTTGAACGACAACAACATGATGTTTGGCGGCTTCGACGGCGTCAACCCGTTCTTAGGCGGCGGCGGCCCGATGGCCGATGGTGATTTTGGCCAGATGGATTGGAGTCATTATATGCTTCAGTTCAACAACTTTGGCGGTGGTTACGGCGGTGTGGGTGCCGGTTGGCCTGTTCCCCCGGCCGGCCATCCTCCCGGTGGCCCTGGGAATTAAGGAGTGTACGCCATAAAAAACAACTTCGTTAGGAATTGGCTTTTGGCGTTTCACTCGGCGTAAGAGTAGAGCTTGACCACGGACGGGTCTGGGACGGGGACTAGGTATATACCACTCTTTTCTTTGAAGCGACCAGCCTAAGCGATAGACACTATAATATCGTATACCATTTGGTTGTAACCACCAGCTCTATTCAAGTGATCGCCAGGGCAGAGCGACACCCTTGCTAGACGACACTACTCTGGTGAAGACTGACACCCGACCACTATTCACTTCACATCACTGTTTTGTCCAATTCCACCCTTTAAATGACTGAGTATTTCATTTTACATGGCCGGTTGTTGTATCGGCAGGTCTGACTACATTACACAATTAAAGATAAAATACTAGGCACGGACTCAATGAACGTCCCAGGCCTCTATATGATACATGTGAGCACGCATTCACGGCTTTGATGAGAGACCACCGACACGAAGACCTTTGGCGCCCGCTGCAGTCATAACAAGACAGGCTCCCTGACCCGACTCCCGTCCCTCCACACTACTTACAATCTAGCAGCCACCACTCGTACCCGTGGGGCCAGTCCAAGCATCATCCGTCGTCTCCCTTACGCTCTCATCCCCCTCCACACAAGCCGGCACCGTGACGGTACGGTTCACGCTCTCGAAGATCCACGGCTGCCCGCAGTCCTCCTGCCGCACGTAGACGTAGCTCACCGTCTCGCCCGCCGGCAGGGGGGCGGCGAGGTACCACAGCGGCCGCTCGGCGGTGTAGTTGCTCGCGAGCAGCGGCAGGGCGTCGGCGACGTCCCACGCCCCCAGGTCGGACGAGTTGCCGAGCAGGTACACGTTCTCGCCGTAGTAGGTGGTGGCGTTGACCTCGAAGAGCACGGTGGAGGTGCACCCGACTGTGACGTTGGGGGCGCCGGCCGCGGTGGCGGGAGCGTAGACGCCCTTGGTCGAGCCCGCCTGGCAGGAAGACGGGGGCCCGGGCCGGGTCAGCGGGGAGGGGGCCCAGCTTGGCGGGTATTGGCCCGCGCGGCGCTCGGCCATTGTCACGAAGGAGGCGAAGGACCAGGTCAAGGCGCTGGCGGAGAGCGGCGTGCCCGGAGGGGTCTTGAGGAACTGTTCCGAGAGGGAACCGTTCGAGGGTGTGTATGCTTGGGCGACGGCTACAAAAGAGTCGGCGTAGGTCGTCACTGCGGAGAGGATCTTGCGGAAGGGGTCGGACGTCTTGCATTGCCTGTAGGTGGTCGTCGTGGCGTTGGGGTAGAGGCTCTGGAAGAAGGCGAGGGAAGTGCTGTCGACCGTGATGGATTTCTGGGCGGACCACTGCGCGACGGCGTCGTAGAGAAACTCGGCGGCGCCGAGCGTGATGAGGTACCACGGGTTGCCGTTGTAGTAGATGTCTTCGGGGTAGCGGCCGAGGGCCACCCCTTGAGTGGAAGGTATGCCGGCGTTGATGGGATAGAGGTCCGGGTTGCGGAAGGTGTCAATGAAGACCTTGAAGCTGGCGAGCGACTGACTGTGGCAGGGCTGGAAGGTCGGGCTGTCGCAAGGAGCGTCGATGTCGAAGGCAGAGAGGGCGCCTAGCATGGTGTTGGCATCAATGCCGGTGCGGCCATTGTCGACGTTGATGTTGGCGGTAAGATATTCACCGTTCCAGTATGTTTGGAGGAAGCAGAGCACGTTAGGAGCTTGGTCACAGCCGGTGCAGGTGACGCCTAGAGTGGAGGCAAGCTTGGCGCCCTCGACTAATGCTCGGTACTGGTTCTGGGTGGTGAAGAAGCTGGATCCGGACACCTCCTCCCAGAGGTCGAAGCCCGTCGAGTTCCTGTGTAGATGTTAGCCTGGCGCCGCCGGAGTAACATAAATCCCATGTTGTACGCACCAGTACTGGCCGGTGTAGGAGAGGTCATTCGAGATGATGGGCCAAATGACTTCCCGTACCCTGTCCGACTCTCCCTGAGTAATAAGATAGTTGCTATAAGTTATGATGGCGATGGATCTGAGTGCTGGACCGTCTCTTTGAGGGCGACCCCAGTTGCCATTGAACTTGGTGCCATCTACGTTGTATTTTGGCTCTCCCAGGCCGAGTCCTGACGGCAGCAGCGCGCCTGATGGGTTCTTGACAGTCTGTAACACAGCCTGAGCAGTAATATAGTCCTCGATCCACGGCTTGAGATCTGTCTTGCCGAACAGGAACTCGTCTACAATCATCTTCAGTGTCAAGGCCGAGTCTCTTGTCCAAGTGTAGAAATCTGTGATAGAGTGTCAGTGAATGCTAGAATTGAACTTCTTGGCAAAGGCAATAACGTACAGTCCGGGTTGACCTTGGACGGACTGGCGACCACCAAGCCGGCAGCAGCACCGGGCACCAGACTGCCATTGGGCCCGATGTTGGCGAGCACTCCCTCAAGAGCTATGCGCCGCTCAGTGCCGACAAACGAGTCGACATCGACATTTTGAGGCCAGTCGGCGGCTCTGGTTCCAGCTGCGAGAGCGAGGACGGTGCTTAAGAACCGGCGTGACATCGAGGGGCCCATTATGTATGCGATTGAAGTCACGGAACACCACAAAAGGAAAGGGACGATCACAGCCAGAGAAAGAAAAGTGAGATTATCCCATGCCGATATATATGTAGATCAGCCGCCCTAATTCCCCAATTGCACATGATTATCCAGGATTCCCAGGTCCCCATCGTGCTCATCCCCGGTAGCCGGAACTGGCCCGACTCGATGATGGGCGTCCCTGCCGAGTCCCCAGGCGATGGCACGCTTCGGCAGCCATGGCATAGGGAGGGCAGGGAGGTAGTGGAGAGTCTCGGATTTGATTGAGAAATCTGAATACCAGCGAGTCCAGATGGAGTTTAACGTCGTTGAGCGGTCCGACTCCTTTGTGGGGTGCCGTGCGGAGAGAAAGCAGGAACGCCATCTCGTTTTCTGCGGGGAAGCTAATTTAACTATTTGGAGGTCTTGGAGATGAGAATCCAAAGCTCTTCTCCCTTGGGTATGACAGATGTTCTGACGCCGTATAGATTGTTCGATTCGACATTTTGGAGTTATTACAGTAATTCTTCACAAGATATCCCCGTCTTACAGAAACAGGTACTCGGTAGTTGATGATGGACATCCACTTGGACTGGACCAGAGAAAGTGTTTGACCCAAAGTTCGGCCTTTACTTGAACTGTATCATCACATATCGGAAAGTGCTGCCGAGTAATTGCCCGAGTCCCAAGTTAGCCTACACATGACACCTTTGCCGTGTCTCTAAACTTGGTAGGCACTGTGGTAAGGTCAATCCTTAACTCATGTGCAAGCGAAGTAGCAATAGGACGCTGCCGTGATGAGTGTGGTCTTGTTCTTCTGCTATCTACACATGCCAAAAGTGCCTCTCCGGGGCCATTATACAAGGCAAATGCAACGTATCCCGACTCTCTGCTCTACTATGTAGAAATGATAATGAATGCCAGTGATTACCAGCCTCCAAACACCGTCCATGCAATCACCTGCCTCAAAGTAAGTCCCCATGTGCCGTACACAAAAATAGGCATTATAGACCGCCAAATATAGTACAAAGTGTATTGCCCGCTTCCTAACCAGAGCCAGAACCCGAGTTCTTCTTGGGTTCATCGTCCTTCTTGGCGTCCTTGGGCGCCGTGTCGTCCTCCGCCTTCTTCTGATGAGCAGGGTGATTCGTGATATTATGCCACAAGGACTTCAAGAAGCCTTCGTTCTCGTGTGACTCTCCGTTCGCGGCAGCCGCGTCGTTCGACCTAAAAGCGCAACTAGTTTAGCCCTTTTCACTTCACGTCCAAGCGGTGACCGGTGTTCCCTCACGTTGAAGATGGCCTCTTGACATTCATCACCCGCCTCGCAGTCTTGTCACCGAGCTCATCGGCGAGCATCTCAGCGAGCGTCCGCTGGTTGGCCGATAGTGACTTGGGCATGGCGACCCGGAACTCGACCTTCAGGTCGCCGAAGCCTCCACGCCGGGAGTTGAGCTTCTTCATGCCCTTGCCAGCCAGTGTCATCTTGTCGCCCGTTCCGGTGCCCGTATTAACCTTGACATTGACATCGCCATCTAACGTGGGGATCGTGACCTCTCCACCGAGTAGCGCCGTGGTGAAGGGAATCGTGGCTGTGTATAGAATATCGGATCCTTGGCGACTGAATTTCGGATCGGCCGCGACATTGACGTGAAGGTATAGATCACCACGTCCTGTCCTGGCATTGGCAGCGTCCGGTATTCGTCCCGTCGCTGGCGCGTCGCCCGCCCCATCCACTCGCAACCTCATGCCGTTCTCGATACCGGCCGGGATATCGATATTGAGCGTCGTCTTCTCTCTCACGACACCCTCACCATGACAAGTTCCACACTCGCTGCCCTTAGGTACCGTCTGGCCCGTCCCGCTACACGTCCCGCACGTGCTTGCCATCTGGAAACCACCCTGCATGAAATGTACCCTGGTGCCTGTCCCTCCACAGGCTTTACATGGCGCCCTCGTCGTACCGCTCTTCAACCCACTGCCAGTGCAAGTCTTGCATTGCACGAGCGGCATGATCGTAATCTTCTTATTCGTGCCCTTGGCCGCTTCCATGAAGGATATCGTAGTCTGCACCTCAATGTTATCCCCCACGAGTATCTCCTGCTGGAACGGGTTCCTGGGTCCGCCTCTCCCTCGCCCGGTCTGCTGTCCGGTGAAAGCAGAGAACAGATCTTCAAAGTTAAACCCGCCGCCGAACCCGCCGCCCTGTGCACCAAACCCGGAGAAGGGGTGGCCTCCGCCGAACGGATCGCCGCCGCCCCCACCCATCCCACCGCTGGGATCAAATCCCGCGGCACCGAACTGGTCGTACTGCTCCTTCTTCTTCGGGTCGGAGAGGATCTCGTACGCGGACTGGATCTCGGCGAACTTGTCTTTCGAGCTCGGGTCCTTGTTCGTGTCTGGGTGATATTTCTTAGCGAGCCCGTAGTAGGCCTTCTTGATGTCGGAGGAGGTGGCGCTCTTGCCGACCCCTAGAACGGAATAGGGGTCCTTTTGCGACGCTTGGCTGCGTCCTGTCGCATGGAAGGAGCGCTTCTGGAGGCTGGATGGAGAGGTCCGGGGGCTGGCCTGCCGCGTCGGCCGGGAGGTGACGGTGAATGTGCATATAGGAGCGGCGCTACGGCCGGCGCAGCGTTTTATCCGCTGGTGTCGGTATATCTGGGCCGGCGAGAGGGTGCGCACCGGGAGGACAGCCTTGGGGAGGAGGGTTGAGTTCATTTCGGGGAAACTAATCACAATATCATCTGAGCCTGGAGTTGAGCACAGTATGAAGCAATTGTTTTGGTGATGTTGGGTGTGCTGACACCGTGGTGTGGAATATCAAAATGTATAGATGATTCGGCAAAACTTTTTGATGACATCGCAAGGCCGTCGACAATTGAAGCTCCCGACTTTTTTCTCGTTTGGCCGAAGGAGCCCGCGAATGACGGCCTCAGGCAGCCAGCTAGCTCGGCTTAAGCTGTGCCTGACAGTGTGGAAGTGGGGCTCTTTACGCGCTTGCCCGTTCGACGCGGTTCTCCGCACTGGATTGGAACACGGAAGGAGTGACCCTTGGCTCCATTTTCTGGGTGACAGGCAGGTCGAAACAGATTCCACAAAGCTTCGATGGAAGACATTGGAATATTCGCAGCATTTCTGTGCCCAAATGAGTTACTGTGGCAGGGGGGTAAAGCCTGTAGCTAAGATAGAATTATAAGTTATTTACAGCCTCACTGCCTTATCTAGAAAAGAGCCCTGAATAACGGAAGAATATTTTTCTTTTTGCAACACCGGAAAACGCCGTACCCAGGAAAACAGCGCTGAAATCATTCCGAACTCCGAACACCTCATCCCTGGTATCACATCATGCTGCAACAACTGTGCCCTCGGAGCAAGGCAAACATAGGCATGTCCTCAGTTCTGTTCTGGAAGCGTTCTTTCCATCTTAGCCATTCTCGGCGGCTTGACGGTCACTTCTGTGCGCACCTTGTGTAGGAACTCGACGATGATGTCGTTTTCTTGGACGCCCAGGCCGTTGAAGTGCTTTCGCACCGCGCTGGCGAGTTGATCTTTGCTTTGCCGCCGAAATTCTTTACGTCGCGCCATTGACGGCGAATGTAGGCCGATGCTTCCTGGTTTTGACAGAACCCATTTGCGGACGTCGTTCGTGAAGGCGGTCGGCGTGTCGAGGCGGTAAGCACGTCTGTAAGAGTGGAGGACGTCACGGTCAAATGCAGGCCATTGAAGCTGTTCATTGTCAAGTTAGCATGAGCCGTGACATCAAAGAATAACAGGGGCGTCGAAAGGGTAATAAACGCACTCCAGGAGGTAGGACGCTGTCCTGGGCAGCTGTCGCAGGTGCCGTTGCCGAGGCAGCAGCGGCTGCACTTGTCAGTTCTTGCAACTTGGAGCCTGTCGAGCTCGCAACTCGCTGCAGTTTCCCGTTCGACTGGTGCGCGTGCGTACGTCTGGCCTTCTCTTTGGTCAGCGGTGGGCCGTCAGGCTTGTCGTCGTCGTGGGCGGCTCGGGAGGGTTTGGACGGCGCCATTGTGGGAATTTGAACGGAGACTGGACGTCAGTGCCCTTTTTACATTGCAATCCTTGAGAGGTTAAACTGAAGGTATCGAGTTAAAGCGTTATCACCGTAGCCAATTAACGAATTTGCTGGTCTAGCTTTGCGGAAAGGTTGTGTGAACAGGAGGGAGGAACAGCTGCTGAAGTTTGTGACCATTTTCTGGCGGAGGACCCTGCCCGCATTCATCACCCGCCGTTGGCCAGGGCCAAGGGTCGACGAATTCCGCGGTGACGACACTGCATGGCTCCACATTTATAGAGCCAAAGGAAGGTCCAATGACCGTTTAGGTGTTGCATCGTGCTACCTAACAGTTTTCCACTGCGACTGCACCTGCTTCTGTTAGAGAGTTCTCTGGGAGAAATCACCCGCAATATGGTGTCTGAAGTGAGCAAAAACAGGCCGAAGCCAGTGAAGGAACTCTTCGGTAATTCTTGACAGACGGAGTCCCTAGGTACCTATCACGTCTCCTGTAACCTTAAGGTAGTTGATCAGAGGAAGGGTAACAAGGCACTCGCTTAGCTGAGTTGACCAGGCCGAGAATCGGACACTTGGGTTACTGGCTGCCGAAATGCCAGACCAGTTGCCGTCCGGGCGAATTTGTCTTCCATAGTCGGAGACTAAATCAGACGGCAGTCTCCTCAGCTGGAGGTCTATCTGCCTGTGCGCCACGTAGCCATACTGTGTAGCAGGTAGTAAGCAAGCATCATCCCTCGGACGCTCGGGGCCCCCACGATCGCGGCAAAGCTACGCTACTGTGCGAATATGTGTAGAGACGGGCGAGGCTTCGTACAGTAGCCGCACAAGCTGCGCCTTAGCCTCTGAGTTGAAACCCTCAGACATGAAATCGTGCACAACCCCCGTTACCCTTTGCGGAAACGCCTGCAGCGAAACGGACAGGAAGCTGCCCGTCACTGCAGCTCGATACCGCGACATGAGTCTACAGTCCTCAACACTTCACCATCTCCGGTTCGGAGAATCTGGTTGTCGATGCTATGAACCCTTCCAAGGTTCGCTGCAGCGCAGCTATATCCTGGGCTCATACCGGCACACTCTTGGTGACTTAGAATTGACACTGGCATCACTGTCAGGACAAGACAATGTTCAGCCAGCCGGAACCGTCATTTAATTATCCCACTGCATTCGTGGCTTCGATGCTGACCATTTCGTCGACTTGCATACTTGACCTGCAGCTAGCATGCTAGTGGCGCGTCTGCATGTTCCACACCTTTTTGCCGCACGTTGGAGTTGGGAGTTCAAGCAGGTAACAAATCACCGCACTTGGTGTTGGTCAGGTGCGAATCGAACATATCGCGCTGACCAATATGTTTGGGCCACACCCCCCGGAGCCTCCGACCTGGCACTTGATGCTGCTCTAAACACCCCCGTACATCCGGGTGTGCATGGCATTTATCTGTTGTGTGTAACATGGGATTCAACACTCGGCTCGTTCAGGATATTCCATCCCACGATCCAGCCAACCGACCGGGCCCGACATGCTTGACCAGCCTACCTTACATGGGAGAGGCTGATTTGACCTCGCAGTGATTTCTCCAGCTGATGTGATCTGCCATCGGAAAGCGTTTCTTTCAGAGAGGCGCATTGCCGACCTGGGTGTACGGAACCGCGCTCCGTACATCCTTCTCGCCTCCATTCGATCCAAGGAAAATGGCACACTGCCTGCCTGAGATTGCAGTGACTGCTCCTTAAGAATCGCCGCGCCTCGTGAAACAACTTGATTCAGAGACAGGAGAGATTTCCAGGTCGCGTGCCGCATACCTGGAACCGCGCGAAATACCGGCTCTTTGGGATTGGCGCCACAAATGATCGAATTACGTATCTGCTTGCCGTGTCGGATCTAGGCTGAGGGGCTAGACGCAAGGCTACCAGCAGAAAATGGCCGCTCCCTGACACCTACGTTCATTACCGGAGGCTGGTTCCTGGTAAACTTTGAGCAGTTGAGGTGGGATGCATGCCCTGGTCGTTCTGCTTTGGCTTCGTTTCGAAGCTTGTTCTAAACAGTGGATGTATGTTACCTTGCTTGCATCTTTCGTACGCGAGACATTTGTACCCTCAAAGCCGGCTTTTCGCACTCTGCTCGGATATTCCAGATGCAAAGCTTGACCATCTCTCAAGGACCGGCTAGCCCACTTGCGGTCTACCGATGCTCAGCCAGCGGTCATGACGCTGGTGATTCCAGTTCACGAGTTCAATGACCAAGTTGGGAAATTCTACAGATGCCGTAACCGCCAATCATTTCCAGCCTGTAGTCATTCTCCACGGAAATCTCTAGGCGAGGCGGCAGGATTCGACCCCACCCCAGGGCCTAGCGCAGGTCAAGTTCAGCCCCTGTCCCTGTCGGATGGCGGGGGCCGACATGTGTCTTCGAGCCACCTGAGTGAGCTTTTTCCCCAAGCTGCAGCCGGATTTCCAGCTCCTTTGCAGACATGCCTTGTCGACAGACGCATGGAACAAAGATAAAAAGTTAAAAGCCTTTTAGGCAGGAAAACGACTACTGGAACAATTAGGCGTTACAAGTGCTTCGATACCTCCTTGCGCCGATCCGGCGGAAAGATGGACAGGATCAAGTCATGGAGCGATGTAGTGCCATGGGGAATACGTTACTTACTGCGATAATCGTCACTTAAGGCTTAACAGACGCGTACAGGGCAGTACGCAGGAGACATTATTGCTCAACCTCCTGGTTGTCACGTCACTGCCGAGATCTGAGTCTCGTTGCGGTATGCCGACAGGTATATAATGGAACGGAATTATACCATCTGCTCTCAAGTGTACGCTGAACTCAGTCTCGGCCACCTCCGATGAAGATATGTGTGCATTGACCAGTCAAGGACGGTTGCACGGGGTTCCGACAGGGACCATGGGAGGGCTTGACCCCCAAAATGAGGTGTACAGTGGTGCTCCATCTCGTCGAGACAACGGTGATAACGTCTTGAGGTACTCGCTAAACGCACGACCAGCTCGATGCACGTTGGACGAGAATCGAGGGACCTCGGGTCGAAATCGGCGGACCGATGTTTTCGAACAGCGTTACCGGTGACCACCGACTTCCGAACAGCTGCTCATTGGGGGTTCCATCATCAATTTGGATGGTTCTGACGGACCTCAATTTAGCTGTACTACTAGCCCGGTGTGCGTACGTAACTGCTACTAATAGCCTGCCCACGCAGAGATCGTCTTCCGTCGGCATTAAAAGAACCAGATCTGAGCTGATCTAAGACACATGGGATGGCGCATCAGACAACATTATTCGCGAGATCCACACGAGAATCACCAGCTGTGATATTTACCTCACTGTCTGCAGCAGCACTCAACCACTTGATCATGGACCGAAACATGGTTAAACATCAAGCCATCTCGAACCGGGTGACCCCATCGAGCTGCTAGTCCAGGACTAGCGACAAGAGGAGGTGGTCCACTCTGTCTCCGTCCACTTCTCCAGCACATCGCCAAGCCATGGATTTCAGCGGGCAGCCCTTTAAAATAGGTGCGCTAGTCTAGTTGGGGCAGTGACAAGGTACCAACTAGCCTTGCCCCTAGACTCTAGCACCCGGGGCAAATCTTGGGGACTCAGTGGGCGTGGAATGGGAGTGTGCTTTTTAAAGACCCCCACACGTCCGCCCGCGCTCGAATCTCAGTTCCTCCCACTTCCCCAGAATCAACCATCGAAGAACGTGGGTTGGCCACAAGAAGGTTCCGTCAAGATTCCAACGTCGGACAGAACAAAGAAAGAAAAAAAGCCACGGACAATATCTGGGGAAGCCTTGCACACCATTCTCCTCTTACACGAGCGTCAAAACCACGCTGGATGTAATCGACCCACGGCAACGGCAACGGCAACGGCAACGGCATCGAATTTGGAAAGCCAAACCTTTCACTTCGTAACACTGTACCTCCACTGAGCAGTTCTGCCCCCGCGATTTTACAACCGTCCTCCCACCGTCGACTCAAACTCGCGCTCGCATTTTCGTCCAGCTGTTGTCCACGTTCCTATTGCCGCTCTAACACTTATAACTGGTATGTAATGATGCTCTTTTCTGACTTGTGTTCATTCGATTCGTGTCCGTTCTCCGCCAAGTTATCTCGAACATCGATGCCTGCCCGCTCCGTTCTTCTCCAGCCCATGCTGCGGTGCATTCGCCTATTTCCCTCCGTTGTTCTCACCAGGCGTGTTACTCCTTATTAGACTCAAGGAGCGATGCTTAAGTAGCATGAGTTCACTTGTTGTCGGGAGCTAGGCCTCCTAATCGTATTCTGATCCTCCACCTTCTACACTTTTACACATTGGTCGCATTGCAAAGTACACCCGGGACGTTCTCGTCGCACGCAGATCTTCCATGTGATGGCTGGACAGGAGACAGTCAGGTCTGCAACGAGGGTGCCCTCTCGATAAAACGACTACTTGACACATGTCGCCTACATGCTCGACCTGCGTAGCCTGGCTACATACGGCGACATGCATCTGAGAAAGACGACAACAGAGGAACTGACCAGCGTCCATTTATCCCTCGTTCTTCCTTGAAGCAGCGAGTACGCGCGCTTGGTCCGCTGGGCTGCCGTCTCTCGAGCCACACCCCCCTCCACAGGACCCTTGCCCGGCCCCTCTCCTGCATCTTTCAATGCGCCCAGGCCTGGTCCGGCTGCACTCATTTTACCGCAACTGGCGGGACCATAACTGTCCCAGACTCCCTTCGCTGATCACTTTCCCAAGAAATGAGAAAAGTAAAAAATATATGCTAAAGGCAAAAAGTCTACCAGTTATCTCCTTGCGACTCTCTGTCTGCAGTTTCAGGGCACACTATCGCCCTCCTTCTGTGCTCCACGGTTGCCGAAGAGAGCCACGACCAGCCTTGGAATAATGTTCTCGTAGAACCTGCTCTGGAATCGCCTGGCTGAGATTGGAGGGCGAGCCGGTCACATCGCCCGCTTTGGCGCGGCTGTAAAGCAAGCGCAACCTCTTGCATCATTGCTACAGTTTGTGCAAATACTCGACTTTCAAGTCGCGCTTGAATGCCACCGGGTTATCTCCCTGGTCTTGTTACTTACCGGTCTCGATCACTCCGGTAATTTTGGTTGGCTGCTTCTCCCGCGCACAAGGCTCTCTGCCACTTGTGACCGAGGTGTATCGCAGGTTGTACGACAACGAACCCCCCACGCGAGACGAGGTCTACCAGCGCCGAACACCATCCGCGGAGACGCCCTGGCATCTGCCGATTCTTGTGGAACATGCTGTCTATTGTGACGACACAGCGAACAGATATCACATCTGCGATACCGGTCCGCCGGTCGAATACAACCATGCCGTCAGTTCCAAAACAAGAACCGACACCGCCCCATCAGGTCAAGCTAGAGGAGGAGTTGGACAGGGGCCGGGTACGGAACCGGTCCGAAACGAAGGATGCCGAAGGATTCGATAATGATAATGCCATGGATGGCGACGCGGACGGAAACCATGCTAACTCATCCAACTCGGATGGGGGTCCGGCTCGGAAGCGCCGCAGGAGCCGTAAGGGCCTCGACAAGAAGTTTGAGTGTCCGGAGAAGGGTTGTGGCAAGAGCTATTCGAGGGCAGAGCATCTGTAAGGCGCCCAACCCTCGAGCTATTACCATAATGTGCGGTTCTTGCTAATGACTTATGAAAGGTACCGTCATCAACTGAACCATAATCCCAAACAAGTCTACAGATGCGACTGGGGCGACTGCACTCGAACCTTTGTCCGACTAGACCTGTGTAACCGACACAAGGATCGTCACACGGCCAAGGGATCAGCACTGAATCGCAAGGATTCCCTTCCGTCGTCTTTCATGGGGCAAGCCTCTCCAGTTGTAGACGGGCGACAGTTGTTCCAGCACGCGGGATCGATTTCTCCTGAAGCCAACCGTCCTAATACTGCATACGGCAAGATCAATCACATGAATATGCCGTACCATTCCCCTAAGGACGGCGTGGGGAGTCCGTACACGCCTTTGGTCAATACTCCGCCGACCGGTTACCCCAACGGCCACCACCCAAATGGCGTGGACTATCTGTACCATGAAGGTAGCTATCACAACGGTCCCGGTCAACGAGCGCCTCATCACTCACCTGCGGGGCCACAACGACCATCTGTGCAAACCAACGTAGGCCCCTACATGTCGCCTATGTCGGCACAACAAGGGTACCATAGTCAGACACACAACACGCCACAGTCCTCTGCCGGGGTACCGCAATACGTGCCGCCCCAAAACTTCACCCCTCTATCGTTGCCGCCCTCCGATTTCTTGACATCGTCAGCGCCTGTTCCGCGTGAGTCTCAGCAGGCGTATGCTCCACCTACCTCCTCTGAATATTCAGAGCAAAATCAGCAACAGCAGTCCAGTGATATGGTGCTCCTGGACCAAATGAGCATGCCTCAGACCATTCCCATCTTCGGTCCGACTGATAGCATGCTGAACAAGTCACCTTACGTAGGCATGCCGGAAGACTTCATGGCTTATCTGTTCAGTACCAACAACACCCAATCCGGCGAGGGTTCTCCTATGATTGGAGCGCAGGTGCAAAGTTACAAGTAAGTTAAAGTTCTTACCGCTCATTCTTAATGCCTGTTATGAACTCGACTAACCCTATCTCTGTAGTTACGGCGGGTTCAATCAATACGCTGAGGCATACTACGGCCCCGACCAAACGACGGGATATTATCCTCCGTCTGTAGCACCGCAACAGGTGATGTCTGTCACGAATCTTCTCGACCAGAACCTTCCCGAGTCTATCATCTCTGCCGACAAGAGCGATGAGATCTTCGAGTTCATCAAAGAGAGATTCCACGAAAACGGCCATGCGCCCATTGAGCGCCAGCGAGACAGCATCATAGACGGCGATCGGAGCGAAGATACCCACATGCTCAGTCGGCGGATGATGCAGATGTACATCGGATCGTACTGGTTCCACTTCAGTGATCAGATTCCAATTCTGCATAAACCGACTTTCCAGCCGGATAAGACGCCGAATCTGCTCCTGATCGCCATGATGACCATTGGAGCGGCGTGTTTGGATAAGAGCCACGGTCAGACGATGACAAAGGCGGGTGCGAAGCTGTCCAACTTCCTTGCGTGGCATCTTCGCTGGGAGATGTTTCAAGACACCAATTGCAGGCCACCAGCAAAGCTCTGGGTGTTTCAGACACTGCTGCTGCTTGAATTGTATGAGAAGATGTACTCTACGAGAGAGCTCCATGAACGGGCGCACATACACCACGCGACTACCATCACCCTCATGCGCCGCGGTCGTGCGCTAATAGGTAAGTCGGCGTTGGATTCGCCGCCTAATCCAAGAGACCCGGAGAAGCAGAACGGATCGCGACACTCGTCAACGTCCGGAGCGGCGCATACTCCTGATGATTGGTGGAATCACTGGATAACAAACGAGTCCACCCGGCGCGCAGCCTTCGCGGCATTTGTGATTGACTCGATACATGCTACGATGTTTGGCCACTCGACTGTTATGGTAGCCCACGAGATGCGCCTTCCCCTTCCTTGCGATGAGAAGCTATGGAAGGCCACTAGCGGAGCCGAGGTTGGAAGGATCGAAGCTCACATTATGTCAAGCAACCAAAAGCCGTTCTCCTTCTTGGAGGGACTAAAGAGGACACTGAACAACCAGGAGGTGCAGACGAACTCATTTGGCCGGACCATTTTGATGGCTGGACTTCTCAGCGTCAGCTGGCACATGAACCAACGAGATCTCCAGGTCAACTCCCTGAGCGGCGTCAATCTGGGCGGGCGTGACAAGTGGCGCGGCACCCTGACAAGGGCTTTCGACTGGTGGAAGAGTGACTTCGACAAGTCCCTGTCCCTGTCTGACCCCTACTACAACGACGATGCACAGCGGAATGAGGCCAATGTGGTCTTCGAAAGTCGGACCGTACTGCATCACCTGGCACATATGGCCATGCATGTGGATATAGTCGACTGCCAGATCTTTGCGCGAGCCAAGCGACTTCTTGGCCGCGCCATCAGCCCACAGGACCTAAATAGCGCAAAACGGCGGATGAGGGACATTTGGGCCCCATCAGCCAAAGCCCGAGACGCGACATGCTACGCCCTGAAGTTCCTCGCCTCGGTGCTCTGTCCGGAGGATTCGCAGGTGTCACCGCCGGCGGGGTATACGCCCTCTCCGGAGTCGTACTCTGCGCGTGACGATGTGCTGCTCAACCGACCCTGGGTGCTGTATTTCGCCGCGCTGGTGGTCTGGTGCTACGGCTATGCGCTCGAGGGAGCATGCCCGAATATCCCGTTACCGACGACACAGCAAGAGAAGATGCGCCAGATGCGTGCCTACCTGCTCAAGTACAGCCACGTCTCGAGCCCCGAGGAGCTGAAACTCATGAAGGGAATCAACCAGAATACGGCGCTGATGATGGTCCTTAAGGACACATTTGAAGAGACGCGGTGGGAGCTGCTGCAGGAAGGGGCTACGCTTGTACAGAACTGTATAAACTTGAATATTGGGGCTGCGAAGGAATGACGGATATTATTTAACGAGGGATGCCAGGAGGACTCGAAGCGATTTACAAAGATGGCGGGCGTCTGGACTGGGTTGGGGTGAAGGAACTTAATCACATGTGGCTTCCCCGTTTTGGCTCTTGCAGCACTGGGACGGGGTCAAGGGGCCGACAAAATACATCCGATATGTATATTTCTTTTCGGCGAGAGGATGGATGACGGCAAAAAAAAGATGTTCCTTCATGAACAAGGAGACCCTTAACTGGTTCTGAACGTGTGGGCATTGGAAGAGGCCATAGAAGGACGACGACCTTACTCTTTGTTTTAACGTATACCCATATATGTTTTCCCGGTAGGGGTTGCGTCTCTGTCGTTAACCATTTTTAAATATCCTGACGTGGTATAAGATGAGTCCGAATCCTTACGGTTCATCTTAACGGTTTAGGACGGCTCCTGAATTCGGCTGCGAACGGGCCAGTCAGCAAACGGGATTGATTACTTGCATGATGAACTGACGCGTAGCACATGTGGCGTACAAGCGCTGTAAATCACTCTGCACGTCAGCAATCAAGCTTTGTGTCGCGCCATTCTGTCTGCTGTCAACTCGACGGGTGACGAGTCACATGTCGTTAGAATGATGGCGTTCAATACCTGCTGAAACAGCAAGGGGGAAGTCAGTTACCTAGGTATCTGAACTTGAACTTCGACCTTAGCAGAGAGAGTTAGGTTAGGTCAGGTTAGCACTTATGATGAGATAAGCTATATCAGGGTCACAGAGATCAGCGAGGAAAGGTGCGAGCCGTCCGGGTCAAAGATAGCGTGGGGGGTTTCCCGTCGGCATAGCACCTTGGAAATTCCGGATCTGTCAATAGTGGTTCGTTGTGTCTGAGGATTGTCACCCTTGAAGCCGGGTCCTTACGGAAAGAAAGTACTCCACCGACCTGGATATGGCCATGTTACCTGTTTGCCTGTGCGGCAGATCAAACGCGGCACGAAGCTTTTGACCGTGGTAAAATCTAATGAGTCCATTTGGCCGTAATACTGAAGTCCTTAGGGCTGATAGCTTGAAATTAGGTGTAGATGATTAGGCCCTTAGCGATTAGGACATTATCCAACATGTGGGTAGGTAGATACCTAGACAAGAACAGACGGCTAGACGGCAGACTCGAGGGTGATACATTAAAGCTGCCACGGGGCGAATCTAACACAATGTCATCGCCTCCAATTAGTATCACATCCTCCTCGGTGTCCGAGATTGTACTGCCAAAGAGAAAACGGAGCTCCCCACACTCTGTCGGGCTCGGCTCCGGTCTTGAAGGACCGATGAGGGACAGAGGGGCGCGTGTGGACATCGCTAGGTACCTAGGTATATTTCTGCCTTATCTGGAAACCCCACCACCATCCACCAATAGAGAGCATTATCTTGCGGGGCTCCCGCAGCCAATGGTAGCACTACGTGCCTTAGTATCTTCACCTTTCCGCTGCGGACAAGTCTAGGTACTAAGTGAACATCAAGTGTGCCGCGATAATGTGGGAATATCTTGCCGAGAAGTTGATCTGGACTGTCCCGACCGCGGATTCGATCCGAGTTTGGGCACCCAGCTCGTCGAAAGGACCTTCGATGTGGACCTGCTGGTCGGGACACTCGTCGAGCAGCAGCCTGAGAAGATTCGACAGAGACATTTGCCCGAGGTACAGGCCTGTGTGTGGACTTGGGGCTGGGCCGGGGCGGGGGCAGGTTGCAGCGCCATCGGCAGCAAGTTGTCCGTAGGACGTCATCACTTGCTCGAGACTGGTCTCCTTGGGCGCCGCGCGCCACCAGTCCGAGACGGCGCTCATGTAGGTGACGGACTGCAGCGTGCCCATCTTGTAGGGCGTGGTGTCGATCGAGCAGAGCAAGAAGGCGGACGGATAGTGCTTCCAGAGGTCGGAGAGGAGCGCCTGTGCACGCTTCCGTGGCGCGTTCTTCTTGATGGTGGCCGGGTCTTGCGTGACGAGCTCCGCGGCTCGTCTGAGCCGCTCCTCCTCCGCGGCGGTCAGCAAGGGCCGCGCTGGAGGCGCTGTGTGGGGACGAGGACTTGGCGAGGAGGCATATTGGCCTGTTGTCGCCGTCACCTACTCTGTCCGGCTCGAGAGATGGTGGACAGGAGAGGTAAACAGATGTTGAGCCAAAATTAGGGTGGGGGAGTGCATCTATGCGGCGTGGTGTTTGACCTTGTTTCATGCAACGCCACCCGATCACCCACTCACCTCGTCTCACCCGTCAGCATCGAGGACGGCAGCACCGTTTCATTGCACCGCTGGTTGCCAGGGACCCTGAATCACGAGGCCACAGGTCCAGCGTTAGGACATATATGGGCTACCTTGAACATTTTCACCTTCTCCTGCTCACGTCGCTCGCCAGACATCTCTCGGTCTCTGGCTTGACATCGCCCTTCTCCTCACCCCGTACACATATTCCAGTCCGACCCAACCATGGCATGGCAACAGGATGACGGCTACGGGGAGGTCATCTTCCAGTCCGAGGACAAGTCATACTCATACCATAAGTCCAAGTCCATATTCATCAAACGCGAACGCCCAGACGCAGCCGGACCATACGTCAAGGAACGCTTCAAGGTCGAGCCTATCGCCCTACGCCTCCTCGCAAGTCAAACAACCATCCCGGTCCCGAAGCTGGTCGCCTCCGGCCAGGACGCCGACGGCCTCCACTATGTCGCCACCGAGTACATCCTCGGCTCCGTCCGCGGAGACATGGCTGCGACTGAGTGCCGCACGCCGCGCCTCCACCGTCCACTGCAAGTCGACACGCCGTGCAGGGCATTGCGCGGACACCGTCCGCGACAACGCCTACAGATTCGTCAAGGGGGTGGTGCTGCCCCAGCTGGCGACGCTGAGGAGCCGCTCGACGGGCCTCGGCGGCGTCGTGGTCCCGCCGAGATGGGTCCTCGAGTACGACAAGAGGAAGTCTTGGCCGGTGTTGACTTCTGACCGGGAGGAATATGTCTTTACCCATCATGACCTTGTTCTGCACAACCTGTTGGTCCACACGCAGACGCTGGAGGTGCTGGCCCTGGTGGAGATGGAGGAGTGCGGGTATTTTCCTCCAGAATTGCAGCAGTGGCAGTATGACCGGCCTGGGCAGTTCAGACTGTACGAAAATCAGAATTTGGTGCAGGAGCATATCAGGCTTCTAAGCGGGCAGGATAGTAGTATCGCGTAGACGGTGAGGAGGGTGAGTGAGACGTGTATCAAGTGGCGATTCTACCCAGGGGGGCCTAGAGAGGAGAAACGGGAGGAGAGTGTAGTCAATCTGAAAAAGCAGCTCTAGGATTACATTAGCAGACTTTTGCAACGCTCGGCCATGATGTACCGTATGCACTGTGCCTCCCCATATCTCTACTATGAAGTTCTCCCAAGCCACCGGGTCCTCAACACTACAAGACTTGAGGCTCCCCTTGTCCGTCTCCGCTGCCCGTTGCCATCTCGCATCACCATTCCAAGTCTCCAACAAGCGATCTGGTGAGATGCGATGGGGATGGTGGTGTTGCTGCTGCGTGGCTGCAAGGATGTCCCAAAACGGGGGATGGGCGGCCTAGCCACGCTAACCGGATGTGGACTTACAGAACGGTGCCAGCAGTGTCCTAAAGCTTAAACTGTGGGCTCTGGTGCTGCTCTTCACCCCGCTCCTCCCCTGCTCGGACTTTGGAGTTTAGGCTTATCGATAGCTTCCCGTAAAGGCGTGCTCTGGACCCCGCGGCCCTTCATGAACTATAACTGTGTAGGTACCTAGGTATGGTGATGTACTGTACATTCCCGCTTAAGTCCGACGTCGAGCTCTCCGTCAGCCGTGAACCCTCGTCAATCCATCGCGACCTCGGATGCTTCAAAAGGGAATCTCATTCAAAATAATAACAATAGAATTGCAACTTTCGACCAGCTTGTCAACCACTAACTCCTCAAAGATAACCGTAGTGATATAAGCCAACCCCTGCCTTATCAGCCATTGTCAACCCGGCGTGTTACTATTCGATACGACCCAAATAGCACGAGGGAAACCACCAACGGTCCCCGTATCAGAAGGCAGGGCCCGTCACAATGGTACACTTGACGCAGCTGCCACCGGAGATACTCCACAACATCCTCAGCCACGTAGAGCCTGAAGACACGGTCTACGTACGGCAGACGTGCCGGCACCTGCTCACATTCGTCGACGGGAACCGGGCTCTCTTCCGCGAGCTATACTACCGAAAGCTGGTAAGCCTCGGCCTACCTGCTGCCTGGCGTGGATCTGCACTTTAAGCACCCACCACTAACTTGAATGCCCAGGATGATCCACCCTCAGCCGACCTCGACTGGGAGAAGGAGATTAGGGACTACATCAGGCTGCGGGCGATATGCCTGGCCAAGGGGGTCGACAAGGTAGGTGTGCCTGAAAAATGGAAGCGTGACTGGAAATATGCCGGCTCGTCTACGGGTACGGTAGCCTTCGCAGCGGAATTCTGACAGATGCCGTTTGGGCACATATATACAGAAGTCCGAACTAGCCTTCGTCTACACTACCACAACCCGTCTGCTCTCCCGCTCCGCCCGCTCTCTCGACCGTCCCACCCGCTCCGTGACCTCGGCCCCGTCCCGCAACGCTTCGCTCCTCACCGAGTTGTTCTCCGACGAATCCAACCGAGCCGCTTTCCTGTGTCGATCCTTCATCTTCGAGCGGGCGAGGGGCGAGACCAAGAACTTCTCCGACCCGCCCAAGGCCGAGCACCAGATGAGCGCGCACCTGCACAGCCTGTACGGCAGGCCGCTGCTCAAGCACGGTCGGACCCGCTCGTCGGGTATGTACCCTTTCGCCTGCTCCAAGGTCTACGACCTGCGGCAGTACACCGAAAACACGCACTGGGGCCCGTTCATGAACGACGGCAGCCTGAGGGTAGACTGGGAAAAGGTCGAGGCCATCCTCCTCGTCCTGAGCAATAACATCAAGAGCAAGAGCCTCGACAGGTTCTCCATCTTTGCGCATTTCTGGGACACGCCCTTCGCCGGCCCCTGGGAGGGCAGCTACATCCCGTGGCCGCCGGCCGCGGAGCGAGAGCAGACCGAACTGCAGCGGCGGGACCCGTACAACGTGTCGGGGACGTGGTTGCGCGTGGTCTGCTTCCTCGACTACAACGACTTCTTCGCGTATAACTTCCCGATCGCGGACGAGCTGCCCGAAAACGTTCCCCGCCCGGCGCTGGACACCTTTGAGGCGACGAGGTTGATCCTGATGAAGATTCGCGTTACCGATATCACCGACCCGGAGGAAGGGGATGGAGAGGGGCCCGTGGTGCATTTCAAGGGATTTTCGAGGAGTCTAGACAGCAGCTGGGACGATAATGCGGACTCGGATCTAAGAGGTGAGGTCCGACTCTATCGCGGAGTGCCTTTTTCTTCGGCTTTATGTGACATGCGAACTCTGCTGACTTTGAAGGTATTAAAGGTACTGCTAGGATGACGCCGGAGGGCGAGGTGAGATGGACGACGTATTCAATCTTCAGCGGACAGGAAAGGTGGAAGAGCGAGGGCATACAGATTGGTGGACGCAGGTCCGCGCGGGGGGTTATTGGGAATTGGTTCGAGAAGTACGCCTCTCCTCTCCCTCCACTTACTGATCTGTTGGGTGAGAATGCACATGCTGACAAGGGCGAAAGGGACCACGATCCCCACGGGCCGTGTGGACCGACGGCGTTCTGGAAGATATCGGACCGGGCAGTCAGGAGCAACGATCACCAAGTCGAGCTGAACGACTTCCTTCCCATCGTGGACGGCTACGAGCACGAGTTCGACCCCGACGACGAGAGTGTGTTTGATGTCGGGAACACCAACACTGATGACGTGGATGACGACGAAGACGTGGACGCTTTTCTGCCCGTGGAAGTTGAGTACATTGACTTTGACGATTGACTCAGTCCGGTTCATTCTGTTTCTGAGATTGTGTACTTGCTTGAGCGGCTAGAAAAAAACAGACCTCAGCCTTTCGCGGTACTATGTGGGTGAGTGACAATGCACACATAGTCATTAGCTTACACCAGTCATAATTTGCTGCTACTCTCCGGGATGATCGGGCTCGCAGACGGAGCAGTATTGACCTCGGCATGGTCATGGGGGGCCAGCAAGCCCCCATCCAACTCCCTCGATAGCCTGATCCTGAGATGTGCCAAGTCCTTGCCGGCGTTGACGACCTCGCCCTCGATCAAGGTCACGTTCTCCGCCGGGTACCGGCCGCAGCAGCGTGACGGTCGGTGTCCTCGCGACGAGCCCAGAAAGAAGCAGAATCGGGACCTCGCTGAACATCGCCGGCGACAGGCTGCTGGAGTAGTCAACAGCGCCGTTGCGTTAGACGCATGCGGCCAGAAGCTAGTCTATATACTGTATGGTAGCGGTTGCACGCATCTCTAATTGATGTGTACCTAGTAGTATCATTGCTGTCTAAATATCAAGGCTTATCTTCTAAATACTATCTCAAGTTTAATGATGCGCATTCCTTTGCACACTCTCATTTTGACTCACAACCACAAGTTTTCACTGAAGAATCTCTCTGAAAGACACTGAAACGGAATAAGGTGCACCACCTGAGAAATGTCAGCGCAGCAGCGCCAAGACGCCGCGAGCCGGCCTACCGGGATTCACTGGGTTAGGCCAATCCCTGCCAAAAGTACAGCCTAGACTTATCCTAAAACTTACCTCGGCAACTTTCCACCTCGTCATCATCATCATCATTTACTGCAGTAGCTTCCAAACACGACACAACAACCATTTGACGGGAGCAAAACATCATCACCAACTGCACCTAACTCCTTATTTGACCGGATGTAGGCGCATCTAGCGCCAGCACCTAAAGACCCAAGCCAAAATGGAGTTCATAACCTCCCTCCGGCACTCGACCTTCGACCCCTCCAAGCCCTCCCTCTTCGAGCTCCTCTCGGAAGCCCAGCTGGCTTCCCTCCTACCCCCGACGCTGCGCTACCTCCTGACCGTCCTGACGCAGCGCCACCCGCGCTACCTCCTGCGCTTGCTCAACTCCTTCGACGAGCTCTACGCCCTGCTCCTCCTAGTCGTCGAGCGCCACTACCTGCTCACTCGCGGCGGCAGCTTCACCGAGCACTTCTACGGCCTCAAGCGCGAGCGCTGCCCGACGCGCGAGGTCCCCCGCGCCGCCGCCGCCGCGCCGGCCCTGGTCCGCGACGCGACGGCCCTGAGCCGCGCCGACGTGTGGCGCAACCTGACCGTGCTGGTCGGCGTGCCGTACCTCAAGCGCAAGCTCGACGAGGCGTTCGAGATCGAGGCCCCGCGCGCGGCCGTGCTGGGGCGGAGCTACACGACGTTACCTGCCGATGCGGGGGTGAGGGAGAGGCTGAGGTACTACTACAGGGTGTTTCTGAGGAGGGTGTATCCCAGCGTCAACGCCCTGTATTACCTGTCGCTGCTGGCGTTCAACCTGGCGTACCTGTTTGACAGGAGCAGATACCACTCGCCGCTGCTGTGGCTGGTCGGCACGAGGGTCAGAAGGATGGGCGCGGCGGACTACAATGCCATCGAAATGCTGGGCAAGAGCGCGCAGTCCGGAGCCGCGGGGCAGAGGCCCGGCAGCGTCTTCAGTCCGAGGAATCTGACTGCGAGAGCGTTGGGCGGGTTGTCGGTGCTGTTGCCCACCAGCATCTTTGCGCTCAAGTTCCTAGAGTGGTGGTATGCCAGCGACTTTGCGAAGCAGCTGTCGCGGAGGGCCGCCGAGAGCTTGGATCTGCCGCCGCCTGTGGTGGCTGGCTTGGACGTGGAGGATGGGAGGAAGCAGCGGGAGGCAAAGAAGATACAGGACGGGGAGGGGTTGGACGCGAAGAAAGAAGGAGAAAAAGACGATGACGCCGTGTTGGCGGAGAAAGCGCCTATTGCTACGCCGTCGCTGCTCCCAATCTTCACGGTTTCGCCGCCGGAAGATTCCCAGCTGTGTCCGATATGCGGCGATGAGATCGTCACGGCCACGGCCTGCCAGACGGGGATCGTGTACTGCTACACCTGCATCCACAGGTGGATTGCTGGACAGCACCCACGGCAGGAGGAGTTCATGCAGGACCGGACCGGCAAGTGGGAGAGCGGCGAGGGGAGATGTGCTGTTACCGGACGCCGCGTGCTGGGCGGAACCGAGGGCTTGAGGAGGATCATGGTATAGCTGAGCTGCGTACGGGTTGCAGCATGGGCGTTGTTGGGATGTACACTACAAATCATCACTTTGCGCGTCTGCAAAAGACTACATGGAAGGCTTCGATGGAGGAAAATATACCCCCTCTTTTTTGTATTATCTGCCTACCCCTTCACTTCAGAGATCCCTCGGCCACGAAGTACACTGCGCTCCCGCTCCCTGGCGAACTAACCACAATAGCGGCGTCCTTCTGCTCCTGAGTCAAGTCCATCTTGGAGTAATACTCCTTTTCCCAGGCCTCCTTGACCGCACCAACCTTGTCGGCAGGCACGAGGTGCACGCTGCACCCTCCCCAGCCCGCGCCCGTCAGTCGGCTACCGTAGCTCCCAGCCCTCCTCGCGATGGCGCACAGCTCGTCAATCTCTGGACAGCTGCACTCATACACGTCCCGGCACGAATCCTGCGTCTCGTTGAGCAGCGCGCCGAGACGGGCATTGTACTCGCTCGTGTCCGACACACCCTCCTCAGGCCGCTTGTCGGGGTGCTCGAGCAGCTCCAGGAACTTGAGCACCCGCAGTGCCTCGGAGTAGACGTGCAGCGCCCGCTGGCGCAGCTTGAACCGCTCAGCCCGGACGGGGAAGCGAGAGGTGAAGCGCGCCTCGAGCTGGGACACGGAGATGTTGAGCGTTGCGGCAATCTCCTCACGTGTGTATCCCTCCTCTTTCGTGAGCGTGGCTTTCGTCAGGCGCACCAGCTCGGTAAGTTCTTCCGGGAGAGTAGGAGCTTTAGTGTCGGACGAGGAGGGGTTGTTGTCGTGGTGTTGCAGGGCAAAGTACGTCTCGTGGAAGCCGTGCAGGCTGATGCCCAGCGGCGCGACGTCGCCGGGGAGGTGGGTGGACGGCGGGTTGAGCACTGCGTTCAGGTAGGCGGCCGCCATACTGCACTCCACCACGCGGAGGTTGTAGTGGATCGGTCCTGTAACTTGCTTGTTGGAAGTGACGAAGGATTGGGCAATTAGGAAGGTCAGATCGGGGTGCGTCTTGGGGATGTTCACCGGCCGCGCGGTGAGCTTGGGGGTGAAGGAGACGTAGACGGCGCTGCCGCGCTCTGAGAAGACGGAGGCGGACTGGTCCATGCCGCCAGAGTTGACGCCGACGGCGCGCTCACTGACGATGGCGAGCTCCGTGAGCTCCGTCTTATCCACGTTCTCCTCGCCGTTGGCGATCAGGACCGCCAGGGCGCTGGCGCTGACGAAGGCGGCGCTGGAAGAGAGGCCACCGCCAGCGGGGACGGTGCCGTGCATGAGGATCTGCATGCTCTTGGGCTTGAAGTCGCGGTGCCTTTTCCGCAGAAGCTCGAGGGCGCCGCGTAGACCAGACTTGAAGTAGTTGGTCCACTCGTGGACCGTGGCGTCGATCTCGACGGCGTCATAGGGAATGTCGAATTCGTGCGACGGGAACTTGTCCTTGTGCAGGTTGGCGATCTGGATCTTGAAGGTGCCCTTGGACTCGTCACTCGGCTGCGTCCTGACGGCGAGGACGACGTCCTCATTGATAGCCATGGGCAGGACAGAGTACAGCGAGTAGTCGATGTGCTCGCCGATGATGTTCACGCGGCCCGGCGAGCGCGAGACGAACTCGGCCTCGTGGCCGTAGGTGGCTTTGAATTGTGTGAGGAGGTCATCCCACCGTTTGGCCTGGGCCAGGGTCGTCTTGGAGTCATGCGTGTAGATATCTTGCAGCGAGCGCGCGGTAGGGACCGTTCCGGCCATGATGATGACGAGCAAGGCTGGGAGGATCGGGGCGGGCAGGTCAAGAGAAAAAAGTTGTCTTCCCTTCACTTATTCTGGCCGTCTGCTTCAAACTTTGATCATTCCACAAGATATTCAAGCGACCATCGTGCCCCTCCACACGACGGCGCTGATGCGGGGAGTCACATCCCCACATGGAAGGAGCTCCAGTTGGTATCACCATCGCGCTTTCCGTCGGGTGAATTCAAATGACGTGAAGAATTCGGCTCCGGTTGCCCCGAATCGGGTATTACAATACCTACGTACCTACCTACGTACCTTAGTACGCGTAGTACATGAGAGAGACGATATCAAGTGTCCCAAAACACCAAGATCTGGATAGTGAAGAAGGATACTAATGAACGCCGTCTTTCGATCCTGATGGTCTGGACTTTGGATATAAAAATCTTATTCGGACCACCTCGCTGAGCTCAGCTTTGAATCCGAATATCACACTAAACCTTCTGATGATCCAGATCTGACGTCGGCCAACGTCATGATCACCTGAATTCTCTCGCAAACGTCTGCCCTAGGAGCCACTGCTAGTTCCAGCAAGAATGCATATAATAGAGCCATCTGCAGACTTGACACGTCTGACCAGAGAGGTTCTCTTTTCCGTACCTTGTACTCCAGTATCACTATCACCAGTCAAGCAATCATAAAACACCAACCGCTTATATCCACTCACAATGGCAGGAGAAGACTGCGGATGTTCCTCATCCGGTAAATGCGGCTGCGGAGAGACGTGCACCTGTCCCAACTGCCCAGTAAGACCCCGCTACCCTGCCGGTTTCTGGAAAGTAGAATATACTTACGCATGTTTACAGAAGAATGCCAAATAACTCCCGCTGCCTTACGGTAGTCCTCATGTAACTGTACCGGTTGAGGAAGCGTAGCTGACCAACGTGGTATGGCTGGGCACATGGAAGGCATTATTGTGTATAGTAAAATCTAAGTCAGATCGAGAACTACCTGGTATAAATAACGAGACACTTTTACAGTGCCACACCTGTTTGAATCAAACGCTGGCGTCCAGTCAGTATAAGGAAATATTCAGCCTTGTGTACGTCGGCTGTTGATGTAAGAGGAATATCAAGACCCCTTGCACCGGGACTTCATAGACTGCGCCCAGCTCAGGCATTCGATGAGATGGGGACTACCACACGCGAAACTAGTTAGCATGGCCTGGTTAAGATATTCAAGTGCTGAAAGCGCCGGTTTTCTACATATTCCATGAGAACGCCCATGAACAATGGAAGCATGAACCAAGATACTTCATTATTGTGATATATACAACCCGCCGGAGCGGTTTGGACAGCCTCGGCGCAACAACGCGCCAGCCGTGCTTGCTGGCTTCAGCACGACCTTTGGTTTTCTGAAGTTCAGGAAATACTTTTACCGTACCTCGCCGAGGGCGAAAACACTTTTTCAAGCCGCCTCATGATAGATGCGTGCAGGGCACCTCAACGACTGCCGGACTGGGGGGTGAATCCGGAGAGATTGAAGGCCAGTGGTATAAGCGTTGAAGCAAAGATAGAAATGCTGACATGCTGGCCAAAACACACTTCCCGAACTTCCCGATGAAAACCAGACGCAGATAACAGACAAAACGCCGCCACTCAAGAATGCAGTCCACTAGTCCGCTTCTTCATCAATTCTCTCCGGGCTTTGTCCTTGGCTATTTCTTGTTGTTAGCGTACTATATCAGTAAGGGAGTGAAGGACGAGAACACGTACCACCGTCCCAAGAGATGAACTCATGCAGAGCGGATCCACCAGGCACCATAGGCAGGACAGGAACCTTCTTGTCCGTAATGACCTCCAGCAGGGCTGGGCCATCGCTGTCAATCAGCCACTTAAGAGCATCCACAACCTCCTCAGGCTTAGCCACACGACGGTGTTGAACGCCCATGGCGTCAGCGAGCTTCATGAAATCTGGGTTCCTCTGGTGAGTGTGAGAGTAGCGATCCTCGTAGAAGAGGTTCTGCCATTGCGTCACCATTCCTTGCTCCTCGTTGTTCAAGACAATAACCTTGACGCCAATGTTGAACTGAGCAGCAGTCGACAGCTCAGTGAGAGTCATGTTGAAGGACGCGTCGCCATCAATGTCAATGACGAGAGCATCGGGCCGTGCAACCTTGGCACCAATGGCTGCGGGGAGACCGTAGCCCATAGTTCCGAGACCTCCAGACGTGATCATGGTCCGAGGATACCTCCACCGGAAATGTTGTGCTGTCCACATCTGGTGCTGGCCGACGCCAGTCGTGATGATCGTGTGCTCCTTGCGGTTCGCCGTCAAATTGCTAAGCTCTTCAATCATAGTCTGCGGCTTGATCATCCCCGCCCGCTCCGCTCGCTCGAAATCGCTCAGAGGCCACTTCTTCTTCCACTCGTTGATCTGGTCGAACCAAGCCTGGCGATCGGCCATGGTCCTAATTTCGACATGAGGGAGAAGCTGTTGCAAATTGGATGCAACATCGCCCTCAACGGCCTCCGTAGCCTGGACGACCTTGTTAATGTTCTTGGGCATGATCTCGAAGTGAACGATGCCTCCCCGTCCCTCAGCAGCGGCCGCCTTCGCTGCAGGAGCGAACTTCGTAACGGCGCCCGTCACACGATCATCAAAGCGACCGCCAAGGCAGATGATGAGATCTGCGTGCTGCATTGCCATGTTGGCATATGCCGAGCCGTGCATGCCAAGCATGTGCAGAGACTTCTCGTCCAACTCGTCAAAGGCACCCAGGCCGTGGAGGGTTGTGGTCACGGGGATAGAGCACTTGTCGGCAAACTCCTTAAGAAGCTCGACGCCGCCCTCAGACTGGATAATACCTTGACCAGCATAAATAACCGGCTTCTTAGCAACGTTGACCAGGTCAGCGACGCGGCGAATCGAACCGTCAAGCTGACGTTGAGTCAACTGCAGGACGGCACGTGAAGCAGCACTGGGCAGCGGTGGAAGGGTAGACTCGGTCGGAATAGCCTTCCGCAACACACCGGCAGTGATATCCTTGGGCAGGTCTACGAGAACGGGTCCGGGACGACCGCTAGTAGCGATCTCGAATGCCTCGTTAATCCGCTTCGGCAGCTCAGCCACGTTCTTCACCATAACATTCCACTTAGTGCATGCTCGTGAGATTCCGACGACATCGGCTTCTTGGAAGGCATCACTCCCAATTGCTGACGTGACGACCTGACCGCTGAAGACAACCATTGGGGTGCCGTCCGCCAGCGCGTCCGCCATGGGCGTCACGACATTGGTCGCGCCGGGGCCGGATGTGACCAACACCACGCCCGGCTTGCCGGAAGCCCGTGCGTAACCCTCAGCCATGTGGCCGGCTCCTTGTTCGTGTTTTGGGAGGATGAAGTCAAAATGCTTCGAATTGTAGATAGCATCGAACACGGGTAGAATAGCGCCGCCAGGATAGCCGACTGACACACCGTGTTAGTCACACACCGCCGAGATGAAAACTTATGCACAGCTTACAGATATGCTTCACTCCTTGCCTCAACATCATTTCGTGAAATATCTCCCCTCCGGTCTTGCCAATAAATCTACGGGAAGCTCTGTTAGTCATTTGGGCTGGGTCGACTGGGGTGTAAACGATCGGGGCGGTAAGCATACGACTCATCCATCTCGCTCTGGCGAGGGCTGACCAGAGGCTGGACATTATGCCTAGTCTTCACATCGCTGGGGTTGAAGGAAGGACTAGGTGTCGGTCGTGTTTCGCTGTGTGAACAGACGTGTTAGTCGTTTGTTTTGCGTGGAGGGTGAGTCACGGCGAACCCGACGAGGGGTCAAGATCTGGCGACACGGGAGCGGACTTACGCAGCGACAGAATTGGCAGCAGCGGAGGTAACCTGATTCCGTACAGTCGAGGGTACCTTCCGGGACGTTGTGATAGCTGAGACGGCGGGAGAAGTGGTGAGAGATCGCAAATGGCAAGATTGGCGCTGAGCCACGGCCTTAGTGACGGCCCGAGTGGCCTGGCCGGAGCGCAACATCGTGTCGAGGGGGAAACAGCGGCGAGGATCGGAGAGCGATTAAGTTAAGAGCGTAGCAAAGCACGAGAGAAGAGACCAAATGTACGAATGATTCCTGTGACCTGGAAAGAGAATGAAAAGCCGGATGGTTTTGGCCTTGTTCCTCCAACGGAACAGATGTCAATTCGCTGGTTAAGGAATGAGTCGAACAACGTGGTGTAGCCGTGGTTTTAGTCCGTACCTCTCTGGGCTGTTCCGACTGACCGGGGGGCAATGAGTCCTCCAACGCTGGAAAATTTAACACTAGGCGCTAATTACCCCACAGTTTGCCCAGTTGGGTGAGCCAACCAGGTGATTCCAGAGGCGATATCGGGCATCAGATCCCGATACTTAGTGGACCAATCGATAAGCCACGGATGGTCAAGGGTCCAGACCGCTATCGAGGTTCTCCAGATTTAACAATGACTTAAACAACGCCGGCTGGACGACGATAGACTTTGGTATTAAGTAGGTAGTTTCCATGGTCGAGCGCCCAGGCTTCGAAGTTAGGTCCAAGACGACGGTCAGACCATAAGCCAGGGCTGCTGTGCTTCCATTGCTGTTCTGTTGGTTAGGATTTACCTGGGGTGGCAATTATGAATATGAGACCGGCCAAGTGAGATGCTTCTGCTGAGTTATCGAAGTGGTCTTGTCCCCGTTTTGAGCGAAGACATAGATCAGCCAGTTGCTCTAAGAGATCCAGTTACAGCATTGCTCATGTCTCCACGCCTTGCACCCGATTTTTAGCTGTCAGTGTTGTCGGTGATTTGGACGACATGCTTGCACATTATTCTAGAGGTATACCTATGACATTTAGGCCAATGACATTCGTGGTAGTCAAGTGGCGTCTTTTAGCTCAGCAAATCTAACTTTGGTAATACAGATCGAGCGCCTCTATGGACACTTGAAACTTGACCGTCATTCTTACAAGACGACAGTTTATTGTAGTATCCTCCTTGAGTCACGCCGAGCGACAGTAAAACTAAGAAGCCTGAACTGGGAGTAATACCTGGAAACGAGCACTGTTTTGAGTTTATCTCCGGTCTGTCTCTCGCAGTTCGCAGGCCAAGTGCTCATACATGTGGGGCATTAAGCCGACAGCTCTTGCTGGTACTATGTACGTCGCAGGAGCTCCATTGAATTGCAGTATTTAAGACTCTCGTCACCGCTGTTCTGTAATAAACGTTCAACAAAGCTGAATATATCCTGAATATTGCGAAAGCTTCGAGTCTCCAGGAGACTTGCTGTTTCCAACAATTTAGGTACGTTCATTGTCTCTTTGGGGTTGCGAAGGAGGGGCACAAAGGCGAGAGGGCAAAAGCCCTGACCGCTGCACTCTCTCGTCATACCCCGCCCTCCAAGCATCGCACACAGAAAATGTCGTCAAACTTTGGCATTACCCCGCCTTGCCCAGCAGCTGCTTATCTCCGAGCTGGAGGAGCTGATTGAAAGCTGAAGCTGAGCTTTTGAGCAGTCGTGAGCTGTTATGAGCCGCAGCATGACTTCCAAGTGGTGTATGCTTAGATTTCGGAGTCTTAGAGAGACACTCACATTCGTGCATCCGTCTATGGCAGTGAATGTTTGTGAACTGGACGGTGAGACAGGTTTTTCTGTACGAATTCACTCAATTGGCGGGGTTAAGCACGGGAGTTGTCGATAACAACAATCTGCCCCACCTGCCTCATTTTTACCGTTGCCCGCCAGTTTTCAGAAGTTGTTTCCTGCCCAACTCCTCCTCTCTGTTCAGCACTTCCTCCCGCCCTCTGCCCTCTGTGACCACCTAGCAGGCAAAAGGCTCGACGGTGCAGGTACTTGACCCATTTCCCCTGCTCAGATTCACTGTCATATATCCTGCCTTGCTCTCCCGCTTGCTGCTGTTTCGTCGGGTGCGAGCTAACAGAAAGTGGCAACTAGGAGATTTTGTCAGCACTTTCAAGTCGCCTGATAAAATTCAGAACCTGCCCCGCTTCATCTCAACTCTTTCATACAACAAACCACCACATAACCAGGTCGTCGTATCAATACCGCCAAAATGGTCAAGTAAGTCATTCATTCCATTTGCAGCTCTCGATGGCGGTGATGTCTGTCCAGCATCTGAGCACCCTCAACATGCTGCGCAAGACTCTTGGTCTTCGTCGAGTTACCCCTCCCGGAGATAAGCCTCTCCTCCATGATGGTGGCCATGATGCTAATTTTTGCGCTCAACAGCTTCACGATCGAGGAGATTCGGGCGTTGATGGGTGAGTTCCCTCAGATATATATACAGTCGATCTAGGAGGTTCCTCGGTCTCGAAATGGTTTGCGCTTTGGGGACATCCTTTGCGATGTCTTCGGAGCCGCCGTTGCCGAAGCCGTTGGATACTCAAAGCTCGATTTATCCAATACAGCGCTTCACCCAGCAATTTCACTGACCTATCCTTCGAACAGACAAGCCGACAAATGTTCGGAACATGTCCGTCATTGCCCACGTCGACCACGGTAAATCCACTTTGACCGACTCTCTCCTCGCCAAGGCCGGTATTATTTCGGCCGGTAAAGCTGGTGATGCTCGTGCCACAGATACCCGTGCCGACGAACAGGAGCGTGGTATCACTATCAAGTCCACAGCTATCTCGCTGTACGGAAACCTCCCTGATCCTGAGGATCTCAAGGACATCGTTGGCCAGGCTTCCAACGGCCAGGACTTCTTGATCAACCTGATCGACTCGCCCGGTCACGTTGATTTCTCATCTGAGGTCACTGCTGCTCTCCGTGTCACCGACGGTGCTCTTGTCGTTGTCGACACCGTTGAGGGTGTGTGCGTCCAGACCGAGACTGTCCTCCGGCAGGCTCTTGGTGAGCGCATCAAGCCCGTCGTCATCATCAACAAGGTTGATCGTGCTCTTCTCGAGCTCCAGGTCACCAAGGAGGATCTGTACCAGTCTTTCTCGAGAACTATCGAGTCCGTCAACGTTATCATCTCGACGTACTTCGACAAGGCCCTCGGTGATGTTCAGGTTTACCCCTACAAGGGCACCGTTGCCTTCGGTTCCGGTCTCCACGGCTGGGCTTTCACCATCCGTCAGTTCGCGACTCGTTATGCCAAGAAGTTCGGTGTCGACCGCAACAAGATGATGGAGCGTCTCTGGGTAAGTCTTGAAAAATCGCAGTCGTGTTCATAGAATGCAGGGGTTGCTAACCGTCAAACAGGGAGACAACTACTTCAACCCCAAGACCAAGAAGTGGACCAAGAACGGCACATACGAGGGCCAGCCTCTTGAGCGTGCTTTCAACCAGTTCATCCTGGACCCCATCTTCAAGATTTTCGCGTCCGTCATGAACTTCAAGAAGGAGGAGACGGCCACTCTTCTTGAGAAGCTCAACCTCAAGCTCTCTGTCGACGACCGTGAGAAGGAGGGCAAGCAGCTCCTCAAGGCTGTCATGCGCACTTTCCTTCCCGCTGCTGACTGCCTTCTGGAGATGATGATTCTCCACCTTCCATCCCCCGTCACTGCCCAGAAGTACCGTGTTGAGACTCTGTACGAGGGTCCTGCTGATGACGAGGCTGCCATTGCCATCCGTGACTGCGACCCCAAGGGACCTCTCATGCTTTACGTCTCCAAGATGGTGCCGACCTCCGATAAGGGTCGTTTCTACGCCTTCGGCCGTGTCTTTGCCGGTACTGTCAAGTCTGGTCTTAAGGTCCGCATCCAGGGACCCAACTACACCCCTGGAAAGAAGGAGGACCTGTTCATTAAGGCTATTCAGCGTACCGTTCTCATGATGGGCGGCAAGGTCGAGCCTATCGATGATATGCCCGCCGGAAACATTGTTGGTCTTGTCGGTATCGATCAGTTCCTTCTCAAGAGCGGTACCCTCACCACCAGCGAGACTGCCCACAATCTCAAGGTCATGAAGTTCTCCGTTTCCCCCGTCGTGCAGCGCTCCGTCCAGGTCAAGAACGCGCAGGATCTTCCTAAGTTGGTTGAAGGTCTCAAGCGTCTGTCCAAGTCCGACCCCTGCGTCCTGACGTCGACTTCCGAGTCCGGTGAGCACGTCGTTGCCGGTGCCGGTGAGCTCCATCTCGAGATTTGCTTGAAGGATCTCGAGGAGGACCACGCTGGTGTTCCTCTCATCATCTCCGACCCCGTCGTCAACTACCGTGAGACCGTCGGTGCCAAGTCGAGCATGACTGCCCTCTCCAAGTCTCCCAACAAGCACAACCGTCTGTACATGGTTGCCGAGCCTATGGACGAGGAGCTTGCCAAGGCCATTGAGGCTGGTCAGATCTCGCCCCGCGACGATTTCAAGGCTCGCGCTCGTATCCTTGCCGACGAGTTCGGCTGGGACGTTACCGATGCCCGTAAGATCTGGACTTTCGGCCCTGATACCAACGGTGCCAACTTGCTGGTCGATCAGACCAAGGCTGTCCAGTACCTGAACGAAATCAAGGACTCTGTCGTCTCTGGTTTCCAGTGGGCCACTAGGGAGGGCCCCGTCGCTGAGGAGCCCATGCGTTCCGTCCGCTTCAACATTCTCGATGTCACTCTCCACGCCGATGCCATTCATCGCGGTGGTGGCCAGATCATCCCCACTGCCCGTCGTGTGCTCTATGCCGCCATGCTCCTCGCCGAGCCCGGTCTGCTTGAGCCCGTCTTCCTGGTTGAGATCCAGGTGCCCGAGACTGCCATGGGTGGTGTCTATGGTGTCCTGACCCGCCGTCGTGGACACGTTTTCCAGGAGGAGCAGCGCCCTGGTACTCCTCTCTTCACCATCAAGGCTTACCTCCCCGTCATGGAGTCTTTCGGCTTCAACGGCGATCTCCGCCAGGCCACCTCTGGACAGGCCTTCCCCACGATGATCTTCGACCACTGGCAGATTCTTCCCGGTGGCTCTCCTCTGGATAACACCTCGAAGGTCGGCCAGATCGTCACGACGATGCGGAAGCGCAAGGGTATCAAGGTGGAGGTGCCCGGTGTCGACAACGTAAGTTTTCACGCTCTGGCGATTCCCCTATCAATGGCTGGTAGCATACTGACATGTGGAAATAGTACTATGACAAGCTATAAACGGCTTTTGCCAAGCATATGCAAACCCTCTATTCGCGCCTCGATCGATAGGATCACGGCGCTTCTCTCACGATATATGACGCTCTACTCAATTGGGGCAAAACAGGGGTCACCGTCAGAGTCGGGATGGTGTGGCAGGCCAAAAGTCAAGGCTTTGATAGATAGTTGAAGGCAATAGGGATGCCGTCTGCTGTAGTTGACTTTTTGCTGGTTGTAGCAACGTAGAAACTGATTTGTTCTCTGACCTTTCCCGATGAATGCTCCATATCTGTACTGTAGTGGTGACCATGCCAGTGGTCGTCTCGAGGCACCCACCCTACCGAGCTCGATGATGTGACGCTTCAAGCAGAACCGACCGTCGATCTCTTTTCGGACAGGAGGACGCAGAGTATGACATGAGATTATCAGGCACCCCATATGCGACTGGTCGCTAATGGGAGTCTTCGGGCGCATACAGTAGCACGTTGGCACGAGGACCGCTATCAATGCTGCCAAGAAGTCAATGACCTTCTATCAGTATCGATATGAGTACTTCATAAGAGAAGAGATTGTTTGATGAATATATACGTCATGAGACAAAACAGGTGTGTTTCGCGTGCCCTGGAATTTAGTAAGTAGGATTAAGCAAGGTGATGCCTTCACGAAGACCAATAGTTTAAACAAATCGTCGGATTCTCGTGCCAAGAGAAAGTCCGTCGACGCCTGTACTGCAGTTTTCTCCCCGCGTGAAGAAAGTTTTTGGGATTGTCAATTGGACTATTCGCCGCTAAAGGCCCCGCGTAGCCAGCTTAGCTTAGCTACCTAGGTACTTACCACGCAGGGGAGTTCAGCATCCGCCGCCAGCCTTGCCAGACATCTGCATCGAGACATACTGCTAGATTGCATAGCGCCGGCAGCAAATCTTTTGAAAACAGAAACATCTTGCGAATACTGTACCTGTTGTATCAGTCGCATCACGGCGCCTTTCTTCGACATTTGCCGAAACTTCTCATGCCGGCATAAAACTAAGCACATTTTCTGGCTCCACGCCATACATAAAGCATGTTGTTCCCAGAAGAGGATGCGCCTATGCTGAAGGCATGGATTATCAAACGACTCGAGAACACGTATGCTGCCTCTCGATCCACCCTTGCACGGCCACCTGGATCTCCTCATGTGTTCAAGCTAACCTCGTCCCGAAATCAGGTCCGATGCAGACGCCGATGTCCTGGCCGAATATGTCCTCGCCCTTCTGCGCCACGAGGGCACCGTTGAGGAGGTGCGAGCGCTCTGTGAAGCCGAAATACCGGATTTCCTCAAAGAAGACTCGAGCGTCTTTGTCAATGATGTGTTCGACGCGATCCAGTACAGGTCATACCTGCCCGGCGGCGGCCTGCCGCGGCCGAACGCGACTGCTATGCCACTGCAAGGGCTGCCCTACGATGATTCACCCGTGTCCTTGGAGCCACTGGCGCAAAACGGCTCGAGGAAGCGCTCATACCACGACCGCGGCGATGTGCAGATGCAGGATGCGGCGGAATACTACAGCAACCAGCCAAGATCCTACAAACAGCCGCGCCGCGGTCGAGGAGGGAGGATGGACGACGCGAATGGCTTCCGAGGAGGACCAGCAACTGGCGGGTTCCCAGCAGCGGGTGTGTACCAGATTCCGCCGACATATGGAGCTCCTACGCCTGGCGCGCAACAGCCATTCGATCCAAACAGCTTCGACCCCAACAACCCTATGGAGGCGATGATGAGGCTGCAGGCCATGGGCTTGCCGCTGCCGCCACTGCCCCCGTTTCCACAGCCAGGGCAACAGCAGCAACCCAGGAGGAGGCAGCGGTGCAGAGATTACGATACCAAGGGATACTGTGCCAGGGGCAACAGCTGCATGTTTGAGCACGGGACGGACTCGATATTCGTTCCGCCAGTGATGCCGCTTCCCCAGTCGCCCAGTCATGAAGGTAAGGCAGGCTCTACTATTAAGCTGGACCGTCAGATTGCTAATGTCCCTCAGAATACGACCCAACGAACGCAGGCATGCTACTGCCCCAAATGCCCCTTCCCAATGCAACTCGCTCCTACCAACCCTTCAACTCCGATGCCAAATCCCAACGCCCACCGCACAACGGGAGACCAAAATTCCCGCGAAAAGGGCTCCGAAGAGCCGCGTTCTCAGCCGAAGGCCCGGTCCTAGACAGGACAAAGTCAACAATCGTAGTGGAGAACATCCCCGAAGAGCACTTCAGCGAAGAGGCAGTCCGTGACTTCTTCTCTCAGTACGGCACCATCACAGAAATCTCGATGCGACCATACAAGCACCTAGCCATCGTCAAGTTCGACTCCTGGAACGCCGCCAACGCCGCCTACCGCAGTCCAAAGGTCATCTTCGACAACCGATTCGTAAAGGTCTTCTGGTACAAGGACACGGATGAAGAGTCCAGCCCGACCGGAAGCAAAAATGGCGCACCTGCCGCTGCCACTAGGGAAGGCAGCGCCTCGGCCCCATCCGCTGCAACCCCCGAGATCGACATGGAAGACTTCCTCCGCAAACAAGAAGAGGCGCAGAAGGCCTTCCTGGAGAAGCAGCAAAAGGCGGCCGAGCTCGAGCGCCAGCGCGAGGAGCTGGAGCGCAAGCAGAAGGAGCTCCTCGCCAAACAGCAGGCCGAAAGACAGAAGCTGTACGCGAGGATCGCGGCCCTTTCCGGCGCCAAGAAGGACGAGAACCCCGCCGACGACTCGCTCGAAGATAACAAAACGAAGGACAAGGCGACGACTTCCCAGAGCGAGGCGCTGCGCGCGCAGCTGGCCGCGCTGGAGGCCGAGGCGAAGCAACTGGGCATCGACCCGGACGCCGTGCAGGAGGAGGAGCCGTGGGGCGGCTTCCCTCACAGAGGCGCGTATAGGGGCCGTGGCAAGGGCGGCTTCGTGCCCAGGGGACGGGGAGGCTACGTGCCCCGCGGTGCCGCGGGTTATCGCGGGAGGGGTGGAGGAGTAGGGGCGCCGAGAGGCGGGGGACATGCTGCCTATGCGGCCTATTCGATTGATAACCGGCCTAAGAAGGTGGCTGTCACCGGGGTAGACTTCACGGACGATGAGAAGGGGGAGAAGTTGAGGCAGTTTTTATTTGTGAGTTTACCATCTACCCATCTTGGCCGCTTTACTGAAGACGGCTTGTGCTGACCATCGTATTGCAGGGGATCGGCGAGTTTACAGACATCCAGGAGACTGCGGCCACGACGACCATCACGTTTAAGGACCGGAAGACGGCAGAGAAGTTCTTCTACGGCCTGCGGAACAAGCAGATACCGGGTATCGACGGCCAGATAGAGCTGAGTTGGGTCACGGACCAGACGGCGTCGTCTTCGACAGCCGGTAGCTCCCCGGCCGCGAACGGTGGAGCGCAAAAAGCGGCGACCGCCACGGGCGAGGAGCAGCAGAAGGATCAGGCGGGGCAGAATGGTGGCGGCGATAAAGACGTCGCGATGCAGGAGCAGCCCGAGGAGCAGGTGGAGATGGATTATGATGTTGTCGGCGACGACCAGTGGGACATTGGGTGAACGATCTGGAAGCTGGTTGAGTGACACGGACTGAAGGCAGTGGTCATGGGCTGAGCAGAAAAGCGTGCTTTGTATAGTAGCAATTGTCTTCATGTATTACTAGCAAGCCTGGAGGATTGGTCATCTTAGGAGAAACCAGGCTGAGGAATACGGACTTGACGCCGAAAATGGCCATGAGAAGTCAAACATGTTACGCCGCATGGTGCACGGTTAAGGAGCGCGAAACGCACACCCCTTTGAATGCTTTGGTATCCACGTCGACTACATCTACTCCAGTCCGTCTAACATGACTACCGCGTGTCGTCTCCTTTCCCAGCCCAGGTTGACTGAGCTGGTTTCTTCATCCCTCGACTTCCTGCCTCACGCCATGCCTGCCCGATCAGTAACCTGGGAAGCCATATGCCCCGATAAACAATGTAGAGCACCTAGGTAGAGGCTTCCTCGTTGAGAGGAAACCCCCGAACGCCGACTCCAGAGCTCCCGCTCACCGAAAAGCCAAACACACTTTTGAAAAACAGGCGGAATGCAAGTCACCTTCGACTGCTTTTTTTCCTTTCCACGGGGTATCGTTGAGATAATGGTATGCACCGATGCAATTAAATCCTTTTTGCCCCGTTTCACCGACCCCGGTGTGCTTTGGACCCTTAATGTTGAACCACACCCACTACCTTCCTCCCGTTTTCGCTGCTCCCATTGTTGTTGTTGAAAATCATTGGCCCGTCCCGGTCTCATGAAGCGTCGTCAATGGCTCACCTTTTTTGGATGCACCGTCCATGTATGTGAGTGTGAAAGAAAAGCATAGGACGCCTGCCTCTACCAATGCTGACTCCGCCAGGCCGTTGTCTGGTGACGCGCAGCGTCGTCGTGTCTTGAGATATTATGTTGAAATGACATTGAACTTGTCTGTCGATTGTTGAATGTTTTGCACTTAGGTCGGGGACTTTATGCGGACGATGTAGCCTCTGCGGCCGGTGCTGTGCTGTGAGAGGCACCGTTCGTGTTCGGCTCACCTTCAGGCACTGCGTCCAGGTTTGGGACAGTGAGGCTGTCTAGGACCTCGAAGATAGTGCGTGGTTGGTGGAAGTCGTTGTTCACTATGTAAGTCGTTAGTATGTAGCTTTATCCCCGGCTAGGGGCCTAACTCACCGATATTAACCAGAAACCAATGTTCCATCATGTCCTCGAGCAGCAGTCGACTAGGGGTGTTCGCCTCGTAACAACGCGCCCAGTCCGTACCGAGTTGGAACGCCTCGTCCTTCCAAGCGAGGAAACTGATACTCTCCACGATGGTGGGCTGCACAATCTCTTTGCCGGGGAACACACCCCAGGTAACAGCGTTAGGGCCTTCGTTCGGTGCGTTCGTCGTGAAGTCGCCCTCCCTCTTGACGGCGTAATAGGTCAGGTCTGGGTTCTGCTCGATACGGCGGACCATCTCGGGGAAGACGTCCGGATGGACTAGCAATTCGACGTAGGCCTTCTGGTAGACATAACCGTTTGGCGGACCCCAGCCGTGGATGGGATGGGATGATTTCACCCCATTGACAGCGGGCTGCGAGTTGATGGTCAGGAAACCTCGTTTGTTGAGGGCGATGAGGTCGTCCTTGATCGAATCGGCTTCGCTGGTGAGAGGTGATTCGCTCCACGGGAGGGCCTCGATCTTCTTCTCGAGATATTTAACGAACATAGCCGCGATGTCGCTGATAGACCTGGGTTCACCCCACTTCTTGCGATTCTCTTCATTTGTGCCGGTCAAGCCGATGCCATAGGCGTCCAGCTCACCGAAAGCTGGCGACCTCGAGTCACCCCAGCGGCCGTTGGGAAACTCATCCCAGTCCTGTGTCCGCAGCACGTACGACTTGTTCCGGTTGCGCCAGAAGATGGGTCGTACATCCTCTTCGCGACGACCGAAGCCGAGGGATTGCTTCCAGGGGAGAGCTTGCTTGAGCGGGCGGTTGGGCGAGGGCATCCAGTCGAGCTCCTCCAGAAGCATGCGTGTAGCTTGGGCCAGGTTCATGGTGTAGAAGTGCAGGTGGCGGATACCGGCAGCGAGGATCTTCCGGCACATCTCAGCGACAAGAACCTTGCCTAATTCTCTCACAGCCACATCATCGTTCTTGACGGGCTCCAGCTTGGCCATCCAGTCCTCGGGAATCTTGCACTTCATGTGATTTGCGCGGCGTATGAAGCTGGCATATGTCGCTATGGGCATGATACCCGGGACGATGGGCACATTTATGCCTTTTGCCCGCACCTTGTTCACCCATCGCAGGAAATTGTCCACATCGTAGAACATCTGAGTCACGATGAAGGTAGCGCCCATGTCGACCTTTTCTTTCAGGTGGTCCAGAAGCTGTTCCTCGTCCTTGTTGTCGTCACAACCCTCAGGGTAACCGGCAACGCCGATATCGAAGTGGTCGCCGTACGTGTCGCGGATATGGCGGACCAGATCGCGGGCGTACTGGAAGCCCCCCTCAGTGGCCACCCATTTCTCCTTCTCTCGAGGCGGATCTCCCCGTAGGGCGAGGATGTTGGTACATCCGGCTTTGTACGCCTTCCGCAGCGCGTCGTTGACCTTCTCCTCGCCCATGTCGGTACATGTGAGGTGCATGCACGTTTCCAGGCCAAAGTAGGTCTGAGCTTGGACGACCATCTCGCATGTGAGCTCCGCGATACGGCCCCCAGCCCCCCAGGTGATGTCGATGAACTTGGGTCCGAAGTTATACATGCGCTCTATCCGCTCGTAGAGGTTTTGGACGCCCTGGGCGGTCTTGGGTGGGAAGTACTCGAAAGAGAAGGACGGCTCGCCCGTCCTCTCGGCGTCGGCTAACATCTCGCGAATATGCATCTTGGGCGAAGGTCAAGTTTTGGTCGGGTGTGGACAGCTATAAACAAGGGACTGTGGCCGCACGGTCAGTATGGCTTAGGTCAAGACTAGAAACATCGTGAAGCGACACGCAGGATGCCATGGGCAGGTAGTGGTATATATTCAACCCCAAGCTATGCTAGGAAGGGATACGGCTGTCATGACTGTGGCTGATGGTGTGGAAACAAATCACGACAAATAATAGCAAGGGAGCCAGAACGAAGAACATGTCTTACAATGTGGACAAACTGGAAATAAGCTTAGCTGTCAGCGCATCCGTCCCGTCCTCCCTTTCCCCGGGCTCCGGACTTGGATCTGAAGAGACAGACGGAAAACACTGTAGCAGGCCCAGCTGAGTAGGTTCCAGGTCTAGCTGTGAGATTGACGGACAAGAAAGAAGAAGCAAAATAGGAGGGAAAAGGAAATGAAGTCACGCAAAGGAAGGTGATCGAGACTGAGCGAGTGGAGACGTTTGACCGCAGGAGTCCGGTGCTCTCGTCCTTTAGGGTCCGACATTTTCAAGAGATGCGGCCGCTGCCGGCGGCTTGATCATTGGATGACTGATGTGCAGTGGGCGTGCCTTGTGGAGGGTAGGATGCAAGCACATTAGCACAAAGTTGGACCGCCCTGCATGCCGTTTTCTAGAAGTGGAGGGGCACCGCATACGCCCCCTCTGCTGTGGCATTGTTACCTCCAAACGTCTCATCCCGGGTTTGTCTGTCTGTAGCTTGCCCGTGATTGAACAGTATCTGACTGAAATCTTCCCTTCCGTACTTATACATATTGCCATTGTCATGAGGGAGCTTCAAAGGATACCTCCGGATCGTGTGGGAGAGAAAAAGTGCCCGATAAGGCGTATCGTGACCCCACCATCAAGCCCATTTGCCCCGCCAAAGCCGCCCCTCCCAGATCCGCGTTCCTGGTTTGTTCCAACGGCAGGCCCAGGTTTTTAGGTTGCTCTTGCCTAAACCAATCCCCAAAGACGATCGCTGGGTCGACGATGCACTCTATCTCAGATGCAGTTAGGTTTTGCCAAAGTCTGGTTATTGGTTGCACGTCGCCTTATGAGTGCGGCTGCGATACCTTAGGACTGGACCTGCCTGACTAAGGTAGGTATCTAGGTAATTGACCTTGTGGTTAATCGCGCCCTGAATATGACAATGTGATTTCCAGCGACGGGGTGTTCGGAATGGGTGCCATCCTCACTCACCGCCTCGGCTTGCGCATCTTTGCGTTTGAGCAATCATAAATACCCAGCTGTGGTTGGCTGTTTGTCGTTCGCTTGTTGGGGGACCCATCATCGTCTCTTATGTGATAGGTAACATGGAAGGTAGCGTGAGGTCGTCTGCATGCAGCACTTCGCTCTGTTTCTCTCCGGAACCTGACCATCCAATGGCTTTGTGACTGTACCGTATTTCTATACATGGATTGCATGTCGCCCAGCTATATGCGTGCTGCCATAAAGGTGCACACAATGGCTAGAAGCTCACGTTGCCCAAGGAGGCTAGAAGAGTCTGCCCATAGGGCTTCCTTGGTAGAAAATTGCGTAAAAAGGTGTTATTATGTGTATTAAAAACTATGGGTTATCCTTCATCGTCGCCGAAGGAGCCGGTCTACATAATTTTTCTCTTAAGCACCATAATGCGTACCATAGGTTGAGTTTCCTGCCACCACGTCGAGGAACTTCTCCGCGATGATGGAGTCTAGCAGCAGTCAGCAAGGCACACTCCTTCGGCGAGCATCACGGCTAGTCAGCCGATATGGACAACTTACCGGTCTTGGTCGACGGATGTAGCTCATCATACCACATGAAACCGCTGAGGGGTCCTTGGGCGGTGAGGTCCTGGCAGTTTGAGGTGTTCACCGGGTCGCAGTGGTGGAAGAAGCCCTTGGAGATCGCTGGAGCATCGAGGTATTGCGAAGGATTGTTGTGAATATCCACTAGCAATTTGTGGACGTTGAATATGTCGAAGCTTGCCCCAGGCCACCGCGACTTCACCACAGTCTGGAAAGGGACGCCGTAATCGAAGATGGTGTTGACATTAGTACTGTATTCTTTGATCTTTTGGCTGTACTCGGTGATATTGTACTGAGTCTTGTTGCCCCAGTACTGGCTGTCGCCTATGCCTCCCTCCGAGATTGGGGCATACAGAGGCGCCAGCTCCAGCGGTGCAATGTTGAGGAGGACAAACCGACGTCCTCCAGTCTGATATATATTGTCAAATACGCTCCAGACGCAGTCAACGTAGTCCGAAATGGTCGTCCCAGGCGCTTGCGAGTCGCTCAGGAAGGCGCCATAACCCAAGTCGTTGGTGCCGATCCACAGGGCATAAACGGTGTTCTCGGCAGTTCTGTCGGGGTACAAGGCTTTGAAAGCAACGTCTGCTTTGAATGACGGGATTTCGTCGTCGATGACAGAGGGGAATGACCTGTGAATAGCGGCGAAATCCCGCGATATTATCTCGTTGGAGCAGGTAGCTCCACTAACAGCATAGTCGAGATATCTGGCGCCGGTGTACTGAGCGACATACTGCCCCCAAGCAGGCCCACCACTGGCAGTCACATTGCTAACTGTCTGGTAGCTACCCGGCGGGGGAGGTTGGCCGTTGTTGTTGATATAGTATCCGAGACGGCCATTGTCTGTGTAGCTGTCTCCAAAAGTGACGAAATTGTCGAAGGGCTTCGAGGAGCAGCTCTTCGCTGTGGCGACCGATGCTCCGGCCAGAAGCAAATAGAAGAGCATGGCTAAAGGCAAGGAGATCTAATTTTGACAAAGTAGCTAAAGATCTTGACAGGCGACTAAAGCCCCAAGAGATTCACTGACACCGGTAACCAGGAAACGCTCAGTAAGGAAGCGGACGACGAGGCGGACCAGATCTCCGGATCCAAGGATTCGGGCATTGTCCATTGCTATATAGCTAGGCACTACTTAGCTATACAGCACGGCACCCTCGCTTCCAAATGTGGGTGAGGGCACTAAATCGTGCCATTCACCCGGGAGAGGGCATCGACTACGACGCCGGGACGGAAATGCCAACTGCAGGCGGCTATTTGGAGGACTCCATTCAAGCTGCAGCTCAGGCCGGGAGATATATATCCTTGGCAGGGCGAGCGGAGTCAAAGTCGCCATTGGCCAATTCGAGCCATCATCGACGAGACTCCATAACGCACTACACCGTAGGCCGCACCGGGGCGATCGGGAGGTGGAGCGTCGAGAGCTTGAACGGGACGAACAAGCGAGTGACAGTCGCAGTTCTGCCGGCTCTGATGCGCGTCTCCGGCGCAGCTAATGTGAGGGGAAGGAAGGGCGGTAGAACGATTGTAGAAGGTGTGGAGAGGTGGAGAGGCGGAGAGGATGGAGATGAGGGGAAAGGATGGGACGGAACAGGATCGCAAACGTGGTCAATGATCCGGATGTGCTGCCACCGCGCCGGGATCTGAAGATCAAAGCGAGCGCGATGCAGAGACAATGCTTGACCCCTGCATTGGAGGTATTCTTGCCAGCCTGCCGTCGCATCGCGCCTCGCTTCATTTCGCAGCATCATGTCCGTAGCTATTCGTGTTTCCCGTCACCCTTGTCGTTCGGAAATTCGAGTATGTAGGAAGAAGTGATTATTTGACCTGGGCACAGGATGAGAATGTTGATGGAATCAATGACGAAGACCAACTTTGGCGCTACCTACACAGGCTAAATGCATGGTGAACTTGAGAGCAGTCTAGTAGGAACTAGGGCATCTCAGAATGTCGGATCATCGGGGGGGTAGGTCCCTCACGAATCGTGAGATTCTGTCTCCTCGAGTGCTTGAGAACGGACTGACAGACTCAACTTAGCTGACCGTGCGGTGAAGTGAAAAGGGTAATGCCAAGACGGCAGGAAAACAAGCTATCGCGGGTCGCCCGCGGTCGACGTGCAGCTCCGGAGTCGGGCCCGGTAAGGAAGTCGCTATTGTGGGACCTGCGGTTAGAATTCGCTTCGCGGCCCACCACCGTTCGTGACTCTCAGTTTGGTGACTCAGGGTTAAGACTCATGCTGGTATAGACATATCTCTACATTTCGTCTTCTCATATTGGTCGATCGTAACCACAAAATACAAAGTGAAATAGACTCAAGCCTCAGCGACTGTCACCCCATCAAGCATGCCGGCTTTCAACATCGAGACTTGTGCTCGACCAAACATCCTGGCCCTGGAGCCATATCGATGTGCACGGGAGTAAGGCCCGAGAAGTCCACCCCTGGTCGCAGTCCGTTCACCAAATACTGACTCCCTCTAAGCGATTACAAAGACGATGGCACCAACATCCTCCTGGATGCAAACGAGAATGCCTATGGCCCGGCCATCAACCCCAGCGACGTTAGTCGCGACGCTGACAGCGCCTCTCCCTCCACCTCAGGGCCCTCTCTGAACTTTCTATCCCTGCACCGCTACCCAGACCCCCACCAGCACGACCTAAAACAACTCCTCTGCAGCCTGCGAAACACCCACGCCCACACCCCCAAGACCCTCACGCCGGAGAACCTCTTCGTCGGCGTCGGCAGCGATGAGGCCATCGACGCCCTGCTTCGATGCTTCTGCGTGCCCGGCCAGGACCGCATCCTGGTCTGCCCGCCCACGTACGGCATGTACTCTGTCTCCGCGCAGGTGAACGACGTCGGGCTCGTCAAGGTCCCGCTGCTACCCGCGCCCGAGTTCCAGCTCGACGTGGACGCCATCGCCTCCACCCTGTCGTCGGACGAGGGCAAGACGATCAAGCTGGTCTACCTCTGCAGCCCGGGCAACCCCACCGGCTCGCTCCTCTCCAAGGCCTCGGTCGAGCGCATCTTCGCCCACCCGACCTGGAACGGCGTCGTGGTGCTGGACGAGGCCTACGTCGACTTCGCGCCCGAGGGCTCGTCCCTGGCGGAGCTGGTGACCGAGTATCCAAACCTCGTTGTCCTGCAGACGCTGTCCAAGGCCTTCGGCTTGGCCGGCATCCGGCTGGGCGCCGCCTTCGCGCCGCCCCAGGTGGCGAGGCTGCTCAACGCCCTCAAGGCGCCGTACAACGTGTCTTCTCCCACCGTGGCGATAGCGTCCTACGCTCTGGATCCCAAGAGAGGGCTGAATGCGATGCGCGAGAACATCGCCAAGTTGGCCGCTCAGAGGGAGAGACTGCTGAAGGAGCTGCCCAAGATCCCCGGCGTGGGCAGGCTGAGGGGCGGGACGGCGAGTAATTTCTTGCTGTACGAGATGCTGGACGCGCAGGGAAAGCCAGATAATGTGACTGCCTTGGCGGTCTATGAGCGACTGGCAGAGGAGAAGGGGGTGGTGGTCAGGTTCAGGGGCAAGGAGCACGGGTGCGAGGGTTGCTTGAGGATCACCGTCGGAACCGAGGAGGAGGTAGGGAGGTTTCTCGAGGCGTTGAAACGGACGCTTGAGGAGGTTAGAGGCGTGCAGGCAGGTAAAGATGAGGAGAAGAGGGAAGCCGCTGCTAATGGAGTTGTTGCGTGAACAATTAAGTAATGTACCGGGAATATAGACTGGCTAGACGGAGTAACTGGACCCAGAGGAATCCCAAAACACGTCCCGACTATACGACTCGACTGGCTGTATGAAGAAATGCAAACCCGTTAAGTGATCGGCCTCATAAATCTAATCGGTTTCTAGCTTAGCCTACCCAAGTTTGCCGGAATCGCATGCAAATGGCGAAATTTTCGTGATGCAGAAGATTGCTATGTACAACGAACTGAAGTTTTCAGTATGCTCATCTCCTATTTGTACCAAAAGAGACCTCCAAACGAACATATGTCCTCCCAATATGCTGCTTAATCGTATATGCCGACCCATTGACACCAAATAAAGGCGGTCAGAGCATTCCCCATACCAAGATGCCGGTCAAGCTACTCAGTGCTATCCAACGTAAATCCACACCCACCGAGCCGGCGGAATTCGATCTCTTAGTCGGCGAGGACGTTGGACTGGAAGATGCGGTCGCGGATGCGGGTGCGGACGTGCTAGGCGATGGGGTAGCAGCCGTGGCAAACTCCCGCACGACCTTGATCTGGTCCTTCTGGAAGGGAGGTGTGGACTCGGCCACCAACAAGCCCTGAATCGTCTCCAATGCGCACATCTCCTGGCCCAGACCCGTGTGTCCGTCGTAGCCATCCACATACCACTTCTCTCCACAGGTGGTCCCCTTCTCGCCGCCGGAGCAGGCCTTAGCTGCCGCAGGGGCGGAAACGTGGAATAAGTCGTTGACGGTGGGGATAATCGACGGAACCATGAGTGTGGAAGCATATGCGAACCGCGAAAAATAGCCCTTGAACGAGAGCATATCTGTATTACACTTGTCGATCTGCTCACAAGCATGCTCGTACATGATGTTGGTGGCGTTGTCGAAGGGGCTGAAGAACGACTTTGACGCCTCTAGCAGCTTTTCCGTACGGGTGGTCCAGATTTTGTCACCAGTCGTGTTGGCCAGGACAGCAGCGCCGTAGAGATAGATGCCTGCGCTGTACGAGAAGGATACCGGATTGATAGCGGTGCAGTTGTCATCTGAGCTCGCGCCATCTAGCACGTTGAATTCCTGGTCGATCATCCCTATGCCCTCTGTCCAGTCCCAGACCTTCTTCGCAAAATCCAAGTACGTCTGGTTGCCCGTCGCACGAGCTAGGCGAGCGGACAGCTGGAAGAGACCACCGTTAGATACCGAGTTCTTGTAGCTCATGCCATTGGGGTTTGAGGCAAAGATTTGCCAGGCCAACCCGCCTCCGCAGGCAGACGTGTTCCACCTCGAAGCCATGGAGTTCCACAGGTTGGTGCTTAGATCAAGCCAGGCCGGAACTGAAGTATCTGGCTGCGGGAAGTTCCTCTCCGCCGCCGACATGACGGCGAAGCCCCAGAAGGCTTGATCATCATTACCCTCGTCCCCGAAATGCTTAGGAAGCATGTAGTCAAAGTCCGGGCCAGCCTGTGCTAAAAGAGCTGTTGCCAGAGTCCTGTCGTAGGTTGGATCTTGGGTATAGTGCGAGTAGTCCAGCATAGCCCCCATCAACGCACCGCATTCCCACCAGTAATAAGGGCCCGGCAAGTCGGCAAAGGCCTGCTCAGTGCCGGGGTAGTATGACATGGTCTCAGCAGCGATGGACCTCGCCACGCCTTTGATCGAAGATGGCTCCTTGATATTCAGGTCCTTCGGAGCAATGAAGGAAGCCAGCTGCGCTATGGCAGGGACTAGATGTGTTGACTTGACGAACACCATGTTGATTGTTCGTGAAGATGGCCAGATACGGTGCAGTGAGTTCAAAGTTGGTTTGAAAGAAGGAGATGGTCGTTAGGTGAAAGCAATCCTGAAAACGTAATTGTCCGCACAGCGAGTGTAAATGAAGAAAGATCAGTCCAGCAGTCTATATGAATCGTAGCAGCAACCACAGGCAGTGCGTAGTGAATGTGAAGGAAGCTGCTATTATCGCATTGGTAAATAGCCAGCAACAATAGCAGTAGCTCCGGACGTAGATACAACGAAGGGAACACACACAGTGATAGGAAACAAAGCGAAGATATCGTCAAATAGAACGCATGAAGCGTTTAGTTAACCAAACTCCAAAAGAAAGAGCGAGCTGGCGAGCTCTCGTCATTAAGAACCAGCGCCACCGATCTTCACTGGGAGAGGGGAAGGACTGGCTGGCGGTGTACCCCTGAATCAGACAGCGCCGCTGTGGATTCAGGCCTAAGAAGGGGACGGCCCCTCTACCAACCACTCCTCCGAACATAAGCTGCAGGTTCAGCAGACACAAAGAAGTGAAAGGGTGTCAGGATGACACCTAGGGCTCGGGAACAAAAGAGGCGCGAAGCACAAGGATTGCTTGGAGCAGCGGGAGGTCTAGTGGCCAATCGATGAGATGCAGCGTTTGTCGGACAGCGATCTGTATTTTTAGCTTGTTTCGTTTCCAGCCCTCGTCTCCCTAACCCAGTACACGAGTCGCGGGGAGGAGGAACGGTCTAGAGCTGCTTGCTTCTGTAAAGATGTATCTACCTAGCGATAAGGAAGTCCTTGATGCTTTTTGTTTGTTGTTCATGCACATTACCATGATAGACCTCATAGTATCAAAGACGGGCAGCAGCGCCACTGACCCAAGCGTACAGAGAGAGAGAGAGAGAAACGTTACAGATCCAACTATGCAAGGCTTCGAGGCATGAATTCGGTCTTACTTCTTTAATAATGTCCTTTGACTCCTAGTCTTGGGTGATGATTTTCAGGAATTCATTTTGTGAGGTTGCAATCGTGACCTCAGTGAGTAACAGTTTTCCAGGGGCAGCACCTTCCTTCCCGGCAACTTGAGAGTGGGGTGACCAGGGACGTTGCCATCGGCCAAAAACCCCCGAACTGATTGGCTTTCGCCCACTGAACCCTGAAACATGAAACACTGATCCAAATTCTGCTGGGAGCCGCGCGACTGAACACTGAACGTGGCACCCTGGCGCGGGCCGAGGCAACCTGCAGATCGAAGTCTATACGAGTGAGACCAAGGGGAATCTGCGTCGCCAGAAGCGTTGAAACCAAGCTCGTTAAAAGATAATGTCCCGCTATCTCTGCAATATGTGTAAACCACTAACTGTGCTATTCATCTCTGTTCATTTCGTCAATTCACTAAGGTAGCTACTATGGGTATCAACGCCTGCTCATGACACGCAGCTTTTTTCCTGCTCAATCCATCTCCCAAAGTACCACGTTCATGATGAACCAAACTCATCACAGCCGCTTTAAGAGACCTTGATCCGAAACTTTCTATGGGGACTGACGTAGCCACTTCATTCCCTATATTTCTTCCAACTTGGATATCTTTTGGTGTTGTCCGGCCTAAACCGTCGTAATTCATCAGTTGTTTTTTTCCTCGTGCCTTCACCGCCACAGTCCATCCGCGTCATATCATACTAGGAGGGCCACTGCACCCGCAGCAGCCGCGAGTAGATTCCAAGCCTTACCCTGACATCGCACGACGGACCTTCCTCCACTGCTCGGGACACTAGACGCAGACGTCGGAGCAGTGACCGTCGCGCTGTCCGCGGGCGTTGGATCGTCCAGGTTTGTCGTCGCCGGCTGCGCAGGCGGCGTCGTCAGGGTCAGGACGCCCCATTTGATTTCGCTCCCCGTCAACGTCTTGGTCCAGACGGTCTCTGTCGGACCGGTGATGGACCCTTCGCGAAATCCAGTGCCATAGGACGACGAGCCGGTGCAGGCCGCTGCTGTCGAGCCTGTAAGATTACAGTTCAGATGCGCGGTACTGCAGGGTAGTGTCAGTAAAACCGGCTCATCTTGTCACAGCCACATCTGACGAGAGAAAGGTTCGTGGAGAGCGTACATCTCACCAGACTTCGTCCCATCAAATCGCAACGTACTGGGCCCCTCTGCAAAGCTTAGCGGCAGGTCGGTATCCAGCACACATGAAGGTGGCGTCTGCTCCTCGCAGAAGAGGGTGTAAGTTGTAGCTTTATCATCCTATAGCCGCATGGTCAGCAAGCGCCGCCTGTAAAAAGAGAAAGTATCGCCATGTTTGTGGTGCCGCATGATGTACTCACACTTGCGATGATGCTGCCACGCAGAGCCTCCCAGTCTCCAGGACTATATCCCGGAAGGAAGACAGGAACGGTTGTAGGGTTCTGAGCTCCAGCTATCACCGCGCAGAGGCTCACGGCGACCAGCACAGACCGGAGCCGGATCGGCATTTTTCGGTGGGTAAAGAAGCACCTGCACCTAAATTCTTGCGTCTGCCGTCGCTTGCTAGAACTGGACCGGCAGTCTCGACTCAATGAATGGCAACCCTCGATCAACCCATTGCCTCAACCGAGGTGAAAGGATAGCAACAGAACTTGTGTCGGGCAGTGGAAAAGAAAGTGAAAAAGAAACAAGGGTTGTCTGGACATGAGCCGGGCACTTGGCCGGAACATTTGAGGTCTTGGGGTCTTGGAGTCTTGGCACCAAGAGCTGCCAAGACCATAGCGAGCCCACGTTTCTAGTGCCAAGTGCCACGATGGGTATTGAAGAAATGCCAAGCGTACGAACCGGCAGCATTTGCCAGACATTCCCGTTGTGCTATGTTTCGTTTGTACACGTGTAGATCATTACATGTCTCGCGAACGGACCGGTGAAATAGCTCTGTGCAAAGAGGAAGCAATCGTTTCCTCTTCAAGTAGCGAGAAATTGTACTACTTCACTTATAGTACGATTGACAGTAGAGATGCAGCCCAAGCGCTCAATTCCACGCTGCTGAATTCAGGTGCCGAATTCCGTCTTGGGATTATGGATTACAGGGGTTGGCGTTGTACCAGACATGGTACTACAGTAGGTACGTAGTACCTACGCAGTAAGATGGATACTAGTACGGTACGTAAGCTTCAACGTACCGACCCGGGCTCATAGCTAGGATTGGCATTTGGCCTGCACATCGAGCAACTAGGCCTACATAGTCTAGGCCGGTCATATCAGAATAAGAAAAGAAATTGATGATCAAGGCTAGAGGGAAGCCAGCCGTTCGGGCTCAGATCCATGTCGCTCCGAACTGGCATGGCCGGCTCGGCGGGTCCGGACCGAACCGACAACACGATTGGTTGAGTTCTCTGTGGTAACGACCTCCGCTTACACGGCGTCCCGTCCGGATCAGTCTCCAAGGCACCGGGCCAGGATACAGATAAAATCTGGGCAACAGGTGTAAGAAGCACAGGTCATCAACTTATCATTCCAAATTCGAGCAGTAGTGGCTGTGCCATACCATATGGGCATCATGGCGGGCTGCTATTCCTGGGGATCAGGTCTCGGGCCGACGACACGATATAACGTCGCTCGCGACCTGTTCACGCCGGACTGAGCTTCCACGGATCGCTCAATGCTCATGACCGACTTGAAATTATAGAGTATATCAACGGTCAGTTCAAGGCTTTACAAAGATGTTTGCCGCCGACGAGACCAGCGTCATACATTCCCAGCTTGACGACAAGCGAGATAAGGCCCCAGAAACCGCAGCTCCCCCTCGCGAGCGGACTCCCGGCATCGAGAAGTCGGATGACCATACGAACAGTGCCGTCATCGCGCCAGAGGGCGAGCCCAAGAGGACTATAACTGGTCTTAGAGTGAGCACCACGCACGTAAACACGCCCTTGTCACCTCGCTGATATCTCATCCCTTCTCTAGTGGTTTATTGTCTACACGTCCTTGATGTCAACAGTACGTGCACCACTCACCCTTCTAGGATATCCAGACTGACTTACTGCCTATTGCTAGGTCTTGCTCTTCGCATTAGACAATACCATTGTCGCAACGATTCAACCATCAATCGTTGAGACTTTCAGCGACCAGCAAAGTCTAGCTTGGATAGGAGTGAGCTTCGTGCTGGGCCAAGTTGTTATCCTGCCTGTGTATGTTTCGAGGCCTGAGGGGCAGTCGTTTTCCTGTGGTTGCACTGGCTGACAGGCCTTTTCTCTAGTGGCAAAGCCTACGGCATGTTCAGCATGAAGATATTGTTTGTCACGAGCCTGATCCTCTTCGAGGCTGGCAGCGCGATTTGTGGTGCTGCACCCAACATGAACGCCATCATCGTCGGTAGAGTCATTGCTGGCGTCGGCGGCGCCGGAGTCTATGTTGGAGGGTTGACTTACATCAGTGTCCTGACGACTCCGAACGAGCGCCCGCTCTATCTCGCCATCCTCATGTCGGTATGGGGCTTTGGAAATGTTCTGGGCCCCATCGTGGGCGGTTCTCTCGCCGTCAGCTCTGCCACGTGGAGATGGGGATTCTATATCAATGTAACAATTCCGATTGTACACATGTTCGTGGCCGATGCTGAGTCTCCTTACAGCTCCCTATCGCCGCTCTGTTCTCGCCTGCCTTCCTCTTCAGCTTGCCCAACATCAACGCCATGTCGGACACGCCTTTCGGTCAAAAGATGCGCATGCAAGACTGGGTCGCCATTGTCGTCTTCACTGCATTCTGCCTCTGCTTTTGCATGGCTGGTAGTTTCGGTGGGACTCTATACGCCTGGAAGAGCGGCTCTGAGATTGCTCTCTGGGCGATGACCTTCGTTCTCCTCGTCGTCTTCGTTCTCGTTACAATTTACCACCCTCTCGTGCCTGCTAACTCGAGGCTCATGCCGGTGAGCTTCATGCGTACCAATGACCTTGTCATAATACCTCTCCAAGCTTTTCTTGTGGCCGGCAGTATGATGATGTCTATCTATTACACTCCCTTAATCTTCCAATTTACGAAGGGAGACGGTCCCTTGCTGGCCGGGGTACGCATACTGCCGCTCATCTGCATGATCGTTTTTGGGTGTCTGTTCAACGGCCTTGTCATGCCCAAATTCGGCTACTACATGCCTTGGTATGTGGTCGGCAATGCGCTACTGGTGGCTGGTTCTACACTGATGAGTAAGAAGACGCCCCTTAAAATCTTCTTCAGATGAGGTATTACGAACGCTATTACTGAAAAGCAATAACCGGTGAGCAGCAACTATCACTCCGTCGATATCGAATTCGGCCCTGTACGGATATACTGTGCTCATTGGTCTTGGCATCGGCGCCTTCCAAAGCGCTGGCATTGGAGTCGCCTGTGCACTTGCGCTACCATCCGAGATCAGCAACGTGGTGTCGGTGATGACCGTAGGTACGTCACATTACAGAGACACTATCAATATCTACTGCTCACTTGACTAATGCAGGCTGGAAATCAAGGACAAGTACTCGGCATTATCCTTTCTCTTGCCGTCTCCGGATCTGTGTTCACGAACAGGGCTATCGAGAAAATTTCTGCCGCCTTGCCCGACCTCCCGAGAAATGAGATCACCGAGTTGATCACAGGGGCCAGCGGGAAGCTCTACAAGAGCCTCAGTGACAGTGAAAGGGCCATAGTCGTTCTGCAGATCACGAGCGCCATCTCGGATGCATTTTATTACCTCGTGGGCATCACCGCCGTGGGCTTCATCACTTCACTTTTCCTGAGTGTAAGGACATCCGTTCTCCCATGCAAGACCTTCTGTATGATACAATCGACTAAACAGTACTAACTCGTTCCGTCTCTACTTAGCCAAGGAAGCTCTTCCTCGCCGGCGGTGGCGTGGCAGCGTAGTACTCGCTCTAGGGCTTGCCATTACCTTGGGCCTCTGCTTTTCAATGCCAGGCATGAACTGTCGTCGGCCAATGGATCAAATCAGCTTATAACTCAGTACGGCACCTCACAGTTACGAAACCTGGGTCGGAAGGCTCTGGCACGTCAAGCAACCAGGCTGCAACAGAGGATAGTGGGAAGGCTCGTCGAACAATGCGTCATAGAGCCTCTCGATAATACAGACAATCTGCCATAGAGAAAGACTCCGGCTGACACTATTGAATTATAAAGAGATCAGGGGTATCATATCCGTGGACGCCCTGTGCTAAAAAAAAAATATGGCACTTGGTTGTCTCAATACATGTAGCACGTCCCTAATCCGCCCAGGTACGCCCTTGTGAAAGAGCCTGACCATTGCAGACGCTGTGCCCAGAGCTGCCAAGAAGTCAGAGGCGATTCTTTGCTTGCTCCGAGAGGAATTTGCAACTGTTGTACTGCGTCTCAAAGAACGACGCCTGATCAAGCATTTGCTTTCGAAGATCCTCTTCCAGAACGGCCACTTGTGCCGCCATAGCGCCATCCGAGGCTCTTTCGAGCGCCTTCAATAGATCTCCAAGGAGTCCGTCGTGCTTCTTATGTGCAATCTCGACCAGCTCTCTCACGCGTATCTCAATGTTCTGCAGCATCTGCTGATAGAACGAATTCGTGACTGGCGGAGCGCCAGTAGACGGGATTTTACGCATCCAGGCTATGTAATCGGCCACAGCATTGGAGATGGCGGCCACCTCAGCCTCCCGGCGGATAACGGATGAGGAGTAAGCTGCAAGGGAATCAAGGACGACGGCCGCGCCGGTGTCTCCCGCCATTCTTGCTGTCTCCTTCCCACGGGTATCATGAACATTCGCCAGAGGAGGGTTGTCAGTAGAGGTTGCCGATGATACCTGGCACGATTGTTGTGTGACAGCATGTCGCTGTCCATTGCTCTCTTGGTTAATTGCAGTTTCGAGCAGAGGGCAAGCTGGGGTAAGTGATTCGTCAAAGTCCATCAGCTCATTGACTTGGAACTCGTCCCGCGCTAAAGACTCTTCCTCCCCGCCAGAAACCTGTGACGAACGCATAACAGACAAGTGTGTGTTATGCTGCTGGTATGTTGGCTCTTGATGGCCGAGGATTCCACCTCCTGAGGGCACTACAGAAGGTTCGGAGAAACCCGAGGGTGCCAAAGTCGCGAAGTCGGCATTAGCAGGCCATCCAAAACCGCACGAACTGGGCACAGCCACGGTGCTACTTAAGTGCCCGCCCATACTGAGAATCAACGCTTCGGCTTCATCTTCCAAGAGCCATAGATGTCAGCCAAAACTATTAAGAACCACCGGCCCGCCCCATGCCTGAGTAGCTTAGCAGGCAGGCTTACTTAGACGCTTTTGCAAGGCCTCCACCGTCTCAGCCAGATTGGGAGCAGACTTGGACGGCCTCTGAGCCGGGAGGTAGACGCACTCTTCGCCGGCTCGGCGGCACTTGTCGCACGCTGGCTGTTGACCTGGACAACGGACCTTGCGCTCTCGACAGAGCTTGTGTCATGGCCGTCAGCATTATCCCGGAAGGAAGTCCTGATCTCCTCTAAAGAACGGCAAACCCACCTTGCACGCTATATGACGCGAATTCATCTTTGGGTACGGTGTTGATGGACGTGCCAGGATGGTGAACTTGGTTTGTAATACAGCTCTGGCAGGCCACGTGATCTCCGCCAGAACGGGCGTGTAGGATCGCACGGATGCATCTTGGCGTGCATGACGATCTAGAAGTTAAACGATCTCGCGATGCCGGTGCTCGACCTCAGGACAGTAAATGAGGGAGTCGGTGCTTTCCTCGTGCGAATCAGCTCTTCCCGAGGAAGTTTCATCCCTTGACGTGGCAAGATGCGAAAGGCCCCAACGCAGATCAAAGACAAAATGTGCCAGCCTCTGAACCGATCGCGTGCAAGTCTCGTGTGTTCGGACATGATCAACCTCGCCTGCGGCGTTCAATGTTGTGCATGACTGAGGGCGAAATCCAACGGCAGAAGGAGATAAAAGACAAATTATAGGAGCGACCTGTGGATCGAGTTGCGGCGCAAGGTAGTCAGTACTTACGCTATGGTCATTTAATTTCAAACAGTATTGTCATCCTCCCTTGCCTTCGCCTGGACTGTTCAACCTCAATCACTCGCAATTGTCAAATATCTCACGCGCAGTAGGCCGATGATGGGGAAACTAAACCTTGCAGTGATAGCGACGGCGCTGTCGATTCTCACTGTCCCATCTCTGGCACAGTCTACCAACAGAGGCACCGTCGCCGTGCCCACACCCGCCCCTAACGCTCTGCCTCTAGCCGTCGATAACGAAGCCCTGCGTCGCCGGAGCGAGTCGAGCAGCATCGTGACCCTGCTCCTCAACAAGTTCGACACTCAGACAATCCTGGCGTCTGTCATCACCGCCAACCAAACCGCAACCTCCTACTTCCTTGCGTGTCCCACCGACGAGTTGGACAGTGATTGCGGTCTCGGTAATGGCATCAATGTTCTCGAGGGCCCCTCCACGCTGGAGGTGCACATGACGAACGCCGACATCACATCTGATACATCTTGCAGTTTGAGTGGGGACACGGCCAACTGTGACGAAAGAGAAAAGGGCCCAGGCGGCTTGACTACTATGGCAATGCATTACCAGGGTATCAGCTCGTGGGCTATCCCTGTTACTGTCACAGCTGGACTTGACAAGCTCACGTCCGCCGGTGATTCTAGTACAACTACGAGCACCAGCAGTACTAGTGCTGGGACTTCGACTGGGTTGACCGGGAGTGCACCTGCTTCTACTAGTACTGGCACAGTGGCAGCACAGAGTTCCACGTCCAGTACGAATGCAATGGCGGTTGTAACGGGCAATGCGGTCGTTGCAGGCGTTGCGGCTGTCTTGGGGGGTATGTTGGTTGCATAGAGCCTGCAAACCCGCGAGTCTTCGATGAAGGGATCGTGACGGGTAGATAGCTTCTGCATCAATATGCGCGAATACCAGTCACACTGCGTGGCAATTTAATCACTACGTCAGGCAAGACTTTGTAACAAAGATTGCTACAGAAGGTTTGTCGCCCGAGCGGTCAAATGCGCACAAAGCCGTGGCGTTGGCTTAACATTGAGTGTCATATCGGGGACTGAATAGGCCTCTGAATAGATGAGCTGGCTCGGCCTTCGCCCTCCCTCGCTGCTCAAACGCCACAACAGTCTCTACCTCTTTCCTTGAACAGTTCTTCATATACGAACCCCTTCTCTCGATTGACAGCTCGTTGACAAACTCCCCAAGATCAACGCACACTTGCCGGACACACACTACCCGAGAACATCGCTCGCAATGGGGTTCAAGGACTTGCTCAAGTCTTCACGGGTGGTTAGGTCCGGCGAGGACTCGGATGATGACTCAAAAACTGCCTTTCTCGATGGCAAGACGCATGCCAGTTCGACCGAAAAAGCCATGGTCATGGCAGCGAGCAGGTCATTATATTGGACCATATACGCTTTCATGCTTACGACCATCCTCTTGCTCACCATCACCGTCCTGCAAGGCCGTGGCCATAGCACTGCCGAGACAACGGAGTATTGGAGCCAAGATATCCTTGGAAAAGGTTTGATATCTATGCCGCAGTACTGCCTCGCACGTGGACTGACTATGGTTGTAGGACATCCCATGCCACACAAGTTTGCAAACGGATACAATCACAGCGGCGGAGATTCACCTGAGGTCAGGGCTCTATATAGCAAATACTTCTCGGGTAAGAACCCTCCCTGCCTGCAGCACGAGAACCTCAGCCAAGCGTCTAACGGCCCATCCTTCCCAAAGATGACCCTTCTGGAATCGCAGTCAGGGACGCGGCAAAGTATAGCCTGGCGCCAGGCTATCCTACCAAAAAGGACAAGTCCGTCGAGACATACATTCCCTCCTTCATCCACCAGTTTCACTGTCTGGTAAGTTCACTTGTCTCTACCTTGGCCCACAGTGTTCCTGACAAATCCTCAGATTCTATTCCGCGAGGCCTGGTGGGATCTGCGCAACAAATACGAGAACCGCATCTACACGCGCGACGAGCCCGAAGAGAAGCCGGAGTCTCAAATGTCGAAGTGGAACCACGTCGAGCACTGCATGGACTACCTACGCCAGACCATCAAGTGCAACGCCGACACCACGCTCGAAGCACCGACCGAGCACGAGGATGGTCAGCGGTCCAACACGGACGGTATGAACGTTTGGCGGAAGTGTTACAATATGGACTCTGTCTGGGAACGGTATATGGAATATAGGGTGCCGTTCGATATGGTCAAGCCTTGGAAGTGCAAGCACGGGAGTGATGGTCATGGCGGGTGTTTAAAGGTTCAGTGATGGGAAGTGTGTCAGGGAGACGACAACAACTACGGCCACGTAAAGTGTGAAATTGATAAATGGGACAACAGGGCCACAAGACTATACGTATCGTTCATCTAGTATCGTTGGGACGCTTTTGTGGCGACTTTCATGGTCTCTTGTACGCATATACGTTCAGCATAGTCCCTATTGGTGATCATGACTGCTTTCGAATACGCTTAGTAGTTAGAGGTAGGTCAATGAGGTGGCCATGAAACACCTTCGGATAGAAAGTGACGAGGCAGGGAACAAGTGGCCTTGCCTTGCCGTTTGACTTATCAAGTATAATTTACTGGCAATCTGTGCGCAACGAAAGAAGACTCAGACATGAAACAGGTCAGTGACCTCACCTAAACACCTTCAATGCTTACCACACCGCGCCGAGAAAGATGTAATGCTCGCAACCAGGTATCAAGGAGAGAAGGAGAAAAAAAAAACAAAGTCGCCATGCAGCACCAACCAACACAACCACAAGTCACCCGCAGGAGTAGCACCACGAAGTCACGCACGCTCAAAACACCGTCCTCTACCCCGGCAACACCGCGTCTGACGCCCCCGTACCACCCAAGCATAGCCTCACAATCCATGGAGCCTCTCTTCCCTGCCATCAAGCCAACTCGTACAGTTGACGCACCTTTTAGCCTATACCCCGTACCCTCGTTAGCAATTTTCTCACGGACCTCCCAGCCCAGCGACCTGGACAGCCTCTCCCACACTCACCTTCTCACTAATACTTTTTCGGCAGTACTTGCACTTGGTGGTGTGCTTGATGATCGGGTCATGGCTCAGCCACTGGTACAGACCCGCAAGCCCGTACAGCGCAACACCGATACTAAAGAAGTTGACGAGCTTGTTGAGGAAGACGCCGTAAGCCATGACGACGGCGCCGTCCTCTTGGGCGAGCTTGAGTGTGTTGTACCCTCCCAGCTTCTCGTAGTGGGGTCCCTTTCGGAGGACGGCAAACTTCTCCTCCAGGTTCCTGTTCATGGGCAGGATGATGGAGATGGGCGGCAGGAGGATGTCGCTGACGAAGGAAGAGACCAGCGAGGTGAAGATCGATGCGATGCTGTGGATCCGTGAGTACTAGTGAGCAAAGTAAGGAGATGGGAGGCATGGTTTCGTGAATAATATCACCAGATGAAATACAACGACGCAAGAGACTCACATTAGTCCGAAGGCTATCTCGAGAATGTTCCCTTGAAGCGCAAAATCGACGAAGCCATCCCATACACGGCGGACCTTCTGCGTGCCTTCTTCCAGGAGAGTGGCAGACTCCTCCTGGCCATACTCGTTGATTCTTGGCATATTAGCGGTGGTTTAAAGAGTACATTTACTAATATTGAACGGTTAAAATACAAGAACAGCGCATGGATATGAGAAGTGTGAAGCTGGGATAGCTCGATGAAGTCACTGCCATGGAAAGTGCCCTGTGCCTTGCCAGCCACCGGCGAAAAGCGGGGCTCAGGTTATCGGATCTGGGCATGAGTGTAAACTCGCCCGCCACTGGAGCTATCTTCTAGGTTCATGGGGAGTAAAATGTTATGAATTCAGCTAAATACGTGCAGGATGTCGATGTATGAAAGAAAAAGTCTAGGAATACGGCCCGAAAGAGTGTGAGGCGGATATGGCGCCTGTCTAAGACACAGATTATGCGCTGGTATGCCAACTAAGAACCCAAAAATCAACCCATCAAGGGTCGCGCTACCCGCAAATTTGAACTACCAACGCCAACAGCAACATATCTCCAGCTAAGACCAAGGTATAGATCGTAAGGCAATCATCATCCGTACCACAGCCACGGCATCTTTCACTGGAGGCTGACAACCGATCAATACCTCGCCCGGAACTCAGGCTGGTAGCGCGGCTGTCTATAACTCTCGACCGAATACCTCCTGCCACCAAGCTTCTCGTTAAACCGCCCCGTTCCTTTCTTCCTACTCTGCACGAGCTCCCACGCCCAGTATCCCGCCGTAATAACCATCAGCCCGACAGCAGCCCAGGTCAATCCAAGGAACCCCCCGCCCGCCGTAGCCCTGAGCCCGATATCCTCGCCCAGGTCGTTGATCTTGTTCGCAGCCTCCTTTGCGCCGACGGTCGTCGTCAGGCTACCGACCAGCAGCAGTATGGCGGCCAGCCCGGCCACGCCCAGGTTGGCAAGTACCACCAAGCGGGCTTTGGGACTGTTGAAAAGAGGCAGCGCAGCGACGGAGCCAAGGAAGGACAGCCCCGTGAAGCCGGCGGCCAGAATGTATATCACCGCCAGCGCCATGAGCAGGTGGGGGATCTTGTTAAACTCGTCCTGCAGGTCTTCCGTGAAGCCCAGATCCGCAAGATTGAGTTTCAGAGGTCCGATGGAGAGCTCATGGTCGAGTTTTGCGGTGAGATTGTATTGAGCTTTTCCACGTCAGTCAACAGTCATGCAGAACAAGATATTCAAGGCAGGAACCTACCAGTCTTCAGCGGCTCCGTACAGCTAGACACATTGTAATCCGGATCTTTCGCCGTGGCATTTGGGCTGAAGTCTCCCTCGCACGCATCCATCACGTGGAGGGAGTAAAACTGTTTGATACCTAGCTTCGCGGCCAGTTTATCGGCGATATCGTTCTCAACATCGCTCAGAACCCCGGCGGCTTGAGTAGCCACACTGCCAACAGCCGAGGTCGCGGCACTGCACCCCTTTGCCAGAAACCCGGGCAAGCCGCTGCACTCGTCGTTGGTAGCTGTCGGCTGGTCGCTAGAAGTAGCCGTTGGAACCAGGTTCTTGCCCAGGGAGGACGTATTGAGCATGATTATGTGGGCATTTTCCATGAAGTTCGGGGATTTGCCGGCGAAGACGACTAGAAAGGCGAGGATTGTCGCTGCGAGAGAGCAGAATAAGGGGAGGATGAGTGGCACGTGTAACTTCATTTTCCCTTGATCAAGTTCGGTATGTTTTGAGACCAGCTCGTTCTTGATTATTAGATAGGAGAAATGTGCAAATTGCAGAACCCAGAGGAGCGATGTACTCCTGGAGACGGAAGACGACGAGGTGTCGGCTATTAGTAGCAAACAAAGCTGCCTTACAGTCGACTTGACTGCAACGGCCTTGATATGGGTGTATAAGGAGGGTCGTTCAGTTATTCACCATAGATAGAAACAAATAGATAGATGATTATATCCAACAATGAGTGAAACGCTGGTCAAAATGATATGGAAGAATTCAGTTCAAGGCAACCCAGATCCAAGGTCAACGACCATGGCCACAAACGAAAGTGACACTCGTCAGGCGCAGCGAGGCCATGGACTGGAAAGGGCAAATGCTCGAAGTCCACACCCTGGTAGGGCTCGCTAAAGTGTCCAAAGTGCATCTTGACGTGGGCTTCAACAGGCCGAGTTTGAGAAACGGCCAACCAGACTGCGAGCGAGGCCAGGATCTGCCGCTTTCAGAACCCTTTGAGACGATGGTGGGTGCGTCATCGTGGGAGTCGAGGTTGCAGGCCGTTGGATGAGGTCCAAAACCGGCTTTGAGGCGCGGGCGATGTGTGGTTGGCCGCCAGCCAGTAGGATGGCTTCGCTGTAGTGATTGGCGGCTCGCTTCCAGCAAGTTCCAGGTTGCTCTGCCACTTGAAGCACGGGCCAAGGTCGCGCCGTAGGTGCTTTTTGAAACCGTATGTTCTATAAGTAAGGTATCTTAGGTAAGACGTCTCGAACGGGACCGGCTCCGGCCCCGGCCCGTCGAACTGATACGGGACCTAAAATTGGCTTCAAAAAGAGTGAGGTTATGTTTTCGAACCGGAGGATTACGATCACTTGTGCAAATTGTGTGGAGATGCATCATCGAGTAATAGTGCATGTTGGCCGCGAGCGAAATCTACACGACATGCTAGCTCAACTCATTCTTTGAACTCCGACGCCGAATATTTATAGCTTCGCCTGAGACACGATCATGCTGTTACCCTTCTGCATCCACTTGACAGCGTCATTCACAAACTCGTCCACGATCTCCTTGGCCGACTTCTTCTCGTTCACAACAGCGGCGCACTTGCCCATGAGCATAGGCCGGAACTGGTCCAGCAACTCATCAATATCCACCTCGCCGTCCTCGCCCTTGGCGACTTCCAGTCCCTTAGGGGGCGACGTCATCTCGCCGGACATGACCTTGTCCAGGTCAGCCTCGTAAGGGATCTTGCCCTTAGCGACCAGCTCCCTGATCTCCTGCTGCCGCTCGTTCTCCCAGTTCTCAATATACGGGTTCGTCCGCACGCGCAAGGGCCGGCCGGTGAAAATGATCGTCCGAATATTGTCGTCGAAGCCCGCGGTGCGAACACCCTCCTTGTGCGACTCAGGTGCACCAGCTTCCTCGCTGAGCACGAACCGCGTGCCAACCCAGACGGCGCTGGCGCCCATCATGAGCGCAGCGGCAAGAAGCTGACCATTGTGAATACCGCCAGCGGCGATAACCTGAACAGGCTGGCCGGTCATTGGCGACTTGTAGCCCTCGACAGCCTTGACAACCGCGGGAATCAGGACAGTGGTGGGAATGTCGCCGGTGTGGCCGCCACCCTCGCCACCCTGAGCACAGATAATGTCGACTCCGAGGTCGAGACATTTCTTGACGTGCTTGGGATGGCCGATCATGTTCATGTAGAGGATGCCGTGCTTATGCAGCTTCTCGACCACTTGTCTTGGGGGAACACCGACTGCTGAAACGAATAACTTGGCGCCAGATTCGATGATGATGTCGATGAGCTCGGGAAGCTTTCCCTTGGTGTAGTCGTAGCTGTTGAAAGTCATCTTAGTAAACGGCCCGCAATCGACGTCTAGGATCAAGGGATGAAACCAACTTTGTCTTGCGCGCATTGCCGCCGACCTGGGGGAGAAGGAGGTCGACGCCGAATGGAGCGTTCTTATCCGTCAGGTGGGACTTCAACTCCTCAATTTGGTCTCTTAGCATATCTGGTGTGTAGTTGATGCCACCCAAGACACCGAGACCTCCTGCATTTGTGACTGCAGCGGCGAGCTTAGGCCCGGCAGCCACGTTCATGCCGGCCAGGAGGACCGGGTGCTTGATCTTGAACAGATCAGTGGCCGTCGTCCGAATCTTCTCTATAAGCGCACGATATTAGCAAGACTGGCGCAGTGCAGGAATGCGGAAGAGAGGACAAAACTCCTTACGTGGTGAGGCCATCGTGGATATTGGATAGAAGGAGTGATATATACCACTGCGCAAGTACAAGATTAGAGAATATAGGCAGGAGCAATCGGAGACCTAATTGTTTAAAAAGCATGCAATGGGTATACGAGAGGAAGGCAATCGACATCGGAAGAGGAGACAACTTCGGGGTCAAATATACCGCCTCAATCATATGCCAGATGCCGAGGTTCCCACGCCGGCCGAGGTGCGCTAGTCTCGACTTGGAGTCTGGGGTACCACTAGCGTGCGGATAAGTGCGGGTGAGGACGACATCACTTCAAGCGCCGAGGCCCAGGAAGTGCGGGCACAATGAAGCTGAGGATATTGTTTTATAACATCCGCCGGACGACGAAGATGTCTAGATTTTGGATTATAAGGCCGGTATCCTCCCATATTTAAGGTTGAGTAGTAGGCTTGAAGCTGACAGCCTTAGGGAAGACAGTGCTGACATTCAGTTGCACGCTCGGGAGCTAAGTGGGATCGAACCACGTGATCCGTTGACGATCTAGGACAGGAACCGCCCTGTCTCCAGCCTTGTGTCTTCGCTGCTTCGTATTGGACTTTAAGAATGCTGATATAACGATTAATGCTGCTTACGACAGCGAGCTCACTCTGTATGCGAGAATGTGAGGCAGAAACTCTCGTGCTGGAGGGTCCATGTTGCATGACTATATTAACCCTAACCCTGGTTCTAAGATTAGCTTTTGCGATCCACTGCCTCCCTACCTACCTGGGGTTAATCTTCACGACGGCTTCTGGGACGGCCTTCCATCAATCATGGGGCCCGTCACTGTGAATGTTGGCCCGTTTTCGAGTTTTGTTAGAAGCTGCTTGAATTCTCCCAGCGCTAGGAGTTCTGCAAAGGCATCATTCCGGGCATTAAGAGCTGCCAAGCGAAAATTCTTCAGTGTCTCAAGCCCCCATCGCCATAACTCATTGCCGTTTAAGCAATATACCTTTCCCTCAAAACCAAGTAACGCAGAGAAGTCACAAACACCGAAGATGAAAAGAACGGCGTATGTTGCCCTGGGCAGCAATCTAGGGGACCGCATCGGCTGGATAGAAAAAGCCTGCAACGAGATGGACGCCCGGGGGATCCGGGTGAAGAGGACAAGTAGTTTATGGGAGACCGAGCCGATGTATGTGTTGGACCAAGACAGATTCGTAAATGGCGCCTGCGAGGTATGTTTACACCATCATTATATGCGGGCATCTAGCTAAGCCTTATTTAGGTTGAGACGGAGCTTGAGCCCCTAGCTCTACTAGATCAGCTCCAAGACATTGAGAACTCGCTTGGGCGCAAAAAGATCATAGATAAGGGCCCTCGAAACATCGACCTGGACATCTTACTCTACGAAGATGAGAAGATAGACCATCCTCGTTTGAAGGTCCCTCACATCGGCATCACAGAAAGGGAATTCGTCCTCAGACCTCTGGCAGAGTGAGCATCTAACCCTCGTCACCGACTCTTGTCAGCGGCAGGCTTTAACACTTCTACAGACTAATACCAAATCGATCTCTGGACGCTTCAAAACCCTGGACTCTGATCCAAGATCACCTCAACGTCCTACCTCCCTCCTCACCACCACTCTCTACCCTGACCCCGCTCTCACCACATCATTCCCCTCTCCAAGCCCTCACTCCAACACGCAAAACTCAGGTCATGGCCATCCTCAACATGACTCCAGACTCGTTCTCGGACGGTGGTCAGCACCAGCCCCAGGATACGTCCATTCTTACCTCCACCATCCGGTCTGTTCTCGACGCCGGCGCGACAATGATCGACGTAGGCGGGCAGTCGTCCGCCCCGCACACCCCTGAGGTCCCTGTCGAAGAAGAGCTCGCGCGTGTCCTGCCGGCTATTGACCTTATTCGGTCCGTGGCTGGGAAGGACGTGGTGATCAGCGTGGATACCTACCGCGCAGCCGTGGCAGAAGCGGCCGTCAAGGCCGGCGCGGACGTGGTCAACGACGTCTCGGCCGGCGCTATGGACGCCGATATGCTCAAGACGGTTGCCCGGCTAGGCAGCACGGTGTGTCTGATGCACATGCGCGGAACGCCGGCGAACATGAACTCGCTAGCGACTTACTCGAACGGCAGCCAGGGCCTGATCAAAGCCGTGGCCACAGAACTACTGCAACGCCTCGCAGCCGCCGAGGAGGCGGGCATTCGGCGCTGGAGGATCATTCTCGATCCTGGACTGGGGTTCGCCAAATTGGGGATGCAGAATATCGATGTCCTCCGACATCTCGATGAGCTGCGGGCTTGGCCTGGGCTACAAGGGCTGCCGTGGCTGGTGGGCTCAAGCAGAAAGACGTTTATTGGCAAGATTACGGGTGTGCCGACGCCGAAGGAGAGGATATGGGGTACCGCGGCGACGGTTGCGGCCGCTGTGCAGGGGGGTGCCGATATCGTAAGGGTCCATGATGTGCGGGAGATGGCGCAGGTAGTGACTATGGCTGATGCTATTTGGAGATACTGATGAGACGGCAGATTAGGGTGCGACTTGAGGCTGTGCACTGCCTGGGAACATGCGGTATTTGGCATAGGGCAGTGGAGATAGCGATAGCTTTCAACAGGTTGCGCGTCTGGATTTCACTGGGACCTGGTCTATCAAGCATTCCAGTACAACGAGAACATACCTGGCCTTGATTAGGTCCCCGATCGGTAGCTAGCGCGGAGGGCCAGATGCCATGCCGGCATGTTATTATACTGAGGCGCGTGGTGGACGAGTGCTTTCGAGCCATGACAACTCGGCCATGCTCACCAAGGCCAATTGAAGTCCGTTACCAGACCATGACGCTGAAAACTACTTCTTCATATATAACTAATTCGAGGTAGGCACACCGACATCCGGCTTGCTCGCCTTAATTAAGCGCATATCAGGGCGGGTTGACGCGCTGAAGAACAACGTCATGGTGCAGCCAGTGAGAGCTGCCAAATGTCTATGGGCCACCGATCGCCATTTCCCACAAATTTAGCCTCCCTGAGCAACCTGGCTAGCGTCGGTTGTTACCCACTCAGTCTCGACCCTTGGCGCGTCCCACTGGTCCCGTAATGCAGGAACAAGTCGATGTTGTCCAATCATTCCGGGAGCTCATCTTTTGGTCGGTGGCTCCTGCCTCTCGATGACAGCTCTGCCGGCGCTTCAATTTGTGTGGTTCTCGGGGTTGTAACGGTTTGCTCGCCGTTCAGCGCATTGTTTGGATGCTGGAGTTTGCTACTCTGACAGGGAAGGCATAGTCTGACCTGTGCTTTCTTTGGCAATCGAGCCTTCCCGGAACAACTGAGTTCTTTGGCGGTTCATGATAGGCGATGCAGATCATAACATTCGTCAAATGTTTGTAGTACCGTACTCTTGGTACCTTCTGTGCCTCCAACTTTCCTCGGTGTGGAAACAGAAAACCACTCACGATCTGAGCTAGGACGTGGCCGGGTACTTGGCGACCTTTGTTTCCTTTCAAATCTGCTGCGTTGTTTCCCGCCTAGTCATGCAAGCGCTTTGTCTGGCTTTGAGAGGGCTCATGACCACCTTGGCGAAAGTGATCCTGTCAAATCTTTTTTGTGCGCTTTTTGTGCGTTTTTTGTCAAGACTGAGTAAATTGTAGGAAAGCACTGTCTAAGAAGAGAGTCGCAATTACTTTGTAGAATCGATCTAGATCTCGTCGTCGGTATCTGGCGAAATCTGCCAAGGGTAAGAACGACCCCGGACGACGACAAGTAAAATTAAGGAGACGCTTGGGTAGTGGCTGAAGGTGGCACGCGAGTACTGCACCTGCAGTTTTGTGCGGCGCGGTACTTTTGGAAACCACGATCCAATTACGGTTTGGGCCTGCCCAACGTCCGTGAGCCTGCCCGGGCGCCCACTTGTCAGCGCAGCCAATTTGGTAGTTCCCTGAATCCTCGCTTTTCTCTCCCCCGTACAACAATCACCACTTTTCCTCGTCTGACTCCTCGCGTCGCAAGACCTTACACTCCTTCAAGAGTCTTTGTACTCAGTTCATTCGTTTCTCGCGTCCAACCGCATTACCATCGTTTAGTCCTATTAGGCATCACTACTTTCGCGCCGCGACGATCCTACCAGTACATCAACAACACATAACCTGCCACAACCACCTGCGATTGCCTGTTTGAGATACCCCGAACATGCTGGCCAAATCTGTTTCCGCCCTGGCGGTTCTCGCCTTCGCTGCCCATGTCACCGCCTCTGAGAACATGCCCTACAAGCCGCTTATGAAGATGTCGGTTCATCAAATGTTCGGCCTCGGCCGTCGCCAGAACGACGGATACCAGCCTACCCAGAGCATCTGCGGTGAGGGTGCCACTTGTGCTGACGCTTGCGGTGCCGGCTACGCTACTTGCGCTTCTACCGACACGACTATTCACTGCTATAACCCGGCAGCTAAGCAGACTTGCTGCCCTGACAACAGCGGTAGTACGTATTCCTTGCGTTGCTCCTTGTTGTGTCGTGATCGCTGACCACCATATCTTCAGACTCGTGCGACGACGGCTACTACTGCACGGCCGACCCTGCGGGCCAGACATGGTGCTGCCCTGACGGCATGGACCTTGCCGCCTGCGCTGCGGCCTACAGCGTGACTGGCGGGCTGGTGTCGGAGACCCCTAAGCCGACTAGTTCATCGAGCTCGACTTCATCAACGTCGTCTGTTGTCACCACGTCCTCCTCCAGCAGTAGCAGCACTTTCGTCGCTCAGAACACAACCACCACGGCCTGGTCGACGGGCACCGTCACTACATGCACCAGCACTCTCGGCGGCTCAGCCACCTGGCCGGCGTCGAACGCGACCACCACGGCTAAGGTCCCGACTGTCGTAGCCTCGACGACTCCTTCCACCGTCTCTATCAGTGGCGCCGGCAATGTTGGTGCCACTGGTGCGCTGTCTCTCCTCGCGGTGGCGGCTATTGCAGCTCTTCTGTGAACCTCATAATGGCGCCCGAAGCTGCTGGACTCAGGCTTGGACGAATGCGATACCTAGTCACCCTCGCCGCGGCAGCGACACTGCTATGAGACATGCGATATGACAATCCGAGCGTGCGACAGATCCCTAATCCTCCCACCTACGACATCCTCCCTTTTTCTTTGTGCATAGTTCGGCGTGATTTTTGCTTGGCTCTCGACATATTCACTCTTCACCTTGGCCCTGATCATTCGGCGCGACTCCGTGGGACGCTTAATGATGCATCGGAAACTATTTAACATGCGCGGTTTGGGGCACTTTACTTTATTCGGTTCAGGACATTGGGGGGAGGGTTGCAAAAGGGGACCAACCGTCGTCTTGACGCGGTTGAGGTTCGTTCTGTTTGTTTTCACATGTGCTGTTGGCATTCGATATCTTGTCGATACCTTCAATATCCGCCGAGCACATCTCGGGTTCTGTGTTTGCGGAGTTTGCGCTTGCCTCTCCGCGTTTGCTGATGGCTCTTGCATTCCTGTTCCTAAAACTGCCCTGGAGACAATAACATACCGACTATGCACAATCTCTGCGTCCATTTCAAGTGACAAGCTCTCTGATATTTGCCATATGTCTTCGCTATACCTGTTGTTCATGAGAGCTCCATCCAAAGGGAGGTGCAAAATCGGAACGAACGGAGGGCTGAAGTCGAGTGCCAATTGCTGCGTAGCACACTTCAGGTATAGGCGTCGTATCGTCCTACTGCGCGCTCCAGACTACTCACCCGTAACAGTACCACAGCAGTAAGCATGCTGCATTGGCGGACGGAAAACAAACTCATTTGCCCACATGTTGTACATCGTATGCTGAGTGACGTTTCCCTCGACTTCGAACGTTCGTAAAGTCCGATGGGGTCACGCTCATAGAAGCTTAACCTCAATACTAACAAGTCCTGCAAGCGCCCGTCAGGAGGCGCGGTAGATGTTTCCCGGCCTCCTAGACTAATGGTAGCAAGTCTGGCGGTGAAAGATGCCGTTCGGTAGTTCAGTCTCAATATTCCTCAGATCCATCAGCCTTCCGACGGTAAGCTCTTGCCTTGTAGGAAATGGACGCCGGTATCCGACATTTATATGATTACGGGAAGAAGATTGGGCGAGTCGTGACCTAATGCCCGCGGGACTGGCTGGTTATCTCCGTGAGATTTGGAGCGCAAGACTCATTCTTCCTAGTGACATCGTCCCAGACAATGTGTCGTAGCAGATGATGAGACGACGCAGTGATCAAGGTCACCTTATCATGGATGCTAAGTCTATGTCCTCGTGGACACCAGACAGATCGGGCTTGGGAGGCACGACCGATATTAAATTATTTCGCTATCCGAGATCAGCAAGACATACCACAAAACTCCAGGTATCACAATTTACCCAAGATATCAAGCCCAAAGCCCCTTAGACTCCGTTTCTATGCTGCTAACAGACCCCAAACTCCGGAAGTATTCCGCCCAAACCCGTCACCTCAACGGAAGGCTCTCATTCCACGGCAACCAGGACTGCCGATCAAAAGTAGGCATACACTTGACCTCCTTCGGCGGCTCGAGCTGCCAGGGCACCATCAGCGAAATCCCATCCTTGACCTCGTCCTCGTCGGCGACCCACTCCCCCACATAGCCCTTCTGCTTCTTCACCTCCCGGCCCAGCGGGTCCGTGTACTCGAGGTTCACGCTCGGCACGACCATGATCTTGCCGTACCCCTTGAACCACATGTCCTTGCAGAAGAGCTGCGGCTCGCCCTGGAAGCACTCCCCCTCCTTCGCGGACCGGAAGCCGACCTCGTTCACGACCAGCGGCCGGGCGGTGAAGGCGACGGCGCCGTTCCAGCAGGCGAAGACCTGGAACGGCTTCCGGGCCGCCAGCCGGGCGCGCGCCACGGGCTCGTTCCAGAAGAGGTCCCGCACGTTCTCCCAGCTCGTCGTCTCGGGCGGGATGTCGAAGAAGAGGTCCCCGTTCAGCGCCCGGCTGACCCAGACGTCATAGAAGAAGGCCTCGGGGCCCGGGTGCGTCCAGTCCATCGCGCAGGTCATGTCCGCGGACTGCAGGGCGCGCTGGTGCAGCAGCTCGAGCATGTCTTCGGCGCAGGCGGCGACGTCGTTCAGGAAGAGGACCGTGGCCTCCTCCGCCAGCGGGAGCTGGGGCACCGTCGAGGGTGTGGCGGGGGAGTCGGATGATTCTTTGGGGTCCGCGTCGGGGGTGTAGATGCCTGTCACGGGCGCCACGGCCATGGCCCGCAGCATCGCCAGCTTCTCGATGCGGTTGCCGTCCGCGGGGTTCAGCGGAGTGCTGCGCAGGTAGTAGAGCACGCCCATGCGCTGGAACTCCTTCTCGAGCAGCTCGAGCACCTCGAGGGTGCCGTCGTCAGAGTTGCCCTCTACTATGCTGACGGCCACCTGCCCCGGCCCCAGGAAGTTGATCGTCTCGACCAGGGAGCCGAGGAGCAGTGGGAGGAGGTCGACGCATTTGCGCAGGTTGAGCGCGACGAAGTACTTGTGCTTACGCTCCCATCTAGAGGCTTTTAGGTAGGAGTAGCGGGTCTCGTTTATGGGTGGGCAGGTCATGCGGTCGATCGAGGTGTTGTTGGGGTCGAGGATGGAGGGAATATAGGTTCGGGCTTTGGCGATAAGTTCCTCCTTAGTTGGTATCGGAGAGGGAGTAGGTGACGGCGTTGATGTTGCATCTTCTGCCTCAGTTTGAGTCGCTGTTCCTGCGGGATCTCCAGTGGGTTTCGCAGCTTCCTCTTCCTCTCCCGCCTTCTCTCCGTCCTTGGAATCTCCCTTGGCGTCTGACTCCGGCTTATCATGCTGGTCCTTGTCGTTCTTCTCCCCGTCATGCACCTTGTCCGAGGAGTAGAGCGTTTCCCATCCATCGTCTTCCTTCTCCTCTGCCCCTGATGGCTTGTCTGAAGAGAACAGTGTTTCCTCTGGACTGTTCGCTTCACCTGTGGGATCTGCAATGGGCTCCGGGACGGATGCGGGCAAGTCTGCAACCGTGTATCCCACGCCAGGCGTTGGAGTTGTCGTCGGTTTCCCTTGTGGAGGGTCTACTGTCCATGGACTGATGGAATAGTGAGGAATTGCCCACGACGTGGGCACTTGCAGTTTATCATGTCTAACAAGCAGATAGAGGACAGCCACAAATAAGAATGATACCTGAAGATAAATAAAGAAGCGTCTTCTCATCAACATGCTACGGTGCATAGTGATCACCATATAAGGAAGATGAGGAAGAGAGAATAAGTTGCATGGCAAAAGTGAAAAGGAACCGGTCATCATATGACGGACACCGCCTGGCCCCAAGGGGGTTTAAAGGTCTTAGCTAGCCATCTGGGAACATTCCACACGACGGGATAAGCAAACTGCGGACACGGCGCATCCCTACGAACCGGGAAGATGTTGTATTGGCTGCGCGCCCAACTGGCCATACCGCGGTAAGTCACGACTGTGCCCCAATACGACTTTAGACCGCTGAGATGCTAATCACATCATATTTCGAGCTGCCCACTTGGGAAGCGATACCATCAGCGACAACTTCGTCGTCTGGTATGGTGTAGCCTTGCGCGAAATGCTCATCTGATCAGGCCGGCGACACAATATGTCTGGTCTCAAGAAGAGTCCTGTCAGACCTGGTTCAGCATGCGCACTTTTGAAAATATGAGACAGTGTATCTCCGTGCCTCAACGGAAGGATTTGAAGGTCACAGCGCCAGGCAGAGAGCCTATCGGTTGGCGACCTCGGTTTGCTAAAAACGGTCTCAGTGCGGCCCAAAATAATACGAGTGTGAGACTACACGAGCAGACTGTCCCTTGCTCGCATGACGGATTATGTCGTTTTGCCAGCTTCGCCATTTCGCTCAGAACGGCTAGTGCGACTATTGTGGTAGATGCTTCGCTCCCTTTGTATCGCATCCCTTTCTGTGGCGGCTTGACTCGGTTGGAATTCACGACAAAACCTGTCCGGTCCGTGTTCTGTGGAAATGACGCCAACTCAAGCCCAACTTATCTTCCATGCACTCTTCTTTGGGATGGAATCCCCGTTGGCGACTTGGTATGAAGAGACTGGATGTGGATGATGTGGATGGCGTGGTTGGCGAGGTTGGCGAGGTTGGATACGAGGCATCTCGTACTGACAGATGACACCCTACCTTACTGAGATCATGCGCATTCCCTGAAGGAGCTTTGGCCCCAAAGTAGGTAAAGCCGATTAAGGTTTTGCTGCACCTTGCACACCACGATCTGACGGTGATCTAGAACATTGGCAAAGGGTCCAAAGATGCGCAAGAAAAGAGACTGGAAATGGATCAACCAAACGAAGGCAAGGTATGTACCTTCGTCACCACACAATCCCTATTTTGCGTCATCGAAAAGTAAAATGGTTGCCGTTTTCGACATTATGGTAATCTGATGACCAGCCTGGATATGATTAGAGATTAGGATTCGCACCAGCTCCATCCATCTAAAAATCCACTCGCCAAGCACTTCAGACTCGAAAGGAGTGGTTGTGGTCTTGAAAAGAAGGGATTGCCCCCCGCCCGACATTCTTAGGGTACCTATTTAGTGAACGGGATAAAGATAGTCTCGCTGACGCAGCCAAGCTGTCTGAACTTTTGGGCGGCAGACCACGAAGATCCGTTCTTAAATCAACCTTGATCAGAGCCGCATTTATGTCTGCCGTGGCTACTGATGGTGGCGCAAAGTTACTCCTGGGGGGTTTATTCGCCTCTTGGGTTCCGCCTCCCTGCCATTCCAACATTTCAAGATCTGATAGCTCTTATCTCTGTTCCTCCCTCCGGTTCTCAAGGGATAACAGGCCACTGAGAGCCTTACGCCACAATATTTCCTGGTTGTTATCCAGCTACCATGCTCGATAAGGCTGAGCCTCCACGTTGACGTCGACGTTGCACAGTGGCATTCGTCCTTGTACTGGACTGGCTGTATCTCCTTGCGGTCGCATGCGAGCCTTCGGCAAGCTAGCAAGAGCCAGCTATCGAATCACAACCTCCTAGCCGGGTAGGAGAAACTGTCGCCAATGGCACAGGTCAAACTGGTTACACATATTCTTAGCTGTCGGCTCCAGAGAGGCATCCAGCTGAAGCCAGATCCTCTCGCGCGAGATAGAGACGGCGACTACATCGCGGTGAGCACAACGTCGGAGAGTACAGGAACATGAGGAATAATTTGCAATCTCTGGCCGCGTACAGGACCTGATCAATCTCGGGCTGGTCAACTTCGTACGAGCTGACAAGCATTCGCGCCTCTCTTTGATGGTTACCCAAACACAGTCATTCATCCCTTCCTCTGCCAGCCTGCTTTGTCCAGCAGCCACCGCCCGACCATCCTCCATGGCGCCAACACTAACTGCCAACCAATGGTCACAGGTGTCATGCAGGTCTCTCTCCGGTTTACTCAGCCAAGGAATGATTGTCAATGTCTCGACACGATTGAAAGATATCAAGGACCAGATCGATGTCTCTTGTGCGAATCGGTCTGGTCCTGTGGCCGCTTCACGTTTGCCTTTGTTACCTCTCCCGAGTCACACGCGGTGTGCTGTACGCATTACACCGCATTCGCAATTGCACCCTTGCTTCTTTGTTTCTTAGCGGTTCAGTTCCGATGTCCGTGTACTTCGCTCGGACTACACTCAAGTCTCTTTAATGACCGAAGTGGGCTTCCAAGACCGCCTAGGTTGATGTGGCGTTTTAGGCGTGCCCTCCGCCCCCTCAGCCCCCCCATGTATAACAGTTGTCGACCCAACGTTTGCCTTGTTGCTCGTCTCCGGACTTCAAAATCTACAAGAAATCTACGATCTATACCTGCACGCTCTCAGCTTTGCCTCCGGCCGACGTCCGGCAACTCGGTAAGCCAGTGTCTGGACCAGCATTGAACGCTCGGACGAAATGGTTGGAGGGCCTATCTACATGCCCTACCAGGGCACGGCCGACGTGAGCAAAATCGAAGCTCCCGTTACCGTCAAGGCCTATCTGGTCTGCGCCTTTGCCGCATTTGGTGGCATATTCTTTGGCTATGACACTGGTTGGATGTCGGGAGTGTTGGCCATGCCATATTTCATCACACTTTACACGGGGATCCCTTACGACTATGAGAATAAACGGCCGATTGGAGTCGACCCAAGGGACTTCGGCCTGTCATCTTCGCAGAAGTCTCTCATGACGTCAATCTTGTCTTGCGGCACCTTCTTCGGAGCTCTGATTGCTGGTGATATCGCGGATTTCATAGGTCGACGACCTACCATCATTGCTGGTTGTGGGCTGTTCTCGCTGGGATGCATCCTCGAGATTGCTTCGACCAACCAGGAAGTCCTATTTGTTTTCGGCCGACTGATTGCTGGCGGTGGAGTGGGCTTCATATCCGCCGTCATTCTCTTGTATCTGTCTGAAATCGCTCCGAGGAAGGTTCGTGGTGCCATCGTCTCTGGATATCAGTTCTGCATCACCCTGGGCATATTGCTTGCCAACTGTGTAGTATATTCGACCCAAAACCGAGCTGACACGGCCTCCTATCGAGTTCCTATCGGCGTCCAGTTCATATGGGCTCTGATCCTCGGCATAGGCTTGTTCTTGCTCCCTGAGTCCCCTCGTTACCACGTCAGGAAAGGACACCTAGAATCAGCGGCCAAGGCTCTCTCTGTCATTCGTGGCCAACCGATTGACTCGGAGTATATCAGGGATGAGCTGGCCGAGATCATTGCAAACCACGAATACGAGACGCAGGAGATCCCTCACACTAGCTACGTCGGTTCTTGGCTTGCGTGTTTTAAGGGATCCATCAGGCAGCGGAATAGCAACTTGAGGCGGACCGTCCTTGGGAGCGGGATCCAGGTGTTCCAGCAGCTCACAGGAATCAACTTCATATTCTATTTTGGGACAACCTTCTTCCGACAGCTTGGTACCATCTCCGACCCTTTCTTCATATCCCTCGTCACCACCCTCGTGAACGTTCTTTCTACTCCGCTCTCTTTCTGGGCCATCGAGAAGTTTGGTCGCAGATTTTTACTCATCTGGGGGGGTCTTGGGATGGTCTTCATGCAGTTTGTGACTGCAATTATCGGAGTCACCTCCGGCAGACCTGAGGATCACGACGACGGGGCTGTGAAGTCTATGATCGCTTTCATCTGCCTCTATATCTTCTTCTTCGCCGTGACCTGGGGTCCTGTCGGATGGGTTCTTATCGGCGAGTTGTTTCCGCTCCCCATCCGTTCGCGTGGGGTGGCCATCTCAACGGCCTCCAATTGGTTTTGGAACACGGTACGTGATGACTGACTGACGTTCATGAGTGTGTTCTCGACAGTTTGCTGAACATTGGCACAGATCATCGCTGTAATCACACCTTACATGGTCGGCAACTCTCCAGGCTCAGCAAATCTGGGACCAAAGGTATTCTTCATCTGGGGTTCGTTTTGCATCCTGTCGCTTCTCTTCGCGTACTTCTTCGTCCCCGAGATGAAGGGTTTGACGCTTGAGCAAGTGGACAAAATGATGGAGGAGGTCTCCGCTCGCAAGTCGGCAGCTTGGAAACCTCACACAACATTCGCTGAGGAGATGCGCCGAATCAACGCCGCGAAAGCTGGGGCCGATGGTATACCGAAAGGCTCTGGCCAGCAGTACCATCAGCACGCATACAATGGGCTACACGGGCAGCATATGTATCCTCACACCCCCACACCGCAACCTTTCAGCCATACGCCGCCTCCACACTGGCAACATACACCTCCGCCACAGCATTACCAGCCCACTCCGTCGCCGGGGCCTTACCAAGGCACCCCGCCGCCACACCAGTACCAGTATAATCATCCAGCGCAGCAATACCCCCAGCAGCGTCCACAAGAGCCTTACCAGAGGCAACATACGTACTAGAAAGTTGGTGGTCTTGCTACTCTCCGGTTCTCGTATCATACTTCTCTCGCGACCTATCCTGTACATATGTACGTAATGGTAATGAAGTGTCGATTGTCATTCTGGGTGACTATCTTAAGTACGGTAGGTTACTGTTTTATATTAATGAAGTTTACCTCGATTGTACTCACGGAGTGAATATCATCAATGACCACTTCAGAGTTGAAAGATTATGCTCGAGATGTGGTCGTGTTATTCCAGCGCAACCGCCTTTTCGTATTCTTCGGCTGTCTTCTTCAGCTGTCTTCTTCAGCTGTCTTCTTCAGCTGTATTCTTCAGCTGTCTTCTTCAGCTGTCTTCTTCAATACCTCCCCGAATTTTCAACCAACCCCTGAGCCCCTTTTACTCTCCCAGCAACTTCTTTACCCTGCGTTCCATGAGATCCTCAAACTCTCCAACTCCGGCTGTGAGCTTAACCAACCGCCCCCCTTTCAGTCGATAAACCTCCCTCCTCCTCAAGGCCCCCCTCTCGTCCTCGCTGCCTTCACTATCTGCCTCCTCCTCGTCATCGACCAGCCCCTCCACGACACCCCTCATGAACCACCGGTCGTGGCTGACCAGCACCACCGCCCCCTCCCAGCTCCTAAGCGCCTCTCGCAGCGCGGTAACGGTCTCGTAATCCAAGTGCGTCGTCACCTCGTCCAGCACAAGCAGCTGCGGACGGCGCCACAGCAGCCTCGCCAGCTCGCACCGCACCAGCTGGCCGCCACTCAGTTTCCTAATAGGCACATCGGACGCCGTCCGACCCGCCAGCCCGAACCAGGCCAGCAGTCCCCGCAGCTCGCCCTCATCCAGCTCCCCTCCCACCTCGCGGGTGAGTAGCGACAGCGCCGTGAGGCCCGGATCGGTCCGCGCTAGACGCTGCAGAGCCTCGACAGCGTGCTGGGAGTAATACCCCGTCTTGAGGCGCGGGTGGACCGTCACCGTGCCCGCCGTCGGGGCAGTGCTCTGCACCAGCAACTTGATCAAGGTAGATTTGCCCGCCCCGTTGAGACCGAGAACGCCGATCCTGTCGCCCGAGTGGACCGAGAGGGTTACACCCTCCAACACGGGTGGGGGCCGGGTTCCCCCTCCACCCTTCGACTTCGTCGCCGCCGGGTACCGGAACGCCACGCCCTCGAGACTGACCAGCGGGCCGGGAAACCGCAGCTCCGCCGGCTCCGGCAGGGAGACCACCACCGGCCGCTCGTCCTGTGGGACGTCAATGTCGTCGCGGGCCGAGAAGTGGTAGCCGGCCAGGTCGCGGTTGAGCTTGAAGCGCCCGCCGCGGGCGCTGACCTGCAGGCCCATGCGGTCGTCGAGCCGCTTCTGGCGCGACTTGGCCTGGCGCAGCTTGTTGTCGTCGTCGTTCTTCTTGCCGGCCCGGATGTTGCGCGCGATGGTCTCCTGCATGTGCTGCTTCTGGCGGTCCTGGGCCTCCTTCATCTTGGTCAGGTAGAGCTTGCGCTCGGACTGGGAGGCCTCGTAGGTGGGCAGGTCGCCGTGGAAGTAGGTCAGGCCTTTGTCCTTGAGTATGAGGAGGTCGGTGGCCAGGCTGACGAAGTCCCGGTCGTGGCTGACGAGGATGAGGGTGGGCGGCTCGGGCAGGGCGTCGAGGGACTGGAGGTAGCGCTGCAGCCAGATTATGCCGAGGAGGTCGAGGTAGTTTGTCGGCTCGTCAAGGATGAGGATGTCGGTCTCTTGGAGCAGGGCGGTGGCGAGGGCTGTGCGCATGAGCCAGCCGCCCGAGAGGGAGGAGACGGGTTTGAGCATGTAGGCATCGCTGAAGCCGAGGCCGGTCAGTATCTTCTTGGCTTTGGACTCGACGGATGCGAGCTTTGAGGGCTCGACTTGGAGCTGCAGGTCGGAGAGGAGGTCAGCTGCTTCTTGGATCTCTTGTTGGAGGATCTCGGGTGGTATCGCAGACTCCTCTTGGTTGAGTCTGTACGTTTTTATCTTTAGTAATTGGAAGATATTTCGACATGGCAAGAATGTCTGCGGTCACTTACTGCGCCTCGGACTCGGCGACAACCTTCTCAAATGCGGTTAAAGCTTTGCGGGCAGCCATGCCTCGAGTCCCGCTCCTCAGTCTGGCGTCCTTGTCGAGCACGAAGAGCTTCTTCTGGAGCCTCTCATGGCGCACCTTTCTCAAAGCACGCACAGTGGCATAGCTGTCATTGCCGACAGCCCCGCTTGAGAGAACTGGTGCAAAAGTTAGTGGCAGCTGCTCATTGGGACAGCAGTAGTCATGACAAACATGCTTACTTACCCTTGATCTCTTGTTCCAGCTCCCCCCGTGCAGTTGCTTTGTCGACGACCTCCTCCAGGACCGTGGGGCCTACGGCGGCGCTTGTCGTAACGGTGCCCTCTGCGTCTTCAGCAACATCCGTGCTCGTATGAGCGTCATTCGTCTGCTGGAGGATCGAGATGCGGGTTTCCTCCGGGATGCCAGGGATGAGTCTCTCGGCAATACCCCTCAGCAGCGCTGTTACACGGTGGTGAACACCTGTACATGATCATGTTGTTTATCAGCGATGACCTACTCGATTTGCCCGAACCATTGCGGCCAACAAGGGCATAGCGCTGCCCGGCCTTGAGGCGCAGTTTGGCGTCGGACAGGATCTCGATGCCGTCACCCTTTGCCCGCCCTTTTCCTTTCTTGTCGGCAGCCTTGTCTCCTGTGGTAACGGTGATGTTGAGGCCTTCAATATCCAGCTACGCGATTTAGTTAGAGCCTTTCTCATCATCAAAGGAGGTAGAAGTACCTCGCGATAGTTTGGGTTTTCGATGTGGAAGCGCGTCTGCTTGCGAGAGCAGAGAATTGTCGCGACGGACTCGGCGGCAATGGACGTCATTCTGGAGACCAGCTGGCCTGACTATGGTACCTTATAGAATGAAGTCTCAAGCTGTATTGAATGATTGATTGCAAACTTCGACGAGACCGGATTGTTTTGATGGGGGAAAGCAATTAATCTCCATTCATTCGTCTTGTCTCCAAGTAGTTCAATTGCCGACTCCCATACGAGGCAGTTTTCGTTCCTACTTTGACTTATACCCTCATAACCCAGAAGGGGCTTGTGGACCAATTCAGGCTTTGGTGATGGAGTTGTAGTGGTTGCAACCCCCAATAAAAAACGTGCTTTACGCCCCTATGGTGTGGTGCACTACTGCAGAGCTTGGCGTCCCGGTTGACTCACGCCGACCGACAGATTGAGCTGCCAAGAAACCACTCACAGTATGTCGCATCAGTTGGTACATATTCGCTTCAATTCCTGCTGTGACTGCACACTCTGATAGCGAATAGCGGTTATGAGCCCTGCCAGATATATTTACATGAAAGTGCTTGCAAAACACATTATAGTAGAGTATTTTGTCCACAACCCAGACTCCGCCATCGAAGTAAACATCTCATCTCTGAGGGGCATCCCAAGACACGACCGAACCGCACAAAAGAAACCCGAGACCCTCTACAAACTCGGCGACCGAGTGCCCTAGGTGGTGCTCCTCTCACTGTTCCTCGTCCCCTTCCATCTTGGCGATCCAGCGGGTCATGTTGGAGTACTTGTCCTCGAAGCTCTTCTGAAGCTTCTCGCACGCCGCCCACATGGGATCCTTCTTGCTCCAATACGTGTAGCAATTTGAGAAAATCTGGTTCATGTCGTTGAGGAACTCCTCCTCGTTGGCGTACTCTCCGCGATCCATTTTTCCCTTCATAGTTCCAAGGTCCATCGGTTTGGTGACCTTCTCAAAGTAGTCTGGGACTCCGTCTTGGACAGGGTCTACCGGTTCTTTGAAAGGTCCAACGAGGCGCGTCCAAAATCCTGGTGATAGAATTTGTCAGTCATTCGGTGATATGAGGTAGGAAGCCAGCAGTCTCTTACCTGGACCGGACAGCATCCTCGTCAACAAGTCTGCGCAGAAGTTCAATTTTTGGGCAGTCGTATGATTTGCTGGATTTGCCGCTGCTGCATTAGCCCTGCGCCTCACTAGAGGTTTGGGGTTCGGGAGAGACGCTCTGGGGCCGGGCTTCTTCGCGCCAGCGGTCTTTGGGACAACCGGGCCATTGGGGCGAGGGAGAATATCGGTCTGACGACGTTGCTTCTTTGCTGCATGACCCTGCTCTGCATCGTCATCGTCTCCAGTGATGTAGTGTACAGCTCCTGCCCGCGGCTGAGGTTGGGTCACAGCTGCTGCGTTGTTGTTGACCTGAACCACCGGAGGACTATCCAGAGAGCTCATAGCTACAACAAGCTCGCTCAGCACCTCTTGCGGCAGTGAGCGCGCGAATTCTGCCCTCGACTCTGATGATCTCATATATTCGGCAGCCCAGGAAAGAAGCAGCTTCCTGATGGTAGACCCTTCTGGGGTATCTTGCCACACTTGGACCAGCAGGGGCGTCGCTGGTATGCGCTGAGTGATGCGACGACACTCGGCCATAGCTTCTAGGGTAGCGTCGCACAGTCCTGCAATTTTCAGATTCCAGCCAAGCTTCCACACGCCGATGAGTACTTCGTAAGACGGCATGTGGTCGAGGTTAGGAAAGACCTGGCCGGTGAACATGTAGTTCTGCACATAACCAAACACTTCGGGAATCGTATCCGGAATTCTCACGATGCGCTCAATAGACTCATCGCGATTATTGGGGTCAAGAAAGTATTGCCGGTAGTAATCTGATCTCGCACAGAGGAAGTTGAGCTGGATGCCGAACGGTTCTTCATCCGGTCCGACAAGAATGATGACGAACTCGGGGTGAGGCTTGCTGTTTCGGTCTTAGCCATGAACAGTCCTCACTCGACATTCATTGGAAGTACTTACAGCCATGAGAATTCAGGGGTCTCCATGGTGCCGGCCACAACAGGCTCTCCGTTTCTACCGTCGTCCGACATGATGTCTAGTTGTGTGGTTAGCCAGAGAGGTCGGGTCGGCGAGAGTTGCAAACTCGTGTTCCACCTGAGAGGGAAGACGTTGACATATGGACCGCTCCTTGGCTGCAATTCACCGTTGGATAGAAGCGGGCCGGGCTGATATTTTTGAGGCGCGATGAATCACTTCGAGGAAGGGTTGCCTGAGCACTCCCAAAGCCATTCTTACTCAGACAACGCTCACAGAAACGCGACGATTAACCCAATGAACTTACTGTACAGTGAGTTTCACAAAGCCGATTGCAGTTTGACTTGGGCGTAGGTGAGTTGTGATGAAGCTCTCGGGTCAAGTCTCCGATACAGCGAGGTGGCTGGGGAGACTTTGAGGGCGGCGAATCAAGGTGACGGCTACGCACAAGTCTTCAAATTCCGAGCCGATGCGTACGGTTAATGACGTTTGAATGAGTTCAAGCAGACTACTTGTGAAATGCTGATAAGATTGAGCATTGTCACGGATACTTGGTGACGGAATCTGTCATAAGGGATGTGTGGTCTCACTGGCGATGATCAAATTTGCGAGACGCAAAACAGCTGAGCTCGAACAAGCTTCGCGCCTGCCTTCCCCTGGCATCCCAGCCGCTGCATTGCAAATGAAAGTGGGGTTTCCTGTTAACGCGGCGACTGATGTACCGCGATAAACCCATGTTAGTGGGAAGGCAGAATGGTCTATGCAGTTATCCATTCCTTCACCTTTGTTGCATACTGGGATATCATGACGGTGTGCTCTTGACGTATCCCGGTCGACTCCTTCTCTATGTGTCGAGGTCAAAAGCACTTACCGCAGTAATGTACACTATGGCCAACGGCTTGCCCAAAGAGCAACACGATGGTCTTAGAAGGTTCGACATATACGCAAAGAAGGAGCCCCCTAAGGTAACTCCTAGCACTCAGCTCCATCTGATCTCTGGGGGGTTCGTGATCATGACGTATAACACCCAATACTTAAAGAGCCTACAAGAACGTTCGAGGTAAATAGGAATACACACCCAGGACAAATCGCCAGCTCTTTTCCTCTTTCGACGCCAACCTCAACCAAGAGCAACACTGGCGGTGAACCACACGACGCACGAGAAGAATTGCTAGAGAATTCCCATTACATCAACAGCAATAACATCATAGTTACACAGCTCCATCCGTACCCACTATGGCGGCACCTTACCCATCCTCCTCCTCAAGAGCATCGGCCGCATTACAGCGGGCCGCCGCGATCCCGCCAGCATCACGAGCAATGATCGAGGCGGCCTTCTTCTCGCAATACGAGCGCCTCCTCACAGGCCTCCTCCCTTTCAGGGATTCGCAGCAGTTTTACGAATGGATAAGCGGCCCATATGTGTCCGGCGCCTGGGACGAGTTCCGCACCGAGGCCGCTGCTGCGGGCGTCAGGCCGTATAAGCTCGTAGATCCCGACAAGATAACGACGTGCACAGCTGTACGGGCTGCTCTCGGGTCGCGCGATCCCAAGTACCGCGTCTACATTTCTGACAAGACGGGCTGGACCGCATACGATCACACAGCCCGTTTCATTGTCTCTCTCATCTGGAACAATTTCTTCGGCGGCTTGTGGTCGGGACCTGAGTTCTACAAGCGGCCGGAGCACTATATCCACGTCGCTTATGAGATTCTGAGCTTCCTCTGTGCCAAGCTCGTGGCCTTCGACCCACGAGGACGCATAAAGCGCGAGAAGTGTCCGGCTGGCGAAGAGAATGAAGACTATGACGAGTACTCCTCTAACCAGTATCATAGCGACGAGGAATCCCATGACGAGACACTGCACGATGATGGAACGATGAGCTGAGCATCGGCGGTCTGTACGCAACGCTCGATGACGAGTCTGATGGCAAGGCCGAAGAAGGCCTCCTCGACACCGCAACCCCTTCCCGCGGTTTCCACTCCAACTCGATCAACCCGCGGTTAGCTAATGAGGGATGCTTAGACAGTTGGCGAGGAGTTGCAGCAATCACGCTGCTGCTGCTGCCGAGGTGGAGGGCTAGCTTCATGAAGGGCTTTGCCAGACGGATGTCTGGCCAGCGATCGATGCGGATTGCCCGGTTTGTTGATGGGGTTGACAAGTGCCGATGTTTGCTGCTTTTCTAATCGGGCTGGTATTGGTATAGACGGTAGCGCTGGGTTTTGGCATCATGGAGGTGGGCACTCAATCGGTAGCTTATCGAAGCATAGCGACGTCAAGCTTGAGAAGACCAGTTTTGCGTTAGATGGGGAATGCATCTGTGTAAGCACACTATCCTCGGCTCCTTGTCCATATACGGACGCAGAAGGTGAAAACCGCGCCGAGATACGCCTTGTTGTCCGGCAGTAAGTGCCAAGAGCAAAGATGACCATGAACGAAAATGATCCAATCCCCTGCGTCAGGTTGAATTTCAGCGGCGACCGCACAAGCCCCATCACGCTTTCTCTTGGACAAGTGTGTCTCCCAAGAACAAGCCGATCACTCTGAAAGACAAAAGATTGGCTGCTATAGGTGCCGAGAAGGAGCAGTATGAGACGCGACGATCAAGATTCAGTGACGATCGAAGAGTGCGACAGGAGGTTCATGTCACACATGAACTCAATGGAGGCCGAGGATCATGTCCGCCTTGCACATGGTGTCGGAAACAAGTCCCGGCGCACTGACAAGCCAGCAATCGTATTACTCCCCTGGCTCATTCGGTTGGGGCGAAATCACTTGATGACGATGATCACCGTAGTCCTAGTCCGTTGGTCGGATGGATCCGAAGCCGCCGATCAAATCGTAGATCGTGGACCTCAGACCAGGCGAAGCCACTCGGGCTTGCTTCACTGCCCGGGCTCAAAATTGAACGGCTTGAAGGATTTGAGCAACGGCCATCTTGCTTCAGATGACACACAGAAAGAAGATCAAGAAACGGCCACCGCGTATGACTCAAGTCACAGTGCCTGTTAGAAGATTCGGGGACAATCGATGATCAATCGAAGGGAGTGAATTAAGTTCTTGCGGACTGCAACTGATGGGGCCAACGCTTGGTAAAAGATTGGTATCACCAGGAGGAGCCATAGACCTCTGGAAACGCGTTTGAAGCTTCATGCACCCTAGGTACTGCACATTGAAAGCAAGAGAAATGGTAGTAGCAAGCGAGGACGCCTAATCAGGAGAATATTGGCCCGGTCGCAGGTAGAAACACAAAGCCCGTATACCATGAGTGATCGGGCCGGTAATTGGGAGTAGAGTAGAGGAGTCAGCATATCAACACTCGAGACACGTCACGGAGGCTGCTGGCGGAGGATAGACTGGCGGAGGTTGGTACCGATATGGGTACCTTTGCATACAACGCGGGTTCCTGGCTGTGTTTAAGAGCAGTGACATGGTACGAGGGTGTAGTCGGTGGCTCGATGTGTTGGTTGAGGCAGGCGGGCAATGCTTCCGATCGCACCATATCAGTCCTGGTTTACATGCTCCATGATCAATTTGTAGGGCTGCGGAGGAATTGCCTGCATATCCGGTCTGCGGGCAATATATGCAGGCGGCTCTTTCTGTCAGACACCTTGAAAAGCTTCAAACAGCCGCGCAGGGTCGCAATTGTCGTCGAGGTAATTGTAGTCGATGACAGTGTGTCGTGAATGAAAGTCTGTTAAAGGCAGCGAGAGCTCGAATTGCGGAAACAGCCGCTCGACTCCAGCCCACTTGCAACAAAGACATGGTTCTACCGCCCAGACGCGGAATGGCACAGTCCTTGTGTTAGCGCAAAGCCGTGCGGCAGGCCTCCGATCCACCCAGGCTCGGACGTTTTGTGGTCACATCGATGCATCGTCGGCGTGGTGATCGTACGGCTTCTCCAGACAAACCAGTCCGTTCGCAACGGTCACGGTCGGTTCTGATCACGGTAGTGGATCGCGGTCTCGACTCCGCGCCTGATGCAGGCTGAATGAGAATCTTGCGTCCGATGAGGCTCGGTAGAGTTTCACCGGCTGCACTGGTCTGGCCAGGACTTGGAAAGCCACCTTGAACCCGCACCACAAATCAGACCGTCACATTCGGATTGATTGCCTACCCATCCTCAGAGCTTCTCCAAGAGTTATTATCTGGCTTAGACTCAGCGAAGCTGCAATGTAACACACCAGATCGCCGTGTACCGAACACACCGCAAACCTCTCACCATCGCCTTCGCATACAACATGTGCTTGGACCCTAAACTGAGGAAAGTTGGAGAGGCGTAACACTCCCGCTTCACTCGAAGTTGCAGCTCGCAGCGGAGGTCCTGTCGCCGGAACAACATATTCCACGACGTTGCAATCATAGACGAGAGAGCGGCAGAATGTAGGCAGGTACATTGGGTCGAAAATTCGCACTGTCCCGGGAAACATATCCAGGTATCGATATCGAGAACTGACTTCTCAATACATCAGGGTTCGTGGTGGAGTCTGATTAGCTCACACCGCCGCGCGAGTGTCTTCCATATACTGCAGTAGAACAAAAGATTAATTCTCCAGGATATGGCCGAGCCGGTGGAGCCATTGCGATATTTGACCAGACCCTTCAACTTGAGCTCGGTGGGGGTATGAAACCAGATGCGTGTGACCCCAGGAACAGAATTCTACTGAGAGCGGCCAATATTTCGTTCCTCGAGCTCAACTGCGGCAAGATTCGTTCCAACATGACGTAGAGCTGGTTGACAGTAGTATCCTGTCCCAAACTGCTTCCTAGACTTGTGGGTGTGGCGCAGTACTTTCGAAGCCTTGCTGAGTATACGGCTCATCTTTGTCGGATGAGGCTGGTATCTCATCGTCTGGATGATGCTGTTCCCGTTCCTCATCACTGTCTTCACCATTCTGACGGTGGATCCCCACAATCAGATCCTCACTACCCTGCCACTGGGAAGGATTTGGTGGCATAGAGTCTCCATTCTCGTCGTCCGCCCAGCCATAGTCTTCATCATCGCTGTCGCCAACCTCGAAGTCAGTGTCCTGGAGTCTTCTCTTGAGTGACGGCCCGACTGTTCGTATCGTCGCGGATTCACTCGAGTCAAAGCTCGCTGCAACTAAGCCAGTCTAAAATTCATGCCCGTATGTTAGATCTGCTCAAACTGGCAGTGGCCGCTTATGGGATACGCCATGTCCATAACCACAACTACAGGACACTCACTGATTCCACTCTAAAAGCAACGACGTCTCCGATTGCTGCATTAACCGTTTTCCCATTCAGCTTCTGGACACCCGCGAAGTGGAGGCTAAGGGGTTTCCCGTCACGCATGACCCAATCGCGATATAACACGAGTCTTGTTGGGATGCCTTGATCCCAAACGCCAGCATTGATCGCTGGAACCAAGGACGCGCCCCGTTCGGCCTGCATCTTGGATGCGCATTGTGTGAGCACGACGATCGCGATGTTACCTGTCGCCGCAAGTTTCTGTAGAGCGCTGATAATATGCTGGAGAACCTGGAGTCTTCTCGCGGATGGGTTGGTTCCTTGACCAAAATATTAGTTCTACATACGAGGCTGCTGCACGGCCCTTGAGTATCATACCTTTGCTAGGGCTTTTGGCCCATTTTTGGTCTGGGATGCGTGGAAAGCTGTGATTGAGGAGAGCGGACAATGAGTCGATCACTATAAGCGAGACGCCTGCGGAAACGAATGTTTCCGTTGGTCGACATAGAAGAGCGATGAAATGAGGTAGACTCGGGCAGGTATACTGAGTTACACCGTTCAAGTCGTCTGTCTTGGTCTCATCTACGGCTTCGCTTTTGCCGGCAGTGACTGAAGAAAGGCGTTGGCTACAGACGGGGTACATGCAGTCTGGACGGAGTTAGTTGCGGGTTGTTTGAGACTATGTGGACTGCTCGGCTGAGGCAACTTACCTACCCAAACCACTTGGCCACCCTCTCTCAGAGCACTGGAAACAAGCTGTATACTGTGCGTTGTTAGACGCTATAGACTTCTTGAACAATGTCGAGGCGCCGCTCACCCGAGAGACGTCTTCCCTGAGCCGGAAGGGCCCCATATCTCTGTCAGCTGGCCTTTGTGAATACCCCCGACGCAGGTTGGCTTCTCTGCATCGTCACCAACAACAGGAAATGGACCGGAAAGCAGCCTATCCAATCCGCCCAGACAGGTGGACAGGTGTTTTGACGTATCTGAATCCAGTTCCTCGAAAGCTTGTGCTGCTGACACGGTAGGCAGGCGATCTGTTGCGCTGCGTTAGATGGCTCCCTCCTGTGCTTGCCCCAACGGCGCTCGGAGCTTGACTCACGCGTCGAAGGCAGGTCGAAGCTCGCGACATCATGGCCGTGTAATGCATGGTAATCCATTGGAAGCAAACCCGATGCGGCCGTTTAGGTAGCAGGGGGGGATATTGCATTCACGACATGGATTGTCCCTAGGTGCGTCAAGATCTAGGAGCTGCCATCCTGTGACATGTGAAGCTCTTAGAACCCGAGGTGATGTAATGCAGTCTATCGCGTCTTAACCGCAGTACGTCTGTCTTGTTACCTACGGTAGGTGCTTTATGTAATCCAAGAGTGAAGGTATTGAAGTACCCGGCGCGGGGCTGATCACATGATCCACTGGCCATGTCCCTTTATGCCTTCAACCAGAACTCAATATCTACTCTCCAGGTATTCTGTAAAAGATACACCGACGTCGTTTACATTTGTCTTTGCGCGGCATCACATCATACGTCTACACAGACTGCATAACTGCAGTCACATGTTCTGGACTTCGTTATACTGACTCGTAGCCCAGCTCCAAGGACGGAGGGCTACCTTAGTTGATACCACCAGTGGAGAGATGAGGTACACGGAAACGAAGCACTGCGCTTCCATCCGAAATAGAGGTCTTAACTGACAATATATGCCCGATCCGCAATATGAAAAATTCCATGTCGATAAAATAAAGGCAGCGCACATAAGACCGAAATATTCGAGTCATGATGTCGGCGTCGCCTTGGGATTCGGACCGGTTATCAAGTCCCTGCCTGGAACGTTGCGGGTATGCGCTAACCTCATCGTAGAACATCGAGATAATACGTATGCTGTTCTTGACCTCGAGCAGTACACGTGTTCCGTCCTTGGGTGTCCGTTGAATACTCCAGATAATAAAGGCCAGGTTGTTTTCACCCGGTAGCTGAAGGAAGCTGCCGCTCCATGGCTGTGCTTCTCCTCTAACAGGGGTTCGTCCCGGATTCCATATCCCCAGCTCCCTGGTTCTCCCGCTTGCGAAATGTGCTCTGGACGCCGAGACCGTGGTCTCCATTCCATTTTAACCCCCGTCCTACTTAAAGAGACACGTTCCCGAACAGTGGGGCTCCATCGGGTCTACGAGTATATCGCCGCGAAGGCGTCGCGGGCAGGGCTAGACTAGCGCTGCAAGGGACCAGCTTTTCCGGGGCATGGCATTCTCTTTTGATTCGATCACCAGCGACAAACACGTTTTCTCAATCTTTGCTGACATCACAACCCTACTGTGTGCATACGGTGGATTTTCGGCGAAATGTGAAGCAATGCCTATCTCATGAGATGAAGCAGAAGAGCTACAGCCCTCGGCAAAGTCGTCATCGTTCTGTCATGAACACCATATAAGCTGCTTTCAAGGCGACAGTATACTTATTTGGGAAGAATCTCCTCCGGTCGTTCTAGGAAGCCACTGTGAAAGTTTTGAAGTGGTGGCTTCGTTGCGGTGTTTACCACGGTACATGCAGCAAGGCCATGCCTTATCTACGGCTTGTTGCTGAAGTGGATTAGGCGCTTGTAACAGCCTCGGTCATAAAGTTACAGGCTTTTCACTATTCCCACCTTTGGCAGAAGAATTTCGGGGCCATCAAAGTCAGACCGGCTTGGGCTCCGCTGGAATCCAAGCCTCGGGGAGTTTCGGCATCAAAGCTCCGCTTGACCGCCGGTACAAAGTCGTCAGGAGCGTATGAGTCCCTGAGAGGAACAACAAGCCGCTACGACCGTAGCCCATTCCTCGGCTCCCCCACAGAGCTCTCTAGCCTGGCTTAAATGATGTCTCTGCTACGTAGCGGCGATATCAGTATTACGGTACTTGGCCAGTCGTCGTTAGCTTCTGGTCGACTTAGGGGACAAGGGACAGTTATGCGGTGTAGCCGCCGGGTAAATGTTACTTCGGAGAATTTCCCGTTCAGCAGTGTGCCATCCGCCCATTCCTCCGCCATCGTTGCTGCAACGGAGATCATTCGCCTAGATTCCCCTTGTCAAATACCGTGTGTTCTATCTAGCCTTGCTTTCGGTTTGACGGCTCTTCTACCATCTCTACTGACGGGGTTGCGGGGCAAGAGCTATGCCCAGAGTTCTCACAACGATCCCCGATTGTGGTTCCTCTACACAGTACAGTAGAAAGCAGGGGGTAATATGTGCTGGTGTACTGGACAACTGGCTTGTTGTCACCTTGGAAAAGAAACCAGAGGCGAAATCTGCCCCGGATTTCAAGGACCCGTTTGGGGGCTTTCGGCATAGTTCGCGGCCGCGCAAAGGGTACATGCTCACTAAGAGGGCTCAGGAACGTCGCCTTGTCTTCTCGGTCAATACACCGAGAGCCCGGGATAACAGTTCCGAGATCATGGTACGGAATACGGTCCTTTTCAGCCAAGGCATTGTGAGCGCTCGCACGTCTTTGGAGAGGGGTTGGATGAGCATCCCGGGACCTGGACAAAGCAACTCACTTTATCAGACCTGTCCGTCAATCGCTTCGTGCGACAGGCATCGGTTTTGGAGTTTGTCGTGCCAGGAGCACATGATCGTGTACACAATCGCGCAAATGTCAGTCAGCGTCGGGGAGAATCGGGATCATTGGGATCTGACATCGCACGATCTGCTATGCCCCAGAACTTTCCGAATCGAGTTAGAACACACTAGTGCCGCTCATTGGATCCGTGGAGTTGGGGGAAAAGATAACAACAAGCATTTGCTAGCAGCGATCACAATACCGCACAAGGAGATGTACTGTGCAGATCAACACCACACGTCACGAAAGTGAGACAACACAGATAAGTCCAAGAGCAGGACGACGCAATGTTGACAAGACCGACCTCGTGATCTACTGCAACCTACAGTAGGTGTCGTTTCGCGTACGGAGGTGATGCGGTCAGATGTGCAACCGCTCAATAGCCAGAACAGTATGCCCAGAAAACCCCCACGTTATCTTTTCAAACAGTGCCTTCTAACCGACTGTATCAGAAGACCCACGCCGAGTCACTGCTGGAGACTTACTGCGGTACAGCGTAGAACGCATTGTGGAGTTCGTAAAAGGAATCCTAACTGAGGGTCCTGAGGACCCTGCTGGGAAGAGAGTTTCGCGGATCAACTTTAACACAGAGCACTTATCGCAGTATTAAGAGTGAGCCCTTCGAGAGGAATGATGGCGACCCATGGACACCTATGCCGGAAGCCAAGGGTTAGACGCCCGTTCCGGTGTCTTACCCCGGATTTGGGGTATCAGTGTCTGGAAGCGCCTGGTTACGTATTGATGATACCTTTGGCTCATTCTGCGTCAGAGCTGCCCTATGTGGGATCGGCGATGCGCTCCTTGATGGAATGCCGGCTCTGAAAGAATTTTTGACGTCGTAAGTCGAACCTTCCCCAGACTTCGCAAAGATTTTCTCCACATGTCAGAAAATACTGTGCTGTACTCCAGCTTTCACACTTGAGGCTTATCTCTACCTTTGGCACCCCAATCTTATTTAGGCGCACCAACCATTGTCCCCTCCCTTCCGTTCTCGCTTCTACTGCCTGTTCCGACATGGGAAGGAATTCTGTAGAAACAGTGCAGTGTCATTTATGGGTCGCCTAAGATCTGTCAGGAAAACAAAGCAAAAGATTTGAAGGATACGACTAGGTATTGAACACCTTCCAAGGGTGTGTGGCTTGAATCGTGAAGGTAGTGGCTTCAGCTTCAGACTCCCTGGATTCCACTCAAGCGCACCCCCACTCTCCGCTCGCCCAGACTCAGCACGGGACGGTGTCGAGACGAACTGTGTGATCAGACCGGCAGCCTGCTGATGCCCACTTCAGGAGAGCCCAACAACAAGACCTCCAAGTAAGAAGATGAAAGAATAAACACAATAGAATTGCTGACTGCGCCGGGAGACGTGGAGCGAATGCACCATCAGGGATCGTTTGAGGCGAGTTATTAGGCTCGTCCAGCCATATGATAGGTGATTGCCCACCGCTTACTACCGCACCAGCTTACACAGCCTCTTTACCTTGCGGCGTGCACCGGCAGGCTACGGAGTGTTGTCGTCCACGTAGTCAAAAGGAGTCATGTACTCTAGGTATCTGGTCAGGGGACGGCAGCCTGGCAAAATAATATCAGCCACGTTTCCTAATTCCGCCGTAAGTTTGGTCGTCGCTTGGCCGCTCTCTGTGCGCTGCGGCCAGAACGCTCCCCGCGGGGGTGTGTGCAGATATATATCCATACATACAGCCGTCCGGGCAATGTGTCGGCCAAGAATCAGGGACGGGATGATGGGATGATGGCCTCACCGTCGTGACACAGCAGCATCTAAACAAGAAAAACAACAAAAGCCGATTACGACTGAGGCATCCGAGTGTGCTACAGACACGGAATTGGACTCAACAGCGACAAGGAAGATATTACCCCCGCTCCTGGTCGTCTGCGATGCTATCATTACGTACCCTTCGATGGGATCTCACGTCAAACGATATTCCCTGAAGGTGGGCTGGCACAGTCAGAGGGTCTCGTCTGGGCATTCAAAGATGAAATTCCAGGCGAAAGAGCGAAAGACAGGACGTTTGCGGACGCGATGAGATCAAAGTTGGGCATATTTTCTGGTCGTGCCGTGCTTGACTTGAGCCTTTCTATTCGGTGAGATGGCGGATGACGGTCTCGGGCTCCAGCCCACCCGACTTCCTCGGCCTCCCACACAACTGACAAGGTACCCCACCGCCCCATATCTGCTTGTGCCCCGGGGGCGTGGCGGGTCCTACAACCCCTGTCGAGATAAAAGAAAAAAAAGCGAGGATATTTCATGTACTGTGGTACCTTTCGGGCAGCCAAGAGGCAGGGCGAGGTACCAGACAGTGCGGGACAGTATGGCGCAAGAGGTACCTGCCATTTGCGACACCCCACAAGTCTGAAGCCACATGCTTTTGCTTTTTTAACTTCTGCAACTTTCACCCGCGCAACTCCCATCCAGCGCTCCACCCCCTGACTGAGCCCATCCTGTTATGCTCCTTCCCAGATCGGCCCTTTAAAATCACTGCCGCTTCCCCTTCCTTCCCCCAAAACTCGTTTTTTAAGAGTCTGCTATCTTCCCCATACTAAAACCCCCCAACTGTCCCGCATCACTGGAAAGACGTAATCTTGTCCATCACCAATACAGCAAAACACCAACGCTACGAGATCCAGAAAAGCAGTAATAGACTTTATCGGACGGTCAAACTTCGACATTGTCTGTCAGTGGCGCAATACGTAATAACGCTTACCCCAAGCTTTCGACTTGGGATTTTTTGGAGTACTGCAAGCGGTGCAACACTGCTTGGAAGGGAAGGGAGTAACATCGCCGCCGGGTAGCGTTTTATACCAACGCACGACGATCACATGCAACGAGCACAGTCAGCGGTGGATTTTTCAAATCTACTAAATCCTGAAACCGCGTTGGAGAGAGATCACGACAAACAACAGGAACAAGGCGAAGGAGAGGATATGGCTACCATCGCTGTTATTCGGCCAAACGGGCCACTTCCAGGAGGACAGACATCGGATGCATCGAACGAGTTGCCACGTCCGTACAAGTGCCCGCTGTGCGACAAGGCCTTCCACCGCCTTGAGCATCAGACGAGACACATTCGTACGCACACCGGAGAGAAACCTCATGCGTGCCAGTTCCCCGGCTGCACCAAGAAGTTCTCCCGCTCTGACGAACTGACGCGACATTCGAGGATACACAACAACCCCAACTCCAGGAGAGGCAACAAGCAACAGCAGCCGCAGCACTTTGGAAACGGCATGCCCGACATGATGCCACCCCCTCCCGCTCCAAAGGCCATCCGCTCGGCTCCTCCTTCTGGCATGTCCTCGCCCAATGTTTCGCCTCCCCACTCGTTTTCGACCTACCATATGCCTAATGGCATGAGCGGACTGGGCGGCTACAGGAGTAGTCCGATGAGCGGTATTCAACACCATGGTATGGGTATGGATATCAGCATGTTGGCAAAGGCCGCAAACCAAGTTGAGCGCGAGACCTTGACGGCGCCGCCACATCATCATACGCAGGCCAGGCATCACCCGTATTATGCGCATAGCGTTCATTCATCTCGTGGGCATCTGCCGTCCCTGTCGGCATATCACATGTCGCGCTCGCACTCGCACGACGAGCACGAGCAGGATCACTACGGAGCGGCGTACAGGCATGCGAAACGTTCGAGGCCTAACTCGCCCAACTCTACCGCGCCTTCTTCACCCACCTTTTCGCATGGCTCTCTATCTCCGACCCCAGATCAGACTCCTCTCGCCACACCAGCCCACTCACCTCGGCTGCGTCCGTTCAACAACGAAGAATTCAATCTTCCTCCATTCCGCCACCTGTCGCTCCACAACACGACTCCGGCGCTCGCCCCGCTGGAGCCTCAGCCGGACAGTTTGCTTCCTGTTCCCCAGCCACAAAACGGCGCGCCCAGGAGTACAGGCATGTCCCTCAGCGACATCCTCACTCGGACGGACGGCAGCCAGAGGAAACTCCCGGTTCCCCAGGTGCCTAAGGTCGCTGTTCACGACCTCCTCGGTCCTAGCGACGGGTTCCACGCAAGTGGCCGGAGTTCCTCGTCTAACAGCATCTCGGGCGGTGACCTGATGGACCGGATGTAGATGAACTACGTCACGCAGAAACACGGTTGCGAAAACTGTTCGACGACACGATTGATGACATGGGAGATTTCAACTATAGAATGCGGCTATTACAGGTGACACTGGGAGTTATAGGGTATCGGTATCAGGCGTGAACGAGCCGTCATCCCCGTTCTAATTTCGGCCGGCTACAGGCTTTCTCAGGAGATGATGGTCTCGACGGCAAGGAGATAGGGTTTGGGACACTTGGGACTAGACTTTTTTCACCACTCTGTTGGCAACACGCGTTTGTTTGGGGGGCAGACCGGCTGGTTTCTTTACAATTTTTTTGTGTTTTAGGGGTTGTCTTGTGCTTTGAAATCACCACTTATAGACAGCGTGCGGCAAACGGGGATCACGGCGGGTATAGCGCTGTTGGCGCCGGGGATCCCCCATAATCGAATTTTTTTTCCCTCCCTCAATCACCGTCTTCGCCGGAATTGTATCAATTTTTCTTGCGCTTCTCACTTCTTCGCCACGGCCTAAGTATCTTTGTCGTCGAAGTACTGTACAAGCAGCAAGATATAGAAGCCCCAAATATTGGGATGCAAATCCCCAAGACTGCCGAACCTTAATAGTCTTACGTACGTTGCTATTGCGTCCTTCTATGGAACATAATCATCACGCCCCCCAAAACCTGAAGGTAGGGTTACCTTGACTTTTTTTTTAAACCTGGGGAGGCCTTGTCGAAACAGGGCCAAGGGCGGCCCAAGGGATTGGCAGCCCCAATGCGCCGCGAATATGTAGCTCGTCTATCTATTTCGACTTTGTTTGAATTCTTTTCCCAGCCTGGGCTGTGTGGGATACGAGACAAGACGGACGGAATACTGTGTAGCAGCAAGTGGCAGTACGGAAAGGTAAGGGTATGGTATGGTAACTTTTGCAACCTTGGGGGGGTACAAGGCATGTAACCATAGCACTACCCGCCTGCGCTTGTGTGTAAGTACTTTAGTTCGGTATTAATTTTCTTCTCTTTCTTTGTTCGATCTAGTAGTTTTGCGCGATACGGAGATCAGGAGGCCGACACCGGAAGTCCCCGGGGTGCGACGACTCTGGGCAATGTAAGTGTCATGATCTTTGTGGGGAATGGACAGATCAGAACTCTTGATGGTTTGCCCTGTTTCTTCTCTCGGAAATATGACATTCGACTATCTGCCAGTGCTACGTATCTTTTTCATTTCACGGACAGATATCCATGCTCGGATAATAATGCACGTATTAGGAGGACCTCGTCCTGGATTTGAGGGAAAGGGAGAGAAACACAAGGAAAGGACACCGGCTAGTTATTGGGGATGAGGTATCACGTCAGCACAGGAGAAGGGATACCGAACCTCGGTGACCCCAGGTTTATCTTCCCTGCCTTGGCCGCGCTTGGCGGGGGTACGTACACTGTGGCACGCGATAAGGCCAGTGGCTCGGCTGTGTAGGGGATTTTGTGGGGTTGGTATCGCGGAGTTTCCTGGGGGTTGATGTCGGGGTCGTGATAGGTGGAGGGAACGACACCGAAAAGGGGGTTGCTCTCTTACTCACGATACTTCGCTTGCCTTTTTCCATCCTCCGTGGTACCCTTTTGACCGTCGGTAGCTGAATTCTAACTTGGTGTGGTAGCAGTGTGATACACGAACCTTGTGTGATGTCCGCGAAGGAGACCTCTCTTCACCGCTGCTGCAGGAAAACGGTGTAGCTTTCCCCCGGGTTTCGCCCGGCAGATGCAGCGCTTAGAGTCGTGCCGAGTAATGAGTAGAGGAAAGTACGCATCCTAGAGCCCAGCGGATTCAACTCTCAGCGCTTTCTCATACTGTACCCTTGGCACAAGTCCGTTGACTCCCTTGCTCAGGGACGCAATGTCGGAGATAGAGGGAACTGTGGTAGGCTTCCTCGCTCGTTCGTGGCTTACTTTCAAGAGCCCCGGGGACGTCGGATTCTGACTCACGCATGTTGTGCTGAGGTTGAAGGTAGTGGGATGCGGGCTCAGCACGTAATCTGCATGCCACTGCTTCGTTTCCAGGCGTGAGTACGTAAGGCAAATGGGCTTAGGGAGAGTTGGGTCGCGAAAGGCATACATTCGCTCAGCGCGGCTGCGAGATCATAGAATGACCTTCACCGCAAGTTTGAGTGTAGTGGATGGACTGGTTGGCGGACTACTGCGTATCGCATTGCGCTGCCTCACTGCTGTCGGGCGACGGTCGTGTGATGTAAGTGGATAAGAAGGAGACACCGGCGACGAATAGGCGACGAACCGCCGACTGCTTGGCTTCCTGAGGACGCGCCCTGATGCAATAATGGCTTTTATCGGTTTTGAACAGATCATGACGATCTGTTCATCGCCAATGAAGGTCAAGACGCTTGGAGCATAAGGGAAGGTCCTCCTCTCAACGTGGGGTGCAGCTTGTCTGGGGTGCCTCAACGGGGATGACTTTGCTCCAGTCGGAATCAACATGTTGCCTTCCCCAACTACTAGCCCGTAGTGTGGAGGATATCGAGAGATCATGTACACAGTGTCTGGTGTTGCCAGCCTCGCACGATGGCTTCTGTCATGCTGCTTGCATTTCCCACGGTTTGCATGTGAACGAGGTGACGTGTTTGTCTAGAGTGCGTTCCTCGTATGTCCTCGCATTGATGGCCGAATCAAGTGCTAGGGAGGACAGGATGAAACAGCACAGCCGTTCCTTCAGAGTCAGAAGCCAAGGAATCCTAACTAAGCAGTCTCCGACGAAAAAGTCATGAGCACGGTTCGGCAGGGCGCAGAGTGCTTTGGCTGCGAGGTGATGAGGATGCGAATTTTTGTTCATACGGCCGCGATAACCCGGACGTCCTCCGGCGGGTAGGTGCATCGACTATGGGTTGTTGATCGTGGGGGTCGCACCATCTTGACCACCCCCCGTGAAGATCAGGTTCAAGGAGAGCGACCAAAACGCGTCTGATGCACGACACGGAACCTGGGCATGCATTGTGCGGTAATGCGCGCCAAAGGAGGTCGATATGCGGGGCTATGGTGCTCTTGAGATTGCCTTTGTTGCCTTCGATTAGGGTCGTATTACTGTGAGAAAGGAGGCCCTGGTCTACCCCAAGACTCGGTTACCTGTATGCATCAATGGTGTTGTAGTTTCTCGGGTTGGTAACTTCCGCAGAGGGTTCACACTTGATGCCGAGTCTATTCTTGGACGGTGCACTGTTGCACTACCTTACTTGAAGGTCTCTGGATGCTGGGGGCTCATGCTTCAAAGATACCTATGGTTGAATTGGGGTTCCGTTTTCTTGCCCGTCATCGTCACGGTTCTGGGCGCTGAGAAATTGTGGAGGTTGTTTCCTTCTCATTGGGGAAGGAGCGAACCCCCACGCCCCACGGGGTCAAGATCTCGTCTAGCGGTCGCTTGCTACCTCGTACCGATTTCAAAATCGTACCAAAAAAAGGTGGCAATGTCAACCCAAAGCTTCAGGCGGCGCTTGTCACCCCGCAATCCAGAAGCCCAGGGTACCAGAGCGGTGGTCTGGAACGTGGTTTATGTTTTCCCCTGCCATTCACGACCATCTAAGCTAAGCCAAATCGCGATGCCGGAAGCAGAAAGCTCAACAAAATCTTGGTTGCGAAAGTGTGCTATCATGGTAGCTCAGCTGATGGTGGCCAGACTAGGGACTGAGCATCAGTTGCGGATCTGTGGTGCCGCTGTTACATGGCCACTGCCCAGCCTACATTGTGCACCGCGGTTTCAAGTGTTTCCAGAAGCCAGCAACTCACGAGTTCCGGAACCTGCAGAGTAAAGCATCGATATCCTGGCTCGGCTCAAGCTCGTCATAGCCAAAGGTACGCCATGACCTCCTGTGTATGAACCGTGTTGAGCTACCCAACTCACAGACCGCTTATCAAGGTTCGAGACCTCAAACCGGATTCTAGGGCCGCAACATCGCCATGACGTGCAGCGCCAATCTACCATCTCAAAGATCGGCCGCTGACACTACCATTCGGTCTACTCGGCGTCCAAGGTGTTTCTGTCACCGACGCTCTTCAAAAAGCTAGCGGGCCTTCCTGAGAACGTTACCGCCAAGTAAGCTCGCACGACTACATATCTGATTCACCACAGCTGCGATGAGCCTACTCGACACCGTTGCGGGGCCAGAAACAATCAGCACGGAATCAAGGTCCGACTCTAGGTCGGTTCCTCCTATGCTTCAGATGGTACCCCGTCAGGCCCTCTATCTTGCTACCATGGTACGCTTTGACTGGACTGTGATGCATGTGGGAAGTAGGGCACGTAAGCACAAAGCTACCTGGACGGTTGGTCGGGTCAGTCTCTGCAGGGAGTCAGTGTTGGGTAAATTGGCCAAGGCTATGTTTGGCATTTCGGCAGCGCCTGTATTGCGCCGCTGACAACCAGTAGACACCCATTCTACCTTTCTTCCTCGCGGCACGTCGGCAAAGAATACCACGGCGGTCTCAACAGGTCCCAAGAGACCGAGCCTGCATACCCGAGCAATTTATGACGCTTGGGCCCTGGCGGGCTGCATAACACGCATCGTTATACACCACAACGAGAAAAACGGGATACGGTGGTGTTCATCCTATCTGCTGCACTACGATTGACGAATAGGACCCTGATGACAGACTGTGGGGGAGCTGCCTTATCGCTAATGCTCTCGGCCTATATTAACTGCTAGATTGAACGCGGACCGGGAATGCTACACTCCAATCGAACGCCTCTGAAGTTTCCCTACCACGGGAGTATATGGCAATATAGTGTGTCCAGATATAGACACATCAATCGTGGGGTTCACAAGGAGGCGTCGTACTCCTCGGTACGGCGGTGTGGTTGACCGAAATCGGAAAATCTGGACTAGCAGACTGGTCGAAGAGCAGTGCTGTGAGACCTCAATGGCCCGACGGCGTTTTCACCCTCCGCTTACAGCTGAACCACGGTGAGCGATGGATAATCTAGCACAATTTGCGTCCCGCAGCTTCGTCATTCTGCCACGCAGGCCTCCCTCCCCTACTGCAGCCTCTCGCCCTGCCAAGACTACTCTGCCGACGTTCAAGTTCCTGTCGAAGATAGCTGGTTCCTGGACACCGCTTCTTTCATGATACGAGGATTGGTTGAACGACAAACTTTGACTCGTACCTCCTCCGCATTATTGACAGCTTCGATGTCCAATGGTCTTTCGCTCCTGCTTTCCATCAAGCTTCGACCGGTGCTGGCGGTTAAAGTCGAGAGGTCGACGGGGATCGAGCATCTACAGACCCGGGAATCCAGAGGCGTATCCTGGCCTGAGTGAGCCGACCAGGAAAATGGATTCTCAATAGATTCAAAGCAACCTTTCGGAGCATATCAATATTCGCGTCGGGCCATTCCCCACGTGTACACGTGTGATCCCAGCGGAAGATATCTTTCATCTTACGTGACGTCGATTTAACGTTGGACTCGATGGGGCCATGGCTGACAGCGGACTGGTTGGAAGTTCCAGGAACCCCCGCCGGATTTTGGGCCGCGAGTCGCTTGCTCTCAGCGCCCGTCACAAAACTTGTCGTTTTCGAGGATAGATACAGCAGGCACTCTCAAGTGTGGATGCTACCCTCCGTCAATGAGCTGCGCTGCGAGGAAAGCACGGCGTGTTCTGGCCCTTCAATCATCTGTGGCACACGTGTGGGCAGTTCTGGGGTAATCACACGGACCCCACAGGCTAAACTCTGCTGCAGGGCTTCAATCACTGCCTGACATCCCGCCCCCTGAATCTCTGGCGAGTTTGGCGTGAGCTTGAAGCAGAGCTACCTGCTAAGCTGACCGTCATACACAGTAAGGCCGGTACCTCATGGAATATTCCGGCCCTAACTGAACTTCGACCAAGTACACCGGTAGAGGTGTGTCCCTATGAGCAAGATTCCGTCCTGTCGGCAATCTAATATTCTTTGGATCCCATGAGGCTGAATCAGGCCCACTTCAATTTCCGCTCACTTGCAATTGCAAGACAATATGCTCTGAATGAAGAGATATGGCAGCCTCTCGTAATATCTTCCAAAGTCACTCTCACCGGTGACGACGATGACATCAGCTAGGCTCGTTACGCCGCTCACAAATATGCTTGGTGGCGGCCCTTCCCCTGTTGTGTCACCCTATGGACGGGCAGAGAACAGTGTTGAACTTCCGAGCAGCCTGCCTTGCTCCTGTACTTTCCAAATGTTCGCCTTCCTTCACGAGTGTTTAGTCAAGCGGTCATGCTCAAATGCTGCGCCTCAGTAGGAACGTCACGTCGTCAACCTCTCCTTTTCCCCGATCATCCGCACTTACCGACTACACCGGTGAGGAGAAACCCCAGTACTCCACCCGTTCCTCGCCTTGCACCAGATCTTCAGCTAGGACTCCCCAACTCCGGGCCGGGCTGTTTGAGAATCTTCCGTACCGTCCGTTCGAAGCTATGAAAGATCTGCCTTATGCGTCTTCAAGTTCCATGGCGTGAGTCGGTAATACCCAACATCACAGATTCGAGGAAACACCGGCAAAGTTCGTCAAAATTTCCCGTCAGAATTTTCCATTCAGTCTCTCTACCTTGGCACCCTTGATTTCTCGACCCCAATCTAGATTTTCAGGTCAAAGGGGTCTCAAAGAGCTATCCTATGGATTCAAACCAGATACCCCCCGTTCTATCCGTTCACGATACTTTGGGTGACACCGCATTATCGGCGGAGGTTTGTCGCCACCCGCTGAGCGTGCGAAAGGGTCTGACAAAGGTAGGACGGGAAGTACTGGAGTTGCAAATCTCCAAGCCGACGCTCAGGCAGCTGCGTCAGCGCACCAGACAAATGTGCCGCACAGTTCGGTCATTTTCACCAGCCTCCTGTGCCTGAATATACCATCAGTCAAGTTCACGACAGGGGCAGAGTGGTCCGCGGGAATCACCACCTTTGCTTTCTTTACACAGTTTGTCTACGAAGTAGTTCTCAGTATTGGTCTTTCCAACCTCGTGTCGTTGTGGGAAGCCACTAGCCGGCAGATGTGTATTTCCACCAGATTTCGCCGTCCCGTTTCCAAGCATACTGTGATGCCGTCGTCCCCCTGACTAACTGATAACAGGTCTATGAGTCTACGCCCTTGGCAGGGCAGCCTTCCTGGCAACAGGATGTCAGGATCTGGTAAGAGGGCATCGAACAATGTCTGGGTCTTCAACAGCCAATAGTTGGCCTGGGAATTCACGTAAGTCGTTTCCGATGCCGGCCCCTGTCAACGGCCGTGGAATCCTCGGGCTGCCTCGCAACGGAGTTATGGATGCCCGGAATCGTAGCTTCGTCGAAAAGAGTTCGCGGATAACGTCGACAGCTTCTATGCAGATCTGAGGAGGGAACTTGTTTGACTCGCCAATAATGCTGCCCCTATGAGTTCGACCCCTTATTATGGTTAGATCAGTTCACCGTGGCTCGAATACCAACCAGCATCATCTGGCCGCGAAGCCGCGCAAGACTTTGATGCCATACATAGCCCAGCACAGTCGTCGTCACGTCATTATTCTTTCAGATACTACACAGACTCACAACATCTGGCAGGACTTCTTGTCAGTCTTGGGGTCACGGGGCCGGTAGAGCCTCCCAGCCTCCTCGCATTCGAACCCGCAACATGGACACGCAAACCCATGGACACCTCTGTCCATCGCTTTGAGACATCCTGTGAACCTCCAGAAAGTAGTAGAAAAGTCACCGCATTCCCAGAGAAACACCCACTCCGCATCAACGATGTCTAGCAGCCCGACCCTTGCCCTTACTTGAAGACACATTCTCCTCGTGCGCAGTCTTTACATTCTCGCTGAGCTTGGCAGGAGACATCAGCCCATCCCCGTCAGCGGACTCGTTGTTTTCACGTGCCAGCAGCAGTTTTCTCGCTTCTTGACGCTCACTCTCGCAAAAGTTCTTACAATTGGGACAGCGCCACTTGCCCTTGCCGTGCGGTACTCGAGAGAAGCACTTGCTGCACCTCCACCAGGTGGCTTTCATCACGGCGGGCGGCCGGCTCTTCAAAAAAGCCCCCTGCAAGTCCGCCGTACCATTTCCGCGCTTCAACAGGTCCTCCATGTGCCAGTCGCGGAGGTGGTCGCGGAAGTGGTCGGCGCGGTTGAAGGGTTTCTCGTGCCGGGGGCAGCGCTTGTAGTCGCAGAAAAGCTCCTTTACATTATCTTTGGGATGAACGGTTTCGTAATGTCTGTTGAGATCGGCGGTGCGACTGAATTGTTTGCTGCGACAGCCCTCCATCAGGCAGACAAAGTGTTCAGCTTGTACCGATGCTGCATTCGTTGTCGTGAACTCCCCGGTGCTTGGACCTTGTGAGGGCCTTTCGACCGCGTGTCTTCTTACTGCCGGCAGTGGTGCATAAGCAGAGCTATTTGGCTCAGAAGAATCAGCCAAATAGCTTGACCACTGGCGGTCCTGTGACGGCGGTCCACCTTGCTGCTGCCATTCCTCTTCGACATATATATCATGCTTTTCAACAAGAGAAGCAACGTCGTAGCCTGGGTCATGAGATGGCCGATCTCCATGGTAGGAGAATGGAAAGCTCTGGTCCCCGCTAAAGAAGTTCGAGGGAACCCCAGTGCTGACCTCACTCTGTTGATTCAGACCTCGCCACGGTTGCATTTCATCCTCGTTGCCGTCGGAATCGCCACCCTCTGCGTAACTGGGAAGACTATTGACAAGGTATCCCTCCGTTTTCAGTGCATCATATTCGAGATTGCCCTCAACAAAATAGTTCTCAAGACCGCTGTCATAAAAGTACTCGCGGTGCGTGTACGGCGCATCATCATGGTTAGTGAACGTCGACGGCTGATACGAAGGACTCATTCTGATATAGTCGGCGACGGCAATGAATAATGGTCGAAGAGTTAGTGTAAAGAGCTGGCAGATAAAATTCTTGGGAAAATGACTTGGAAAACAAGGGCTTTGTCTTTTGGGGATCTCGAAGAGAGAGTCAGGACCGTCAGTCCTGAGAGCCACGAGCCGTCACTTATAGAGCTGGATTCGCTTCTGCTTCAAAGAGAGGGTAAGCAGGTGGTGATCGGGCTCAAGAAGCTACCCAACAACGGATGATTCGCGATTGGTATCGAGGATCGTGTCGAGCACATCTGACGCTTCCTACAGGTGTTCGGCCCTAAGTGGTCCAAAGTAGGAGTTTAAGTCACCGTTGGGTGACTTAAAGCCAATAGGAGACCTTTGCAACCACCGTCAATGCACGTCGAATGATAGAGAGCTGTCATGACGAGCACTTATTGGGTCTATCCAACAGCTTCGTCACCTCAGCCGGATTCGGCAAGCCGGTCCTCACATGGCTTGCATGACATGCAGCAATCCCAAAACATGAGAGCCACTGGTCTGAGCCTTTGTTCGACAACAGCATTTGGTGATGGTCTCGGTCAATGAGCTGGGAATACGATGCCGTCAGCACATAATCATCTTGATGATCCTTAAGAGATTGCCATGGAGACCTGTCAGGCCAGCCATCGGACATAGATGTCCTGCCCACAGCACGAAATATTGCCGAGGAGATGACGGCTCTTTCGTGTCATCCCGTACACTGCGCAGATCTTTCGTTTAATTGCAAACAAGCACCATGATACATCCAGTTCAATCCCCAGATGCCGACAGGAGCATGAACATGCAGTCCTTCCTGCGGAACTCTACCTCACGGCCAGTTGCAAACATCATCGTTGGCAGCCACATCAGCATCACGCTAGCACATCAGAAATGAAGGGATGAACCGCTGGTATCATTGAAGCCCGGCAAAGGCTTTAGTCAGGCTAACCAAGAGCAACCTAGCAACACATGCACACCCTGGTGCGGAAACGGCCTCAACACAATTCGTCACTCCTCGTCATCCTCCTCACTCTCATCATAATCCTCCTCGTCCTCATCATCCGCGTCATACACCTCCGCCACCTCCAGCACCACTAACTCCTCGTCCTCCTCCAAACATCCAGAAGCCGCCCAAAACCTCTCCTCCCGGAAGATCACCGGCTCGCCGATGGGCTCGCCAAACTGCCCCTTCCATCCGTCAGGCTCCGTCCACTCTGGAATCTCCCAGAGCTCGAACAAGTCCTCGTCGGCCTCCTCCAGCTTGACGGCCACCGAGCCGAGACTCTCGACCTCCCACTCCTCGGAGGAGTCAGAAAGGTCTGTCGTGGCGGTGTGGTGGTGGTGGTAGTGGTCGGGGTAGTGGTCAGCTTGGACTCGGGGTGGGGGAGAGTAGTCCGGGCTGGAGAGGTAGGGTCCACCCGGCGGAAGGTGGTACGGCTGGAAGTTGTGGATCGGGTTGCTGCTCGACGCTAGGCTGGGGACGTCTTCCTGGTTGGGAGACTGGGGGAGGTTGGGAGAGAAGTCTGGTGAGTAGGTCGACTTGCAGTCGGGGAGGGATGGGGTAGGCGACTTCCGCCTTTTGCTGGGCGATTGTTGTTCGTGATCGGGCTGCGGTGAGGAGGGTGACTTGCGTTTGGTTGGGATTGATGATGTATGTCCCTCGCGGGTAGGAGGGGGGGAAGGTGTCCATAGTTGCAAGGGCTTGTGCGGACCCTTCATGTTGTTCACGAACTCTTCCCAGCATGAAGACATGGTAAAATTAGTTGAGGGGTGTAAGACAATGAATCGTGAGTTGTTCAGGGGTCTTGTGTCCAGATGTGGGACTTGTCAGGATTTCGTATGTGGAGAGTGATGAGAATTCGTTTAGAAGAGAAGCCTTACATATACTGGAGGACTCAGACAGACATAGAAGAAGAAGCAGAGAATAGACAGGCAATGCTATTGTTCATTTTATATCGCATCTCGCTGGGGGTATTCTGCGAAACGGCAAGTATGGCCGACGTAGAAATCAATACCTAGCAACAATAGCAAAACAGAGGCGCCAGAGCAAAACGCTATCGATTGCCATTAGTCTATTGTCAATTTTCCCAAGAAAAACCCAAGCAAAAGCGCCAACTACAAGAAAGCAATTTCAGGTTTCTGACATTTTAGACCGTCCTGTTGCCGCCGACTCAAAACCCAGCGCCAGGTCCAAGGTACTTCTCCAAGTCAGAATTTCCGTAGAACTGGCGGCGCAGCTGCTCAGCCCGCTTCTTGTTTTTGTGTGCCATCTTCCGCACTCTACCGGCATCAAGTTGCTCCTTCTTCTCCTTCTTCTGTGGCACGTCCTTGGGCACCACGATGCCAATACCGAGCTGGTCATCCTTCGGCTTCGGCTTGAGTGGGAACTGAATACCTTGTTGCTCTGCACCGAGGCCAGCTCGGGCATCCGGGTCCCATCCATGAGACTCGAGAATATTCAGACCGACCCGGGACCTGTCCAGGGCTGATGGCGGGTGAGAGTGAGAGAGACAGACTTGGTGGGCGAGCGAGGACTCGTGGTGCTTTCTGGATATTACAGCAAGCTCGGGTCTGTCCTCGTTGCCATCTTCCGGGTTCGAGGCGAGCGGCAACTTGCACACCTCGCATACCTGCGGTTCTCTTCTCTTCTCTTTCGATGCTGAGGCTTCGTGGGGTAGGACTAGGCTCAGGTAGAGGTCTGCGACGGACGCATCTGGTTTTGCCCTTTGAAATGTGCTGTTCAAATCGCCATCTTGGGCTGGCACGAAAGCTATTGGTTTCCTCTTGAGACCCGAGCCAAATGGACGCTTGCGATGTAGAGGAATGTCATCGAAAGCATCGTCTTCGCTACCATCGCCACCGAACTCGTCATCATCTGCTTCTCGGCTCATCCTCAACTCCACACGATAGGCCTCTGTCTTTCGCGCTTTATGCCTCTTGTCTGGAGATAAATTGTCCGTATAGTCACTGGATATGCAGACAACATTTGGGGGGTATGAGAGAGGGTAATCATGCGATGTCGCATAAACATTGTAGACGTAGAATTGACGTCTTGAGTGGATCGTCCAAAAGTGAATGCGGCTCGCCTCAAGGACGCCACTGAGAGGCTCCACCACCAGGCGGCGGGAGCTAAAAACAGCAGCCAATCGTCTTAACTCCGGGGCACCCAGGCCCCTGAACAGCATTACGTAGCAGCCCCAGCTTCCAGTTTTGATTTTCTTCCTATTTCCAACATTAAGACAGCATCTCCCCTCGTGGAAGTCCCCAGCTTCCACCACATCCACCAAAATGCCGCTCCCTTTCCTAGCTGGACTTCTCTGGAACGGTCTCCCGCCATGGTTTCCCGACCCATACCTCCTCCTCAAGACCGGTTCGACCCTGGGCGCCATCACCCTGACCAAATTCTACACGGCTGGCGCGACCAACACGTCCGAACGGAAGATGCACGGCCGAGTTGTCCTCATAACAGGCGGCACGTCCGGCGTCGGTGCTCAGGCAGCCTACGAACTGGCCGCCCGCGGTGCCCAGGTCGTCCTCCTCACGCGATTACCACCCTCGGACCCGTTCCTAGTTGAATACGTGGACGATTTACGAGAGAAGACAGAAAACCAGATGATCTATGCCGAGCAGGTGGACCTGTCGAGCCTACACTCCATAAGACAATTTGCGACCAAATGGATCGACAACGCGCCCCCGAGAAGGCTGGACATGATCATCCTGTGCGCGGCGACACTGACGCCGCCGGGCGGTAAGAGACTGGTCACGCCCGAGGGCAGCGGGGTGGAGAGCACGTGGATGGTCAACTACCTGGCCAACTTCCACCTGCTGGGCATCCTCAGCCCGGCCATCCGCGCGCAGCCGTTCGACCGAGACGTCCGCATCATCATACCCACGTGCTCGAGCTACATCGGCTCGCCGCCGCTGGCGGAGGAGGCGCCCGGCGGCGGCCCGGAGAAGGGCTGGTCGCCGGGCAGGGCGTACGCGCGCAGCAAGCTGGCGATGCTGGTGTTCGGGCAGGCCTTCCAGAAGCACCTGGACGCGTACAAGCGGCCCGACGGGCTGCCAAACAACGCGAGGGTTGTGTTTGCCGACCCGGGCTGGGTTAGGACGCCGGGGATGAGGAGGTGGCTGACGCGGGGCTCGCTCTGGGGACTGTTGCTCTACGTCATGCTGTACTTCTGGGCGTGGCTGCTGCTCAAGAGCCCTGCCATGGGAGTACAGAGCATCCTGTTTGCGGCGCTGGAGGCGGGCATCGCGGTGGAGAATGGGGGTAAGCTGATCAAGGAGTGCAGGGAGGTGGATTTTGCGCGCAAGGACGTCAAAGATGAGGACGTGGCCAAGCAGCTGTGGGAGTCGAGCGATAAGTTGATTGAGAAGGTCGAGAAGGAGGCTGCCATGCAGAGGGCAAGGATGAAGAAGGAGCAGGAGCAAAGGGAGAAGGAGGCCAAGGAGGCTGAGAAGGCACAGGAGATTGATAGCCTTGTGCAGGCTATCAAGAAGGGAAAGGAGAAGGAGAAGGAGAAAGAGAAGGAAAAGGAGAAGGACAAGGGGTTGAAGAAGCCGCGAAACAGGAAAAAGACTAAGCCGGACGACAACAAGGCATCATCCTAAGTGTCTTGGTATTTGGTCAGACGTCTTATTTTATAGCTAGAATTCTATTTAATGATACCCAATATGATCAGTTCCTTTGAGAAGTCGTCGCCGCCTTCCATGCGCGACATCCATCGTCTGTCCCACGGTTTAAGTACCGGCCTCGGCACTTGGAGCGTGTGCCGCATATTGCCGGCCCCACGTGAAGATGACGTTAAGATACACCAAGCTGCTCGCCCATCCATCAATCTCACTACAGCATCCGTGTTCAACCTCTTAAAAATGCTCTCGTTTCTCAATCCAATAGTCCAATGATACAATAATAAGCAGATCCTCGCAAGTCCCTAGCCGAGACATGGCCGGGCCTTCGCCTGTCCAGGGCATCATCCCGCCGACCATGACTCCGGCGCTGCCACAGCCCCTCACAGCACCCTTCCAAACTGCCTGGAACCGGCACTCGCTACCACTTGCGCAACACGACGCCTCCCAGAGACACCCTGTGTTCTTCACAGAGAAACTTCGCAGGGGGCCCTTGTTTCCGCCGGCGCAAATGGCACAGGCCCAGATGACTCACAATCCCATCGCGCAAGGTTACGTCTACCAGGACACACAAAGGCCGGAAGGAAAGATGACTGGCCCGAGGTTATGATTATGGGAGGTTCTTGATGTTGTTCGGAGTCAGTGTGGTTTTTGGCAGGCAGCTAGGTCGGAAGGCGTGACGAGGGGATCCAGTCCGTCGATGAGTTCAAGTAGGGGCTCACAGGGAAGAGTTATGTAGAGTAGCGATTGATGGAGTCGCAGACTAGCAAAGGTATACCCAGTGCGAAGCAGCACTAGTCGATATCAGAAGGGGAAGGGGTACTTTCAAGAGAGAGATATCGCGAAGAAGAGATCAATAGAATCTCTGGCATCGGTATGCAAAAGAATCAAAGTGAAGATGCCTTCTCGTCTAGGTCTTGTCTATCAATCCCTTGAACCCAGCCGTCTATCCAGCCGATGCAACGCCTTGCTTCTGTGTAACCACAACCCCTGTCCGTAAGATACAGTACTCGTACAGCCCCAGATCTGTCGTATAAGCACAAATACAATTACAACTGACCTCCACATCGTCTCTCCCTGAGATCGACCAAGCCATCTCACGCAACCTATCCCATCTCCGGCCGCTCGACCGGCCAGGCCACCTCCAACTTCCTCAGTATAGTCTGGTACAGGAACAGCATACAACTGCTCTGTATGCTCGTCCATGCAGCCCGGGGCCCAACGCCCCTAAACCAGCCGCCGATCCCCTCCGTCCTGTAAATGACCTTCAGCCCCGTATAGACGCTGCTCGTCTCCAGCGCCGCGGCGCCGTGCCTCGGCATGTGCGTCGACGGCGAGCTCGTCGAGATACCTCTCTTCTGATGCGCGTCCCTCGCAGTAGTCGTCGTCTCCGCCGCGTGCGAGCTGTGCTGCGCCTCGCCGGCGGCAGTCAAGCCCTTGGCCGCGAACGGCTCCGGGTGCATCGCGGCGCCGGGGTTGACCTGCGTCTGCAGCCTCGTCTTGACCACATCCAGCGGACAGGTGATGGTGCCGGCCAGCCCTCCCGCGCCGGCACCCGTAAGCATCTCCAACTGCCAGCCTATATCCCTGCTGTCCTTCCACTTGCGCGCCCACTTCTGCGCCTGCTCGTAGAACATGAATTGTAGGGCCGAGAAGGGCATGTCCCTGTACAGGGTCGCCTTGTAGCCGTAGAACAGCGCCTGGAAGCCCTCTCGAGCGACGATGGTGCGCACCGCGTCGACGGTGCCGCGGTAGTTGTAGCCGGACTTGAAGTACGGGTTGTTATACCGCCCTTGCAGCTGGAGGCGAGTCTTGAGGACCTCCGAGGGTACATACACTATTGATGCGGCTGCGTCGGCGAAAAACCCTATCAATTAGGACAGACAAGGTTAGCTTGGGATCTCTCACTTCAGCCAGCCAACCCCCAACCCTGGAAGTGTTTAAAAACAAGCGGAACGAAATATTAACTTACCAGCAGTAAGATAAGCCAAGTGCGGCTGCACGCCCGCATCGACCATGTGCCGTTTGCTCCACTCGTACGTGCCGAAGAATATAACGGTCCCGGGAAAGCTCCCCAGCAGGGCCGGCAGCCAGCCGCCGTACAGGCCCCTCCTCACGCCCTCCTGGCGTATGATCTTGCGGTACGACGAGCCGAGCGAGGTGTACTTGGGCGGCATGTGCGGGTCGCCCTGCTGCCGCGTCTTGACCGTGTCGAGACTGTGCATCAGCATGTCACCGCTCGTTCCGCCCAGCCCGCCTGCGATCATGGCGTGCAGGTACGGGGGACGGGCTTCCGCCAGCTCCTCCTCCCCGCTGCTGGAGTCGTCTTTGGAGGAGGCGGCGGCCTTCATATTGGGGGTTGGTCGTTGTATTTGTGTGCTGACGTCCGAGGGGAAGACTGGGAGGGGGCCGAGCACATTTTGGTCGCTCGCCGGCGCGTGGGAACTGGTTGTGGTTGTGGTGGGAGGTGAGGTCAAGGAAAGCGATGTGAGCGTGCCCGGGGCCCCGGAGCCAAGAACCATGGCACTGCTCTCTTCAAGGAAAACAAATAGAAGGAAAGGAGGACCTGGCGTCCACCCCAGCCGCGCGCCAGAGACGGGGTCAGAGAGTGAGGGGGGGAACGCGAAGAGAGGGTTGGTTGGTATCTGGGCTGGAGGTAAGGTTGGTCGCCGAGGAAGTTCGAGATGTCCGAGACCGACTTGGGTCGTGCCCACTCGGCGCGGACGTCAATAATTTTTTTCTGGGTCGGACTTTCGCATCCTTGGACGGGTGAGTATGCATTTACTGATAATGAACGCGATAGGCAGTTATCCGAGTTATGCGAGTCGACGTCGTCCAATGGCCAGGGAAAATATTGAAAGACATTTTGGCATTTTGCCATGCATTATCAGATCGCATTTGATCATAGGTATTGTACAGATACGGTTATCCTACACTGTCCCAGCAGCTCAAGCTCTAACAATGCCAACTCGATCCCGATGCTCCCACCACCTGACCCGCCCGGCCTTGTCGAAGGGCAGCAGGATATGTGTGATGCGCCCAGTCACTAGCTTTGCAGAGATAGGACCATACGTATTGCTGTCGATGCTCAACCTCTCATCCGCCGCGTCTCCCTCCACCCAGATGTGTCCCTGCGGCACCCTGATGTATGGGTTGGGATATGGTCGCCGTGTGTGGATGATGTCGCCCTCGAGCCCAATGATTCTCTTTACCGATATCTTGTTCGGGTCGTGAGGAGTTCTGCATGCAAAATTCCGATACGTTAGAGCTATTGTGCGGACAGTGCGTCCCCGACAGCCATATAGAGACTCACCTGAAAGTGACAATCATGCCGCGCTGAAGGTTGTCCTGCGCATACAGCTTCCAGTTCAGACACAGATCCCGGCGCAATGACTCGTTATATCGCGTGTTGAGGAACGGGTACATGGAAGGCCCGTCAATGAGGGTGACCTCGGCCACATTCGTGTTGAACAGGATCAGGACGGGAACCCACGTCGCAAACCCGAACAGGTACCTCGAGAACTGACGTGTGAACGCCGCCCGGCCCGTTACTCGCGCCCATAGCGAGCCGAGCGCCATGGGAGTTTACGGAGGCTGGTGTTCGACGTCGTTGAGACGGGGTCATTGAGAGTGCGGCTCCATCGTTGAGTTGTGATGGGAGCTTTCGGCTCTGTCTGACTTTTGGAGGGGCTTACAAGTAATCGGAGCTTAGCTTTCTCAGACCTGGATCATGTCACAGATAAGAAAAGTTAACATCGCATTTATGCATAAGCTTCATAATTGCATTGGCTAACTGCCCTTTCCCCCCAACCACGACAGCCTCGCTCATCAATGCTGACTATTGCTGAAGGTATCCGATATCGAAATGCCAGTCTCTGTCTAAAGTGACCAATTTTCGTTCTTCCAGACGCCGTTCCTGTGCCATGACTACTAAGTGACAAAGCGCCAAAGCGGATGGTTTCGATCTGACGCATATTCCCTTCTCAAAACCCAAGCATTCGACTACAAAGTTGCGCCGCCCCGTGGATCTTGGCCCATCTAGAGCGTCTCCGGAGCGTTGTCGTCGCTCTCACTCAGACTCTCGTCACCGCTGACTTCGGCGTTCTCCCTCTCTCTCTTCTCCATGAGCGCCTGGAGCTCGGCATCATCCGACTCCGTGACGGCCTTGGGCTCCATCTTGACCACCAGCGAGCCGCCAGCCTCCTCGATGCTTTTCCGGATATCAACGATAGCTTCCTCTAGTCTCGCGATTCCGGTATTCTTATCCAGGCATGTGTTGGTAAGGACGTAGAGTGGAGGCGACACAAGCCGGACCTTGACTTGGGTGTCGGCAGTGTTGCGGGCCTCGGCCGTCCGCAGCGCAGTCTTGATGGCGTCGATACCTTCGTATCCGAAGCAGGTGACCTCCACATCAGCACGGACTTTGGTCGGTTGAGGAGTGAGCCTCTTTGCAATGTACGACTTAAGCTCCTCTGCCACGGCGTCGCTCGGGAAGGTAATATCGTTCCAAACGTCCGGGTTGCTAAGAGCTGTTAGTATTAGGGGCCAGGATTATGGGCAACTCGCGCTTTCGGAAGGAATACGTACGTTATGGAGAGCTTGAAGGCATCGATCGAGTGACCGTATTTCTTGTTCAATGGCCACGCGATCGTCTCGTAGAGGTGCTCGATGGGAGTGAGTGTCTTCTCGGCAACGTGTCGCATGATGGAGTGGACCATCTTGCCCTTGTTGTACCGCTCTTCACACTTGACAATATCCTCAGGTGAGACTCGGCGCTTCGACAGATCGATATAGCCTAGACTCGGGTGTCAGCACATTCGTGTTGTTGAACCGGGACACAATCGTTCGATGAAAGCGCGCGCGCACCTTTCTCTTTATCTACTCTGAGGACAACGACGACCTCATTGCGGCCGACTCGGATCAGCTTTTGGATACTGCGGATACGACGTCTTGAAAGCTCGGAAAGCAAGATCATGCCGTCGATGTTGTCGTATTCGAGGAGCTTGACGTAGGCTCCCATATCGGCGATCTGCGCCCAACGTCGGTCAGTTATTGTGCCTAGAACAAGCCTGCCACAGTCGACTGACCTGCTTCACGTTCACCATCACGAAGCTATCAATCTCCGGATACTTCTCCTCATAGAAGCGACAGTTCGTTAACGACATCTTGTCGGTGGTGGTGCCTCTCCAAGGCGGGGCACTGTGGGTTCTGTTTGGGTAGATTGAGGAAGAAAGTCCAAGTGTTTGTCGGACCCCGTCACCGGCGCGAAAGAACTCGGTCTAAATAGGACACGAAATAGTCTCGGTTGGCGAGTGTTATGGTCGGATAAAGGTCTGAAGTGGTAAACGCAAAGTGATATGTCGAGTCAAAGCCGTATCATCTAGGTGTGGTCCGGAGGGGCAAACCTTTGAATGCCGAACCATAATTTTCTGAACAATGAACAAATTCCCCCGTACGGTGGGGTGTGGCGCTGACTTGTGGCGTCGCTCGCCTCCAGATTGGGTCGCTTCTCGAGTCTCGGCAAGTCACGGCTCTCTCCAAGCTGTGGCGCAGGTACCCGTTCCAATGGCTTCGGCTGGGAACGATTGGGTGGGGTCTAGCAGCTGTCAAGCTATGGCAAAGGACTCGACCTAAAGAGCCAACTGCAAGTTGGCCATGTGCTCCTGTTGCTTCGTGGTCATTGCTTCCAGTCTATAGATCCTTTTTGCTGATAGATTCTGGGCTTCTGTTGTTTCATTTTGCATTCTGCACTCATACAAACATGGGAAAAGCGTGAATAGCGTTGGTTTTTCACGGTCGGTCATGCACGGCAGTTAACTTGGAAATACGTCACTGTCAACAAGAGCTTGGACACACACAACACCTTGCCAAATAGCTGACAGGCCCTGCTCCGGATCTCGTCTCTCTATATGATGCCTATGAGGTCTGTTGGCTCTCATAGGAGGTTTTCATGATGGAGTCGTCAGCAACCGAGATGTTGAGCTCTGCTCTTCCCTCAACTATATCAACCATGAGCGCAGACCCAACGGCAGTCCTCGGTTCCGCTGTGTCGCGAGCGAGCGATGTCTTAGAAGCACATGCTTCATCTTCGTGGCTGGGATTCCTCGGAAGAGTAATCTTCTGGATTCTGCATACTATCTCAACCATCTTGTACTACGCACTTAAGATGACGACCATATCAGTGCCCACGATACTGTTTACACTGTTCTCAACCAGCTTAACAGTGACTATGAATGCCACTACTCTGTAAGGACTACTCACTCCAGCTACTCAGGGGCTTACACTGACAATACTAGGATGGTAATTATTGCTGCCATGCTCTCTGCAGTCAGCTGGCTGGTGAGGTACCGCTACCTCAACATGTACTCGAGGCTGCCGCCGGAACCACAGCGGAAAGAGCCCGACATCGACCTGTTCCCAGACACACATGAAGAGGACACAAAGTCCGGCTTCTCAAGCTACCTGGACGAGTTTCTGAGCGCCATAAAAATCTTTGGTTACCTCGAACGTCCTGTCTTTCACGAGCTAACACGGAGCATGCAAACCCGGAGGCTGGTCGCAGGCGAAACTCTCAACCTCGAGGAAGAGCAAGGTTTCTGCCTCGTGGTAGATGGTGTTGTCGACATCTTTGTCAAGTCTGCGCGAGACCGGCCTCGTCCAGCCCAGACCTCATTGGACTCTTCCTCAAACAGTGACGATGAGGGTTTCTCGTCGGGCCAGCAGCAATACCAACTACTCACCGAGGTACGCAACGGTGCTCCAATGTCGTCATTGTTCTCCATCATGTCTCTCTTCACCGAGGACGTTCAACTGTCACAGACAGACGAAGATGGCTCGGATCAGGGTGCTTCGAGGACTGGCCATGTTCATAGCAGGTATCCTCTGAGTGCAGATTTCCGCAAACAGCGTGGCGTACCGGTCTCGTTCCCAACTACGCCCCAGATGGATGCATCGGTCAGCATGGTGCAGCGGGATCTGGCAGATCCTAGCCTAGTGAACAGCAATGGCTCTAACCTCTCCAGCATTCCGCCTATGTCTCTTGACGCTCCACCCAAGTCTCTTGCCCAAAGGCCTGTACCAAAGCGGACTCAAACAAGTTCTGTCCATCCGGACATCATTGCTCGAGCTACTGTAGACACGACGATTGCGATTATTCCCGCGAGTGCATTTCGACGCCTTATTAGAATCTACCCGAAGGCAACTTCACACATTGTTCACGTCATTTTGTCTAGATTCCAGAGGGTCACGCTAGCAACAGCCTACAGCTATCTGGGTCTCACTGGCGAAGTACTGCAGATGGAGAGAAACATGGTCAAGTATACAATGTGCCAACTTCCTAATCACCTCCGGGGAGACGCCTTAGAGAGACTGAAGGAGAAGTTTCAGCACGAGAGAGAGCGAATAGGAGAAGAGGATGTGGGAAAGGGTATAGCTCTTCACAATGCACGAGCTGGTCGTCGCCGGAGGTCCAGTACGTCGCTACGGAAAGAAGCAGCTCTCCAAGCCCTCACAAAGCAGCGCCCAACAAGCGTAGTGGCTCCCACTGTTGCAGCGCCACGCGAACGTACGTCTATCAACACACCAAGCCCGGGTGATCTAATGGCAGGGAATGACCTTCCTCGTCCGGGGGCTCATCGTCCCTCGAGCGCTCTCGGAACCTCAAATTCGCAATTAGATCTCGCTCGACAGGACACGGTATCGCCCCTTGCGCAGAGGGCTTTCAACCCATTTGCAACTCAAAGGAATATTCTTCCTCTCGAAAAGCGGGACATGATCGATGAAGACAACCTGTTCAGGGAATCTGTTCTGGAATGCATGTTCAAGTCGATCGGGCTTACCAGCACTGCTAGCAGCAGTGGACATGATCCGGAGTCGAATCAGCCATCACCTCGGGTGTTCTCGCTTGATCAACGTCGGCCAAAAATGGGCCTTGGAAACAATGCCTTTGGTTTTATGGATGCCTTCGAAGGGTCCGTGGACGGCGAGACAGAATCTGTGACGTCTGGCGGCATGAATTCGCACCCTGGGTCGAACATCCATCTTCTCACACACGACATGAAAGACGAGGTGGAAATTGTCTTCTTTCCTCAAGGGTCTGTGCTTGTTGAGCAAGGAGAGCGGAATCCAGGACTCTACTATGTCATTGACGGCTTCCTAGACATCTGCATGACTGTTGAGGAATCGTCGTCCTCTGACTTACTACATTCCTCCGGCAGAGACCCTTTTGGGAGCACCAAAGATGCCGACCCTTTCGTAGGCACAGCGCGCTCCCCATCTTCGAACCGTTTCTCTGGACCGCAACCGAGTCGTAGCAGTACGGATGCCAAGAAGAAGAAGTCGCACCGGCAAAGTGTAGCACTCATCAAGCCAGGCGGGCTCGCCGGCTATGTTGGGACTATTTCGTCGTACCGTTCTTTCATCGATGTTGTGGCGAAGACCGATGTCTATGTTGGATTTCTGCCTCGCGCTTCGATTGAAAGGATCGTCGACCGCTACCCGATCGTTCTTCTGACGATGGCTAAGAGGCTCACGAATTTGCTGCCCCGGCTGATTCTGCATATTGACTTCGCTCTCGAGTGGCTACAGGTCAACGCAGGCCAGGTCCTCTTCCATGGCGGCGATGAAAGTGAGGCTATCTACATTGTCCTGAACGGACGCCTTCGCCTTGTCGAAGACAGGTCCGACGGTGGAGTGAGTGTCAGGGCGGAGTATGGTCAAGGTGAAAGCGTAGGTGAACTCGAGGTCCTCACTGAGTCGGCGCGGTCCGGTACCCTGCATGCCATCCGAGATACGGAACTAGTGAAGTTCCCACGTACTCTATTCAACAGCCTGGCCCAGGAGCACCCGAACATCACGATCAAGATCTCCAAGATCATTGCCTCCCGTATGAGAAACCTCATCGATGACCCGTCTGTCCACACCAAGAAAGACGGCGCCTCCCGGAGTATAAACAAGAGCTCCTCGACCCTCAATCTCAGAACGGTTGCGATTTTGCCTGTTACCGCCGGTGTACCAGTTGTCGAGTTTGGCAACAGACTTATGAGCGCTCTGTCGCAAGTTGGGACCCCGAATGGAGCAACGTCCTTGAACCAGTCAGCAATTTTGAACCATCTCGGTCGGCATGCCTTCAATAAGATGGGAAAGCTCAAGCTTGCTCAGTATCTGGCGGACCTGGAGGAGAAGTATGGACTGGTCATATACGTCGCTGGTAAGTAACCTGATATACTTATGCCCCACATGTCCATCACTTGGGAACACGCATTGACAGTCATCACAGACACCAACGTAAACTCGCCCTGGACACAAACTTGTATCAACCAGGCCGACTGCATCCTCCTCGTAGGACTTGCCGATGGATCGCCCGAGATCGGCGAATACGAGCGATTCATGCTTGGTATGAAGTCAACTGCCCGTAAAACGCTGATTCTGCTTCATGCCGAGAAATATTCGGCTCCCGGTCTGACACGGGCGTGGCTGAGGAATCGCATGTGGATCAACGGCGGCCACTATCACATCCAGATGGCCCTGGGCAACAGTACCCTACCGATGAACTCGGCGACGAAGCGGACCGGACCAAGCTTGAAGGAGCGTGTTCAGATCTTGCAAGCAGAAATCCAAAAGTACACGTCCAGAAAGGTTCGCCACAACCCATTCTATACATCTGAGGCCCCAACCAAGGGCGATTTCCACCGTCTTGCCAGACGTCTGTGCGGCAAGTCAGTTGGCCTTGTCCTTGGAGGCGGAGGCGCCAGAGGCATCGCGCAGATTGGCATCATTCGAGCGATGGAGGAGGCAGGCATCCCAATTGACTTGGTCGGCGGCACATCGATAGGTGCGTTTATAGGAGGACTGTACGCGAGGCACGCCGACTCTGTACCGATCTTTGGATTGGCAAAAAAGTTCTCGGGCAGGATGTCGAGCATGTGGCGGTTCGCACTGGACCTGACGTACCCTTCGGCTTCGTACACGACCGGACACGAATTCAACAGAGGCATTTTCAAGACGTTTGGGAAGACGCAGATTGAGGACTTCTGGCTCGAGTACTACTGCAATACGACCAACATCAGCAAGAGTCGGGCTGAGTTTCACACAAGTGGGTATGCGTGGAGATACGTCAGGGCGTCTATGTCCCTGGCGGGAATGCTACCGCCACTCTGCGATGAGGGCAGCATGCTGCTGGACGGCGGATACATCGACAACCTGACGGTCTCGCACATGAAATCCCTGGGTGCGGACGTCATATTTGCTATCGATGTGGGCTCCATGGACGACGACACGCCCCAGGGATACGGTGACACGCTCTCCGGGCTGTGGGCATTCGTGAACCGGTGGAATCCCTTCTCATCGGTTCCGAACCCGCCGACCCTCGCAGAGATCCAGGCACGGCTAGCGTACGTGTCTAGCGTCGACGCGCTGGAACGGGCGAAGACGATGCCCGGCTGTATCTACATGCGCCCTCCAATCGACGACTACGGCACGCTGGACTTTGGCAAGTTTGACGAGATCTACCGAGTCGGGTACCAGTACGGCAAGGAGTTCCTGCAACGGTTACGGGATAAAGGGGCGCTGCCGCTTGTGGAGGAGACGGAGGCTAAGAAGGCGTTGCGGAGGACCATGGCACCGAGAAGGGCAAGTATCTGAGTTTGCACAAGCTGCCCGTGCGAAGGGCCAGTCATAGATCGTAACTTACGTTAAAGGGGGCTGGCTCGCGAATATGTGTTCGCATGAGACTTGTTGTACAGTAGTGTACATTACAATTAGGGCGTTGGGCTGCAAATATCTCCTACTTGATCTGAGACACATCAGATTTCAAACAATGCAGTGCCATTTGAACGGACACTTCCCGTACCCCTTGATCGGAAAGCCGCGGGCTTAGTGAGGTCATTTTCGCGGTGAGTGCGCCACGGCCTCGGAGTTTCCGCGATGACATCACAGGTCAGTTGTGCATGACACGGAACAACCCCTGCAGGGTCTGGATTGGATCCGCACACAGAGTGATGATGGAGGTCTCTCGATCTGGTAAGTGCCCTGTAGATTGTTCGCCAGTCATGGGACCTTAGTGCCGATCATCACGGCAGTTTATAACGGTTGGCCTCCCTCATCTCTTGGGTCTCTTAGTCTAGAACATCCTGACCAGCGTCCAAGACTTTGACGATATCTGCCTCTTCGCTCTTATCAGTCTCCACAAACAGTAACTATCTACTCTTCTTCGATACTGAGTCAGAGAGAAGCACCACACAATCTGCCATCATCCGTCAATTCAGTCTCGTAGGAGCTCTTCTCCTCCCTCAGTCCAGACCATCACAACAGCCAACAATGCCCAAACTCAACGTCCCAAAACCACCAGACCCGCGACCGTCAAAGGCACACCCAGAACACCGCGCGCGGCGCAAGGAGCTGGAGAAGAAGCACGGCGGCTACGAGTGGGTGCCCTACCTTGGCCTGGCCCTAACGGGGCTGGTGCTGGCGTTCGACGTCGAGAAGGACGTCGAGAAGCGTGAGAAGAAGAAGGAGAGGCAGGACCAAGAGTCGAGTCGTGACGGCAGGAGCGACAGGGACGAGAGTTCACGGCGACACAGGAGTAGAGACTCGAGGAGGGACGGTGATAGGAGCGACAGAGGCGAAAGCTCAAGGAGGCATAGAAGCAGGGAGTCCAGGAGAGACGATGATAGGTCATCTGGACGGGAGAGACACCGAAGTCTGGACAGGGACTACGACCGGGATCGATACCGGTACCAGGACCGAGATCGAGAGGACAGGGAGGGCGCCAGGCGGAGATTAGAGGCGAGGCCGAGGGATTACGACTATTATAGTGGTGCGAGACGCGAGTATGAGCCTTGGGACGATCGGAGGTGGTACGATAGGCGGTCCGCCTGGTGAAAAGAAGGTCCGCTGGACGGCCACTTGCGTCACCACGTCGACTTCCACTCATGCATGCTATAACCACTATGTCGGTGCCTGGAGGACCGACTTTGTATTACTAGAACTGAGGGATTGCTTTCGTTTGGCGTCATCTTGAATACACCGAGGTCGGAAAGGCCTAACATTTTAACTCATGCACTACCCTCTCACGCCAGCGTTGGACTTGAGCAATGATCTCCTTTATCGCGTCTAGCTATAATATTCGGAGCTATCTATGGCAAGTCTGTCCTAGCACAGACTCCACCGTCTATGCTCTACGAGCTTTGTGGTTGCTCTGCAAATCTGACGATGGACTCGAATGCCGCGTCAATGTGCTTCTGCTCCGTGGTCCTCACTCCGGTCATGAAGCGGATCGCGAACCTCCCATCCAAGACAGTCGGTGTCACCCACATCTTCCCGCTGGTATTTATCCTCTCGCAGAGGGCCCGGGTTAGCTTGTTGTTGTTCTCCTCGTCGGTTGGCTCCTTACCGACCACCCTAAACACCACCAACGCAAAGCTCGGTCCGGTCAGTATCTCAAACAGGTCTGGCCTCGACCTCAACTTGTCGGCAAACACCTCTCCAAATCGGATCCCGCGGCGGATATACTCTTGCAGCCCCTTGACGCCGTAAGTCCTCAACACGAACCAAATCTTCAGACTCCTGAAGCGCCTGCCAAGCGGAATTTGCCACTCTCGGTAGTCTGTTACCAGCCCGCCCTCTGACGCATCGTTATTGTAAACTGCCTGATTAATAGTCAAGGCTTTGACAAACCAGCTCCTATCCCTGACGAACAGACACGACGCATCAAAGTTGGTAAGCAACCACTTGTGCATGTTCATGTCGAACGAGTGAAACCTTTCGACGACCTTAATATCCGCCGCCGTCTGCACCTCGGGACACACCAGCGCCGCGCCCGCATACGCAGCGTCAACATGCACCCAGACCTCGCCGCCGCCGCCGTTCCCCTCCCTTCCCCGCCTATACTCCTCCAGCACGCTCGCCACGCCCGCAAAGTCATCTACAGCACAGACATCCGTCGTCCCCAGCGTGACCGTCAAGAAGAATGGCTCCAACCCCCGCCCCTTCAGTTCAGCCAGCTTCTCCGCGAGCCTCTTCCCACTCAGCGCGTACCCGTCCTCCGCAGTGACGGGAATGGTCTCGAACCTCACTCCCAGGATAATAGCCGCCTTTTTGGTACTGCTATGCGCCCCGCTGCTCCCCAGCGCCACCATGCGGCTCCTCTTCCCCGCCAGCGCATCCTCCCGCTCCTCCTCCGACAGACCATCGGGCACAGTCTCGCGGAGATACTTCTCCCTCGCCGCCACCATGGCCGTCAGCACGGCCTCGCTCGCGGACCCCTGGATCACGCCGCCCCCCCGCGTGGGGCCGGTGGCCAGGAACGCCTCCGGCAGGCCCAGCGCCTTGGCCAGCCAGTCGAGCACGACCGTCTCGAGCTCCGTCACGGCCGGCGAGCAGATCCAGTTGAAGCACGCGCCCGACAGGGCGGCCGAGTACAGCTCGCCCAGGATGCCCGGGTACGACGACGCGCACGGGAAGAAGGCGTGGAAGGACGGGTGCTGCCAGTGCGTGATGCCCGGCATGATCTTGGCCTCGATGTCGGCCTGGATGGACTTCCAGTCCTCCCCGTCCTGGGGGGCTTCGGGAGGTAGCAGCTTGCGGAGGTAGCCCGGTTCGACCCTGGAGACGACGTCGCGCTGGCCGATGTTGTCGAAGTAGTTGACGACTAGGGGGGGATTTTGTCAGTAAGGATGGCGCTTGCAGGTGTGGGAGTGGCTTACTCTCGTCGATTGATGAGACGGCTGCTTCTTTAAACGCTTGAGAGTCCATGGTGCGGGATTGGAGCGGTGTCTATAGTATAGAATAACAATTTCAGAAAAACAGAGAGCTTGGCCGAGATATGCTAATATAAGACAGACAAAGGGCAAAAAGGAGACGAACGCTGATTTATTTAAGAATTGCAAAGTGTAAACGGCAAGATAGTAGTCGCTTCCGGACACCAACATGAAGCGATAGGGGTTAAGCAAATCAGCTACGTAACCGCAGAAGCTCCGATTCAATCCCCCGCTTCTGGGCTTCGGACCGGCGCGAGCGGGCGGCATATCTCCGCAGGAATTAGCTCCACGACGACTTCAAAACCCGTTGGCTGCACATATTTATGTATTAGCGGTGACAACATACATATGTACATTAATAATATGCTGTGATGAAAGTATTTATATCAAGAGTCCAAAACGGCCAGCTCACAGCCAAAGAGAGTACCAACGCCTAAGCCACCATCTGCAACTCTACCCATGCGCCGTACACAATGCAACTGTAGATCTAGACCAGTATTTAACCGACAGAGCCAAAGTTCAGTCTGCCTTGATAGCTCTAGTCATATTGGGTCAGCAAGACTCAACCTCTCCTGTTTATGAAGACTGTATGAAACTTACCCGTATATCCTCCTCACAAACGCGTAAGCGGCCAGGAACCCAACCGTCCCTGTCAGCAGCCCGTACACACAGCAAGCCATGAAGCTGTAGCTGAAGAACAGCATGCCGCTCACAAAGCCCGTGATGTGCAGCTTCACAAAGTAGTACCACACGCAGTACATGAACACCCACACGGCGCTGCCGCCGCCGACGAGGAACGACTGCCACCACCAGTGGTAGTTCTCGGAGCACAGCTGCGCGTAGATGGTCACGACCGTCACCTCGGCAACGGTGAGCACCAGGATGGTCGACACCACGGCCAGGAAGCCGAAGACGTAGTAGTAGCCGCTCTTGTCCTGCCAGACCGACTGGAACACGAACAGCAGCTCGATGAAGATGACGGCGAAGGGCACCAGCCCCGCGAGCAGCACCGTGCGCGGCCCGCGCACGTACCACGCCTGGCGCGGCACCTGGCGCGGCACCGCGGCCGTCTTGGTCGGGTGCTCCCAGGCGCCGGCGCGCACGTAGCCGTACCACGAGCTCGCGTACACGAGCGGCAGCTGCACGCACAGCCAGAGGAAGACGATGGCGACGAGGGTGCCGAACGGGATGGCCGTGCTCGACGCCTGCGCCCACACGAAAAGGTTGAGCACGAAGACGGCGCCGAAGGCCATGCCGGGGAATAGCACGGCCGTCACGACCGCGTTGCGGCGCCAGTCCTGGCCGTCGAAGGTGCGGTACACGCGCGCCGAGAAGTAGCCCGAGAAGAGGCCCGCCAGCACGAAGAGCCCGACGCCGAAGCTGATGAAGCCGCCGCGGAAGCTGGGGTTGAGCACGCCCAGCGCGCTGAGGAGCACGAGCCCGACGGACATGAAGAGCAGCTGCATGCCCGACCCCACGAGCGGCGCCAGGAGGTGGCCGTGCGCCGGGGCGCGGAACACGTCCGCGTGGAGGAGCTTCCACCCCGTGACGTCCTCCAGCGCTTCGCCGTCGTCGACGTCGGACACGTCGCCCTCGTCGCCCTCGCCTTCTTGGTCGAGAAGGCCGAGCCCTTTCTCCGCTTTGGCGGCCTTCGGCCTCCTCAACCTGATCTTCCCGTCCTCGGCAGACGCCTCTTTGTAGCCCTTGATGTCGCTCCTGATGGTCTTGGTCAGGATCATGACGACGATCCCGGTCAGAACGCCACAGATGATGAGCGAGTTGACGATGGCCAGCCAGTGGATCTTGCTTCCCTCCTCCTGGTTCACAAAGTAGAGATCCCAGCGACGGCTCCAGTCGATCGAGTTGTCTTCCCGGAAGTAGACAGAGTACGTGTAGGGAATCGTCAACTTGCCGTCGTCCAAGTCGTCAGCTTCCTGGGGCACGTATCCGTCCTCTTCGCTTCCTTCGGTACCGTTCGGCCGCATGAACAGCTCGAAGCCCTCCTCCACATTCCGCAGGTCCACCGGACAGCCGTCCGCGTTCCTCTTGACACCGGCACCCACGCTCTTGGTATACACCTCAAAGCCGACAATGACCTTGCCGCCCTTGTCTCCGTCTTTTCCGGGGGCGCGACGGTAGCGCAGGACAATAGTGTGGTGGTTGTTCAGCCAGTACCTCGGCTTACCGCCGCTCGTGTAGTCCACGCTGCCGAGCTTGAAGCCGGCGGCGTAGTACTTGCGCGTCTTGTCGACCGTGACGAAACTGGTGGCGCCGGGCAGGTTGTCGACGATCCACTCGACCACGTAGCCCTGCTCGATGAGCTCCTTGGCTCTCCGCAGGCTGTCGCGGTCTATCTCGCGGTTGCAAAGGGAGCGGCAGGGCTGGTCGCGGCGCATGGCCAGCTCGATATCCGAGGCGGCGATACGATCGCCGCGCAGGACCTCGCCGAGGTTGAGGGCGATGTTCTGGCCCGAGAAGAGACCGGTGCCAGGCCGCTGGCGGCCGGTAGGCGGGCACACGAAGGGGAGGTCGTAGTAGGCATATTGCAGCTGGGTGTTGTCGCTGTAGACCTTATTCACGAGGAGGGGGATCTGTTCGCCTTCGCGGTAGGATTTGATAGACCAGCCTGTTGCACAGTTACAGGTTAGGACTTGAGATGGTTTCCTTGCGAGCGATTGGGGAGCGTTATCGGGCTTACCGGGAATGTAGAATGCCTCGACCTGGATAAGGAGCAGGCCGAGGACGAGCCACCGCAGTGGCATCGTTAATATCCGGTCCATGACGTGTCTTCTGTGTCTACTCCGGATGCACGCTCTGGTGTGATTGCTTGTCTAGATCATAAGAAGGGACAGAAATCACACACGCCAACGAGCGATGGTGGTGAGGGAAGTTTTATCGGCGGGATTGATGACTGTGTTTCGAGCTACCACAGTTCACGGAATGATCGGCGTCGGGAATTCTGGAAGGAGCAAAATCGAATCGGCGATAGGGTTGTCGTGTTTCCCAAACGAACGTAATCGGCACCGAGTACCAGAGTATTGATTATGCACAAGAGGCTGATAAAGGGTGAGACTGGTAAAAGAAGCAGTTCAATTGAGCAGTGAACTGTTTTGACGATGTTGTAGAGTCTACAGTCCAATGGACATTTATCCTTGCGGAAGATGCTCGAATTCTCCCTTTACCTTTCTCTACTCTTACCGGGCCAGATGTCAGGAACAGGGGGGACCATGGCGCTAACCGGCCTGATATCAGCCACTAATTTAGCCTGTGGGACTGCCGTTGGACAGTGGCCCCACAGAGTCAGCACGGACGTTACTTTAGTTCTTCAACACCAACGACGACGTCCGATATCTCGACAGCTACCTTACCTTCTGCAATACTACGTCCAACGTAGGTAGGGTGGAGCATCCATCTGCAGGAACGAACCCATTCGAATATTAACCTTGAATACCTACTAACGGAGAATAAAGCATACGGAGGGTTGATTGGGTTCAAGACAACGAGATGCTTGAGCAGACAAAGCCGAAGCTGCACGACTGTCCTTGCTAGCAGCTAACAAAGCTTCGCAAGGAAAAGAGACATAGCCTCCCATCTTCTATTTCCATACTCTCAGCTGGTAGAGACCAAATACGATGATGGGTTCTTTCAACAAGCCATTTAACTTTGGTATGGTCAAAGAGATGGCCTCCTTGTTACCAAAGGCAGCAACACCCTCGGCACAATGACATTGTAGTGACAGGACGGTATCAACAAACGTCTATCTCTTTGGCACCCCAGTCCTTCTATCGCTTTACCATGACCCCGTAGACGGGTGTCCTCCAGACATATATAAGAGGCATAGCTACCTGCCACAACATCCGACTCTCTCATTGCCCATCACCACTCAAATCAACCTCACCCCTTTACCCATCACCTCTACAAAACACCACCACCTACACACTCTGCAATGGCAGCTACCAAAGACAGAACAATCATGAAGCAGGTCCAGACCCCCCATCCCGTCCCCGAACAGGGCGAGGGCTACCCCAAGACCTGCACGTGCTCATGCGGCTGCTCCAACGCCGGCGAGGCAGGCGGCGAGTGCCGCGCCTGCAAGGACGGTAACCACGCTTAGACATGCTCCTTCAAAAGAGGCGTGTCATATCCGGGCATTTTTGATATATCCTTCTCCTTCTCCTGCGTCTGCTTCAAGTTAAGCGAGCGTTGTGTTAATAAACAGTTGGTCTGAACATGGGAAGGTAAGGTGATCTCCTCCTGTCACTCCTGGAGGTCGATAGACCAAAACGGGAGTTATGAGCGTGCTCGCGTCAAGCAGAGCAACTCTCGAGTTGGAGTTCTTCTGTGGTGTTAGCTAGGTACGGTCAAGTTAAGAATACACGCATAAACAGAACATCATCGCTATTGGCCCATTATTTGTTGTCTTCATGTCTGAAAACCCTCCGTGAATTGCCTGTCAGGTCATTTATCCCTCCTCCTCACATGTGCGATATCGCATATTGTAGCACGCGACCATGGGGTTTATACTTTGCCCGGAAACGTGTGACTTTAGGAGACTTGCCAAGACTATGCCCCGAACAATGAACACTGGGAGCGCCTTAGTCCAGTCTTGATTGGCAATTCTGCCCAGAGTACCGTAAATATGCACCGCCGGTATTGGTTTACCACGTGGTCTAGAATTAAGGTATGTCCGTCCGGAGACTTCCACTGTTCTGGTGAGCTCGTTGTGATACTTACGGCTCCGCTGATCAGTACACTAGGAATTCGGTACCTCTATCGAGTCGGCTGTGAAGGGCTCAAAACGTGGGGTAGGCAGACTACAAGATAACGACCTCGCGGATACGTATCGCCGCGTGTCGGCAGTGCTCCCAACCTCCACCACTACCACTAAACATCCAATCTTAATCACACCCACAGGGATCAGTTATCTGCACCCAGAGGGGACACAAAGCCAGAGCAATCGCGCGGCAGGTAGGTACTATTGAGGCTTGGAGTTCTTGGCCTACATTGGCACATCTTCTGAACAAGCCTTGAATTAAGCCTAGATGTTAGACCCGGTGGTTCGGCATCTCACATCTCAACTGTAGTTAACCAGTCTACTTCCCAATGCTCTGGGCTGTCGCGGTCGAGAAAACCTTATCATGCCACTGGGTATTGGCATGTGACCCAAGCGAAGAGAGTCAAGAAGCCCAGAGTAGCTTGGCGAGAGTGGCAAGCCAAGCCGATGATTGTCACGGGAAGTTTGGTTGGGTGATGTCCCGTTGGCGGGAGGGCTCGGCGAGGGGAGGGGTCGTCTCATGATGCTTGGCGGGCGAGATACCAAGACGTCGACGGTCGGTGGCTTTGCCTTGTCAAGGAGGGGGGAAGTGTGATCAATGTCTAGCAATCCTGGGGATGGACGCGAAGGAAAGGGATGAAATCAAACACGGTAGAGCAACGACTGAGTTTATTACGTGTGGGACATTGTGTGATGATTATGACTTCCAATTATGTACAATGACATTTTATCGTCATCGATGGATCGATCGCCCGGACCCAAACTCCGTGAGGTATTCCCTTTGTAGATCCCCAAAAAACAAGTTAAACCTTCTGCTGGTTGAACAATTTTGCTGTGCCTTTTCCCGCCCGAAGCCAACATGAAAACAGAACTGAGGTATCAATATCAACATCACCATCCATAACTTTCGTAGCGCTGCATGCAATCTCGTAGAAGCAGGAAGAGAAAATAGAACAATGAAATGAATCAGTGTGCCGTGATGGCATCTCCGTAGCCTGGTAACGGACCGGGCAGCGAGCTCGTACCGATGTACTGTTGATCCGGAACTTGGATGTACCGCGGCCGTAGCATGTCGTCCGCCTCGGCCTCGTGCACGGCGGTCTCGAAGCTCGGGAGATCCTCCGTCGGATAGCCCAGACTCGAGTCCTGCTCGACGGCGATCTGCAGCGGGAGCGACAAGTTGAGAGTGTTGACAGACGAGCCGGAGGAGAGCGTGAGCGTCAACTGGAGCGCGTAGACGCGCGAAGTGATGCATGAGTGGAAGGTCGGGATAAGGGTCTTCTTTGCGACAATGGATCCCAAGTCGATCGGGATCTGGAGGGTTGTGGTATGGAAGATTGGCGAGCTGGGTTTGCTCTTCGGTTTCCTGCTGCTGCCGCTGCTTCCACGTCGCCCATTGTCCTCGCCGGTAGATGATGGCTCGTCACTGCCGTAGCCCGAGTCCCTGCGGGCGGCGGATGAGAGGTGCTGTGCCCAGCGCGTCTTGTCGAGCGTCACGTTTGGGAGTGATACAGACGTCTGGTAGGCGCCGCGCTTTTCACCTCCAAACTGCTTGCTCCAGTCGGCCATGTTGGGGAAGCTCGCGATGGCGCCCGATGAGAAGTAGGTGTGGGCGACGACCTTGCCCGCCACCCCGGTGACCTTGGGCGGTACGACGTCGGCGGATGCGGGGTCGAAGGTAAGCTCAACCTGCGCCATGGTGCCAGATATCGCTCGGCCGTCAGGGCGCAGACTTGCCGCTGCCGGCTGGATAGCCTCTGCGGTAATTCGGCCGAGCTTACCAGAGAGAAGGCTCTTCCTCAATGTCTTGCTCTTGTTGAGAGAGTAGAGCTTATCGCATGGGGTGATGTTCAGAGGTGGTTGTTCTGCAGATGCCGGCAAGACCGAGATACTGCGCGTGCCTTCCATGACCTTGATCTTCTGAGCCCCCAGATCCGGCTGCCTGAAGACGCGGGCCTTGACCGAGTACTCGACCTTGGCCATTTCAGGCGCCATGTCGTCCTTTGACCAGCCACCCATGGTAGGCGGTAGGAGCACGTGGTGGTCTTGCAATTGGTCGTGTAGTATGTGGTGATTGCACGCATGCATAGTGAGGTAGTTTGGAATGACGAAGTTGAAGGGGATGGTGTAAGTGTGTCCGCTCTCCAGGATCCGGGGAACCGGGTAGCATGATTCTGGGACTGGCATAGTCATCTTGAGGAAAGTATGGGTGACCTCGCGGTGCGAATTGGGACCATCAACGCGGGTTTTGGAGCTGCCGACGAGGAGGATCTGGACACTGTCGAAGCGGACATTCCTCTGGGTGGTGATGGACACATTGCCTGAGACGGGCGAGGATGAAGTGTACACCTTGTGTTTGTAATGGTTATCTAGGTTGATATTGACCTTAGATTTAGGAAAGCCTATCGCCCTCGTGTAAGCGGACGTGATGTCGCTGGCGTCGCTGGCAGAAGACATGGCGGTCGACATGGCGGATGACAGTGCAGGTGCCACGGCAGCCAGCGATTGCCTATATGAGGCCATGTGCTCAACGGCGGACATTTTGGGCTGATGAGATGACAGGTGCGCGGAGTTGCAAAAAAAGAGAGGCCACGAGGGCGGGGTGATGTGGTGGTATTATACAGCAGCTGAGGGTGCGAGGGGTAGCAACTATCTGATGTACCTGATGGTAAGGCCTGATAACAAGGGGAATAGACTTCGTCTAGACGATGACTAGGTGAGACTTTGGGACGGTGATGATGTGAGCTTGGGTTTTGTGCCTCAAAGCGGATGATGGGAGCCGGCACGTCTTATACGGAACCTGTCCATATGAAAAGGGAGCTTGTTCGCGGCTTTCAGTTTACAAAGCAAGGATCTCTGAGTCATTGACAAGATTACATGGACAAGAAGACCCAAGCGCGATACATCAGAAAGACGCCAGGACGCCCAGCATTTCCCTTCGAAGAAACATGCACTTGCATTGCGCAACCTGCATCCTTGATTCTCTGGTCTCATGCCGGCTCGTTGCAGTGACGGCCGCTCAGAAGGCTGGTGGGTCACTCTAAGCGGCTTAGCGTCACGGCGTGCTGGGGAGTGGGTGGGGAACAAAGCGATGGTTCTGGCTCAAAAGTACTGTTGTAACCCACCCATCCAGGCCACCAGGGCACTTCGCCAGGCTTAGCGCTGCCATGGTGCGATCAGTGGATGGCATTCCACGCCCATCTCTGGCCGTCAATCGATATCCGGATAGGGCGCGACATGACCTTAGGCTCCGGCTTTCGGGGTCTTTGGCTGTCATATTCTACACCCTTGGACTTGTCATCCCCAAGGGCGCATCTCGCATCTCCGTGAACCAGAGCTAACAGTTACAGCCCCTAATTTCGCTAGAACACCGTCGTCTCAAAGCTGTAAACTCCGTTCAATTGAATATTCTGACCGCTATGAGTACGTAAGTTAGACGAGAATGGTCCACCTCTACCTGCCTTGCCAGGCCGGAGAAGACCCAGAAGGGCCGCTCGGCTGGAAATTTTGGCAGCAAATCTGCAAAGTCGCCCGTCCAGCATCGTATTGTCTTAACAATTTGTTCCTTTAGAGTACTAGAGCAGTGGATATCATGACCTCTTGAAAACCTCAATGCCTCGAGTAGCCGAAGGTCCAGGCGAGACCTGAAGATGGCTGCTGCCATGCACGTGGCCGAACCGTGTCTTTCAGGCCGAAGAGTCATACACAGATTTCAAGCAGTGATGGGTGCAGTAGCCGGAATTCTTCATAGAGCTGATTGCACGGCATGGCGGACCTTGCAGGCGTCGTCGGCTACCCCAGAATCTGGCGCAGGAGTTCCGATATCGCCGTCGCGGGGAGATCACACCCGAATCATCGGGGTAACCGTATTGACAAACCGTGCCGACTCATCGCTGCTGACGCCTCAGCGCCGTGCGTGTCTCGAGGCTATGGAGTACAGTAATCTGTCTTACATTCGACTCCGCTGTCATCCGAGCTAAACCGTAGTGTAAGAACTGTGTCGTTCTTCAGACTGAACATGTGGTGGAGTCATTGGAAAATCCTTCGTCTAACAAGCCTGGTCCCAAAGATGGGAATATTTTTTTGACCCAGCCCTTCGGACCCTGCCATAGTCACTCCCGTCCGCAGTGTTCCCACTTGCCGGTGGATCTTGGCTGCTTGTGCAGGGGCCTCCGTATTCCGTAAAGGTTTGGAGAGACCGCAAGTTGACCCGTGCTTTACTGACGACTTACCACCTTCTTTCGACATCCATCGCGGCCAGGACCGTTACAGAGTCAACAAGCTCGGGCGTCATGACGAGAATTAATAATGCAACCGACATGGGCAACGCGCAGCTCAAGATGGTGCAATTGGCATTGTGACGCATCTCGGGAGCTAGCTGAATGCGAATCTCGGGCTGGCACGGCCTGTCCTGAGGGTGCTGCTATTCTAAATTGAACAGTCATATCCAAGTATCAAAAAATGATCCTGGGACGCCTTTACGATGACAAGAGGATACCAGTACGTACTCTTACAACTAGCAATGCAATGAATGCATTGGCCATCAGTGTGGATCTGTTTCATTGTTCTAAGTGGGTCGTTTTCCTAAGAAGGCATGTCTAAGCACATTCGAGAGCATATATTAGTAAGAAGTCGATGACAAAGCCGGGTTTACCTCTGTGACTCCTTTTCAGCCAAAGCACACGAACAGCTTGGGAGTAGCCAGAGCAAAGGAATCGAAAGTCGCTTATGACCTGATGTTCGCATTAGAGAAGCTGCTGTGGTTTCAGGTATGGATTGTCCATCCGGGTCCTCAGAATCCGCTGACACGATCGCAATCGCGCCTATCGAAAACGTGTATGTCTAGTGTACAGATCAGAGATCTAAGATCTCCAACCCAGCTGTAATGGTGAATTCCTTCTAAAAACTTCCACCATTACCATGATATGCAATGTAATCAACAGCACATTTGCCTAAGATCAGTTGCAGTAGACCTCGTACTCTCACGGCGAAGTTGCGGGAGGGTAGCCTTCCCGCCCCGTCGTCCCCATCGTCCTGGAAATGGGGAAAGAGTCAGGACACGACTGAAGCTCCAGTTCCACTGCGGAAAGGGATGGCCCGCCAACACAACCTCTCCACTGGCCACCTCCACGCCCGCATACAGCTCCGCGAAGCCTATGGTCCTCCTTGAAGCTATTAGTCATGCCACGAAATGTACAGCATGATTCCGGCCCCGACAGCCATGGCAGCAAACTGTGTCAGAGTTGTCCGCAGCTCGGCAATTTTGTTGGGGCCGGTCTCCAGCAGTTCGGGGATAACGGCAACCGTTCCGACATAAAGGAACGTGCCGGCCGTAAAAGGCAGCAGCATGTCTCCCCACGTCAAACTCGTACCCCAGAGGCCGTCTCGCATGCCCATACCAGAACCGTCGGCGGCAGGATTACCTGAAGAAAATTCCTGAACCAGGATCCCGATACCCGTTCCCAAAAATGCTCCCGCCGAGGTCAAGAACTGCGCACCTATGGCAGCTCGCTTAGAGAAACCAGACTGCACTAGCAGCGCGAAGTCGCCCACTTCGTGTGGGATCTCGTGGAAGAACACGGCGACAGTCGTAGTTGCACCAATAGTCGGGGAATGGTAGAACGATGCCGCCATGGCTAACCCATCCGTAATGTTGTGGGTAAAATCGGCACTGTGGTCATTGGGGGTTGTGGGTTAGACGACACGTTCTCATGGAGCACACAAATACGGTCACAAATGACAATTCATGCCGCGGAATGGAGGCGCAAGGCGCGGAAGACTCACATGAGGTTCAGGTAGCCACCGAGCTTGACGCTTGTGCTAATCTCCTTGGCTGGGACGTCTCCGGGAGTATCGGGCTTGGCATCGGACACCTTAGCGCTGCCCGTAGCACGACTCCTCACGCCCTTCGCGTCAGGCTTGTCGATGCCAGTAGTGTCAGCAGCGGACGAAATGTCGGACCGGGGCTCGTGCGAGTGGCTGTGACCATGGTCGTGTCCAGCACCGCCAGTTGCAATGCGCAGGCCCTTGTCCATAGCAACAAAGGTTACAAACCCAACCAGGATGGCAACACCCAATAGTAAGTTGCGGTTGGGTTCCAGCAGCACGAAGCGAGCGCGGTCTGGACTGTCTTCACCCAGGAATATCTCTGGCAACAAATGGAAGGACACATCTCCTAGAAGACCCCCAACCGCGAATGCGACCATGACGGAGAGCGATGAGGGGTCAATGTTCGTCGGGCACAATGCGAGAAGGAAGTTGGGTGGCCCGGATATGTAAAGTGTAGCTAGAAGGGCATTGACCGCTGGGCCACCGGGAAAGATCGTGTCGAAGAGGCGCGCAATGGCAGATTCGGGTCCGGCATGGTGAGCCGCCTTTTCGGCGTTGAGCTCCTGTACAATCAGGCATTTCTGCCTCAATTAGCACCTCCGGCCTGGAAATTCGGGTCTAAATAGGACGAGCATATACCTGCAGCTCTTCATCCAGCTGATCTAAGCTCAGCGATGACGAAATCGGTGTCTTCTCCAGCTGTATAGCCTTCGACGCCAGGGAGCATGTCGCTAAAAATACTATGCAAAGCACAGCTAGCAGGATGCCATGTCTTGATTTCGCCATGATTAACCACGGTGCTTCAGTTGCAACTATTTAACCTCGTTGACGAGGTTTTGGGCATAGAAGTTCGTGACGTGTGTCGTTGAAGCTACAGCGGGCGCGCCTTCCCCATCTCCAGCACACGCGCCAAGATTTGATAGGGCTGAACATCAGCGGGACTAACCGGGTGTGGAAGGAGATAACACTTCGGAAAGTCCGTGTGTCCTCAGCTTTCGCACGACCGAGTCGTGTACTGATTGCCATCTATTCACTGTCTCCTTTGGACTTCCAAATCCAGATCGCATCTCCCACTGGGTTCCAAACGGCCGGGATCGTATTTCTCGGCACCTGTTACCGGGAAAATGTCCGAGCATTGACCATGGGTCGGCATGCTCTAGCCCCAAACTCGATTCGCCTCACCTCAGCCTCAATTCCGTCACCTCAACTTCGCTGACTCACGGTTGATTTATGAGTTCTTGTTGGGCGATTACAACTGACTTTTTGGCTTGCGCCGTTAGTTGCTTGATTGATATCTGTGCCTTTGCTTGATAGCCTGTCTTCTCTCGCCGGTCGGGATTCCTTCTATCTTTCCCCCTCAGCGCCCAAGACTATCCGCACTCATGCTTGTCAAAAGGGCTTGGCAGCCGCATGGCACGTCGCCCTCCGGCTTCCTACAAGATGCTCAAGACGGACGGTCAAAAACTGTGCCGGCTGTCGTGGCTTATCGCGGCCAGCTGTGGTGCGCCTGGGCTGACATGGAGGACAACATATGGTATGCTGTGACGACGAAAGAGGGCAGCTTCGGAAAGCGAACCATGTTTCCAGCGCGAGGCCTGCCTGTTTTAACGAACTTGAACGGCAACTTACACGCAATCATTACCCTTGAAACAGGCGAAATGGTCCATTATCTCTACGACGACGAACATACCCTGGCCTGGGCATACCTTGGTCCTGTCGCCGACGCTGTCACGCACTCTTCTCCATGCTTAGTGGCTTTCCACAACAAATTGTTCCTTCTGTTTCTCCGTGACGGACACCTCTTGTTTCTTACCTGGACAAACATTACCGATAACCCCAACTCGGCTTCCGAGCCGCAGGGGTTCTGGTCCGAGCCTGCCAGCCTTGGTGATGACGGACAAACCTTCTCGGGGGTGCCAGCTCTGTTTACGTTTGGCGGCGTCCTCCATGCTCTCTGCGGAAGCTCAGACCCTAGCCGCGAGATTCTAGGGTTCAAATATGACTACGTCACGTCAACGTGGACACAATGTGGCGATATCAGCGGCGGGCGCGCCGCTAGCGGAGTCAGCGCGACCAGCTTCGGCGGAAACGCTTACCTTGGTTACATCGAGAATGGCCCCGGCGACGCAAGCCACGCTGTGTGCATCGCTATACATGCAAATGGTGTATGGCAGCCGCAAGAAGACGTGGCTGGGCAGTCCGCCGCCGACCCCCCGCAAATAGCTATCCTAAACGGCCGAATTCACTGCATATTCAACGACAACACCGAAACCAAGGATCTGCGCTGGTATTCGCGGCCGGTGTTGAGCTACTCTCTCTCCTCCTGGATGTCTCACATCACTGATTACGCACTCATATCACACTTGACAATTCCCGGTACTCACGACTCATGTGCACGGAGCACCATTCCATTTGTTCGCACCCAGTATCTGACCATCACGCAGCAACTTGCTCTAGGCATCAGGTTCCTTGATCTTCGACTAAGGCTTCACGACGATGGGAACCTTTTTTGCTATCACGGGGGTTTCCTTATCGACTTCCCCGGCGGATTGTTGTTCACTTCGGTTATGAACGAAGTGTGGACATTCCTTCGGGGTGCTGATGGGGTCCGATCCCCCACAGAGACGGTTCTAATATCTATCAACAATGACGACGGTTCGCCCGAACAGCAAACAAATCCAGCAGCATTCTACAGAGCTGTCGAAAGCGCCATTGTTGCCACTCCGCCTTATCCTGACGGAACCCCCAGATGGTTTCTTGAACCCGTCACTCCGACACTGGGCACGGCAAGAGGACGCGCAGTGCTTCTGAGGCGCTACCACGCGGACCCTATCTTGGATCATGGAATGCGCCAGGGCCTTGATTTGAGCAGATGGCTCGACAACAGCCCCAAGTTTACGATCGTCACACCGACGAACGTCAAGATCCACCTGCAGGACAAGTGGAGATATGCGCAGCGCATCACTCTTGCCCAACTGGTTGTCAGCAAGAGTGGATATGTTCAGGAGCACATGGAACGCGCTACTACCCCTACGACTGGCGAGGGAGACGCTGAGGCTGTCGCCGATTACCAAGGTGGAGATGACTGGTTTATCAACTTCTGTTCTGCCGTCGGCGACCCGGCCGAGCATGGAGAGATTGCTCAGGCCAAATGGGTTGCTGTTGGTGCGCGCAGCAATTGGGTCGGCAAGTGGGTCGACGGTATGAATGTCCGGACACGGGAGTACATCCAACAGCTACAGAGCCGTCAGTCGGGAACGACAAGAACGAGGCTGGGTATCGTCAACCTTGATTATCCAGAACTACCTGTGGATAACGATCTTGTCCCTAGGCTCATCGAGTTGAACTTCTAGTTCTACATCTGCTATGGGATCAGATATAAGATGCGGTACATCAGAACACATATGTCTGCCATGGAGTATGAACCAGAAACTACGCTAGTTGAGCAGACTACCACACCGTCACAAGATTGTACGATCCGGCCGATCACCATCCAGACAGGGCAATATCGCAAGAGTTGTTAGCAGCCGAAAACATTGTCAATTATCTCAATGCGCTAACATGCGTAACCCGCCAAACCATAACTCTCTCTCTGTCCCGCCCTCTTGGAGTCTCGGCTATCAAACCACAAATTCCTCCAGTCGCCCAGATCAATCAAGCACACCACCTCTTCAGAGCCTCCCAAATGTCATGGGGATGTCGGAGTCTCAGTCCATCTCTTATACAGAGTCGCCACAGGGGATTTATCGCCCGGAAGATCAGAGTCCTGGCGATAGCATGCCGGTGATGTTCAGTGCTGCCATAGCACGGAAGCAGCCGTCGTCCGGTAGGAGCTGCGCTGGCGGCCTGCATTTCTTTGCCGCCCTCCGGCGGCGCTTCAACGATGTCCCTCATGAAGGGGTAGATCCCGGCTTCTAGAAACATCCACGCCATTCTATCAGACCAGCGTTTCCAGTCGGCGGGACCGGCGTCCGCCTGCAGCACCGCATAGAAGGGGAGCACATAGTTTCCTCGGAGACTCTGGCGCGATTCCTCGTCGGCCTATACAAGCGGGGTACGTCAGTTTGCGGCTCATCTCTCCGGTTTCTCTCTCCGGCTTCACGTACCCTAAATGTGGAGCGAAAATAATTGTCCCAGTATGCCTCAGAATAGTCCGATATCTTTATCTCGTATGTGTCGTGTTCCTGAGATGCGTTGGGAAGCATTTCGTTGCTGGCCATGTTGTGTAGAGGATTGGTGTCTGTGAGGGATTATCTCTGCTTTTGGTATACCGTTGTCGTGGGTGAACGATCAAGACTGTCTTTCCCGGCCCATCTTGGGTGGCATTCGAGCTCTTATACATGCCATTTGTCTCTTGCTTCTCGCTTCCGGTTCGCAAATCAGCTTTTAAGCTACCGAGCGCGGGAGTGGATGGATAGTCGAAAACCTATTATCAAGCCTTGTGAGAAGCCTTAAGGCTGTAGAAGGTAACGTGCTCGGCGTGGGTTGCGTCAGGAAGGCATAAGGTTTTGAGTTTTCTGGACGAAGCTGCAACTCTGGGTTTGGTTTTGGACTATCTCGATCGGGGTCATTATCTCAGTCACCATGTTCGCTATAGTGGCCTCGAGGTGTGTTACGCAAAGATGTCTCCAGCTTGGCTTTACACCTGATTTTCGAACATCTCCTTGGTATCTTGGTTGTCAGCTCGCGTCTCTCACTTCGGCCGTAAGGCTATGGCTGACGTGCTACACCGAGGGGTACGGGCTTATTGGGGACTTGAGTTTGGGTTTGAAAGTATTTTCTTCAGCCTCTTACTTGGACGACCGTCACTTATGCCTTACTTTTTTCCTCGGGCTGTTCGCTGAAGCTACAAGGTTTTCCAGCAGGTCGAGACGGACAATAAGGAAGTAAAAAGGCCCGAGGGAAACTGAAAAATTGGACGTCAAGGTTCGAAGAGTCTGCTCAAATTCTCTCAAGCTTACTTGTCTGGATCAGCCATGTTGATATATGGTCGCTTGACCACCAGAGTGAAGGTTTGGTATGGTCGGTCGGCAATGGGTTGGTTCCGGCATCCTATCTAAAGTCATGATTTTGTCTCTTTCTGGGTGTGACAGCGCTCTTTCGGCGTTATTCGCCAGGTACTGTTGCTATTCAATGCTTCTCCTTGAGCACACTGGATCTGAATGTCTTTCTAGCTTAGATTTAGTGGGATTGATATATTCCCAGTATGCTGAAATCGCAAGGTTCAAACCATGGTTCTACGAGGCTGATTCCCCTTACCTGGTATTCGGCCCCTATACTATGCATACAACCCGAGATCTACGCCTGCCTGAGGTGACCCGGCCTAGACTGGGGGAGCTCCGTCCGGGGGTACAAGGGATGAAGTCTGAGGTGACGTCGGTGGCTCCTGGAACACTCTCTAAGTCTGGCTCTTGAGTCGGTATTGAAGTACGACAAGACCTCTCCTGCCACACAGTAGTGGTGTGCAAGGTTTGACAACAAGCGGCTTCAGTGCCTTATGTCGGCGCTTGGAATAGTATTGCAGTCATTATCAGGAGTTGCAAAGTATCGGAACGTTCATTGATCTATCAGATGCTAGCCTAACTGTGCGAAATAGCTAGTGAATCATGGATACGTATAATGAATCGCTTCCATCAACTCCTCCCTCCCCACCCAACTTGAAAGGACAGCCTCCATAGCACATATAGGTCCTATAATCTTCACCGTGACCGCTGCTCTCCTAGGTATGCTCAGAGCAATGGCATCTAGAATAATCATAATTGCCAGCACATGTGTCGTTGCACACTTGATCCTTCCTCCAGAGCTCATTCTCCGTTCCCATCCCTCCCCGGAAAATCCGTCTCATCGTCTTGTGAGAACATTGCTTCTTCAGCTGTAACCACATGTGGTGCGGATGGCATCGCGGAGACCACTTCCTGAATAATTTCGGAACCGCAGCCCTGAGTATGTGCGATGCCAATATCAGATCATCCATCTCCCGGCTGGCGTCTCTCAGAGCGAGTAGTGTCGGCTTCACTGTAGACAGTGGCAGTGGTACAGCCTCGTTCCAGGTAGGTTCTTCCACCGCCACCCTCATGGCCGAATACACGCCGGCGACTCAAAACTTGACCTTCATTATGGCTTCAAACTCTTCCCAGGCCATTCCACGACCACGGATCCGCCGGGCAAGCGAGTCCCCGACGGTAAATTCCTCCTCAAAGTAGGTCGATTTGCTGACAGTATCGAACCTCGAAGTAACGGATTCCTGAGGTTGGACCGGGGCCTCAAGCAGAGCTTAGTATTCGATCTTGAGGGTAATTGAAATAGCTCTGTACTCAACTCCTTCGATTATCGCCCGAACGGTGTCATAATCCTGGCCCTCTGACTCATCTGTGTCGCCTAACGACACTCTTGTCTTTCGATGCCTTGGGCATCCTCCTACGTGGAGCGGCGGGGGAGGGGACATGTGAGTTGTGAATTCTCAAGAGACTCAGAGACAGAAGATTCAACCACTATGATATGTTGTTGCGTGCGGCTTTGGTCTTGCTTGGGTCTGGGTTGGGGGTTGGTTGAGCACCCTGCATACTTATACGTGATGTGACGGCCCAGTCCGAATATAAGCCTCCTATACACCGATGCAGCGTTTGAAGGGAGTTCAATATTTGACGTCGTTTTCCCGATAATTGGCCGAAAGTTCGGTAGGACGAATCGGCGTTGTGGACTAAACTGTCGCGGTTTGTTTCAGATGGAGAGTATCTCTGAGGTAGGGCCTTGAGGTACGTTTATCCGCCTAGCTGTACTGTAGAGTACTGGTAATAAAGTCTCAATGCACTCGCTAAACGGATAGACCAGGGAAACGCACATAGACTTTATGTCCGTGACTCTAAGTGTCGTGTTCAAAGGAAAGTAAATGCTACCTGGGACGCATGTCTTAGGATGGGGACTTCCGTCCTCAGGGAAAGAATGCGGAACTGGTGTGACTCGACTCTCTCCTAACTGGAGTTGAAAAGGAGCGCACAGTTCTCTTCCGTCTTACTACTCTATTCCACCTGATTGATCGTTCGCAACTGTCTTCAGTGAATGGCGAACCCCGTAGCGAAACCGAGTACAGCAATATCTGGTCACAAGCTGTCGACCAGCACGTAAACGATATTCACACCCATTCCATAGTCATGAGATAGTTTTAAATCGTTCAACTCGGGGAAGCAGTGGCTAAAAGGTTCAAGAGCAAGTTCGTAACCGCATGCCTACGGTTCCTTGTCGAAGGTTCCAGGACCTCCTGAACAGCACGCGTACCCCAGCGACTCGATACCTTGAGCACATTTGCTCTTTGAGAACATCCTAGCGAATCCTGTCCCTCTCACAGGCTGGGGTGCTGTCAGACGTATACCGGGCCGGCCAGTAATGGTTCCAGACTTTGATGGCGTCGTGGACAATGCTGTAGCGGCGAAGTTATCACAGGTGAACCCGGCACAGGCTCCGGTCTCCACATTTGTGGAATTGCTAGGCTGATGGCCCGAGCTCTTGCCGGCTTGCACCTCTGACTGGCCAATTGGTGATGAACCTCAAGAAAGCTTGTCTGTAAAAAGTTGCCTGATATTCTTGTACGTACAAGGACACACTGGAGCATTCGAGCACCTCGACAGAACAATATCGGTGCCAGCAGCAAGACATTGGAATCTTGCCGATAGACCACGGATTAGAAAGAGGAAAGCGGACATATTCACAAAAATGGCAGCGACACCCGCCTCAAACATCATGCGCGCCCTCTCTCGCCGAACCGCGCAGCAGCTCAGAAGACCTTCGAGCCTCAACTCGAGATGCCTCGGGGCAAGGTTCTATGCCTCAGAAGATGCACCACCACCACCACTCCTAGCCAAACTCAAAGGCGACCTCAAGTCTGCAATGCGAGCGAAGGACGCCCCCCGCCTCGCCGTCCTCCGCTCCGTCCTCTCCGCGACCCTCAACGCAAGCAAGACCGCCTCCCCGATCAAGACAGACCAGCAACTCGTGGCCCTGCTCCGCAAACAAGCAAAGACGCAGAAGGAATCAGTAGAAGAGTTCCGCGGCGCCGGGCGGGAGGACCTGGCCGAGAAGGAGCTCTCGCAGATTAAGATCCTGGAGGAGTACGCCGAGGGCAGTGGTGTGCAGACGGTCGGCGAGGAGGAGCTGCGGGGCATCGTGGAGGCCGCCAAGGCGGAGCTCGCGGCCGAGGGCGTGACGGGAAAGTCCGCGCTTGGGGAGACGATGAAGCGGTTATTCGCGCCAGGAGGACCACTCGAGGGCAAGGATGTGGGGAAGGGGGAGGTTTCGAGGCTGGTGAAGGAGATTATACAATGAGAGTGAGGCTTGGTTGGGCGGGGGCAGAGCTACACGCGTACACAGTATAATTACGGAGGGTTGGTTGTATGATATTGTATGAGTAAGTGCCCTATCTCCAGGACTGGAAGACGGGAGCCTGAGTCAGACCATCAGACACGGCGGGCGGCATGCGTTGTACATACATCTCCACTCATGGGATAGAAGGTCGATAGAGACCATCAGGGGACATGGTAGTCGGTTCTGTAACCCTAATGCTAGCCAACAAGGGAGGAGCGGGCTCTTTTCCTACAAGACAAGGCAGTCTACACGCCTCGTACCGCGAGAGATGCACCTTGCCATGTCCGTCGCGCAACACCTAAGCTCAGAAGTCAAAAATCAGGCGATGGTGCGTGCACATAGTCATACCACTTTGTAAACGTTGATTGCTGGCGCACTCGCTATAGATCTGCTCTTGTCTCACAGACGGTTGATTGTTGGCCAAGAAGATATGTTCCGGACCTTTTGACCCCTCGACACTTCCACATGCTTGGGGAGGGTGCGTTGGCCGAACCTAAAGATTTAAGCTTTGAACTAGAGCTCGGGATCTCCAATCAGGCTGGAGCACTCGTGACCTTCCCGCAGGCTGATGCTCGAATTCCTTCTCGCAAGAATTCCACTTCTTTGTCATATCAACGTACGTCTAGACTCTGATTGCAGAAGAAGCTCAGCCGAGGCATGGTTTTACCTGTAGGTCTAGGGCTTGTCTTGATGGTCTTCTTATACAGTTGATTGATGTGGTCCTTGCAGACACAGCAGCCCAATTCCACCGATTCCGCTTCTTCCAGGGTCCAACTCTGATCATTCTTATCAATCAGTAATCGCCCTGGATGTGATATCAAACTTGGCTTCGAACCCTTAGGTCCCAAAGTCTACAATCTGAGAAATCTCGCCGACGAGGATACTAGAAGCACCGGCCTCAGCTATAATGATTGGCGAGAATGAAGTAGTAGCATTGGCGGAAGGGGCAATGACCAGAAGAGTTACCTTCTCTCCAGACCCGGAGGCTCACAGAGGCCGCAAGAGACGGCGAACACCAGTACCGTTCGCCATAGTCACTACGACCAAGACATTGTCGGGAGAGTCAGCCACCTTCCGCGGCCGCAGTCGTCACCGCGCAACCTCGCTGATGGCCCTGTCGTCGCTCTCGTCGGCGCTTTCGTCGCGGAACCCTTCGCTGAACCGGTCCGACCGGTCGGCCTCTCCGTCAAAGAGGAAGAACCATTTCAGATTCGTGCCGCACAGCGAGCAGCAGCAGCGGCGACGGAGCCAGAGCCCCTCCAGATCCCGGTCGGCGACCGCGCTCGGCAGCGACGTGTCGGTGTCGCGGAGGAGGCGGCGGCGGAGGCAACGCACCCGGAGTCGGAGCCGGGATCACGGCATCACGTCGCACCCCGCTGCTGCCGGAGTCGAAGTGACATCGCTGGTGGCGCCTTTGCGGGTGGTGGAGTTGGTTGTGGATGCAGAGGGGTCGCGTGACGGCGAGAAGTAGCCTAACCCACTTGGCGTTTTGCGGCAACCCGGTATAAAACCTAGCTAACTTATATTGACATCCCGGTACGGAATGGTATGCGTTATTGTCGAGCTTGGAATAATTGACCTTGAAACGAAATTGGCTTCCTGGGTGCAACGGAGTTTGGCTGGCAAAGGCCCGCTGGAGGGCAGTTGTACATGTACAATACATTTTAGCAGACATGGGAACCGGAAGCACATGAGTTTGCCTGAGACGTTGACAAGCTGGAAGTTCTCTGTCCAGAGCATGCCCAGTATCCAAGAGGGAACTGCCTGCCTGTCGCTGCCTGGTGGCTTCAAGAAGCAACAAGTGCATATTAAGACCTACGTAACCATTACCGCGTAAGATTCGCTGAAAGCCTTGGTAGTACGAAGGCAATGTCTCAGGCTGTGCCAATCACCGGACAGTGGATGGAGTATACAACATCAGGTCCAAGGCATATCAGGGTTCCGTACTGAAAGAAGTCTCGGGTCACATGCTCGGATGCTATAAATGAAAAGAGGGAAGGAACCACTCTTCCGTCATATCTGGATGTCCCAGAAAGCAGTAGCAAGACTAGCATAAATTGGGGCACGTGTGAATAGACGCGGCTCCCGCAACACAAAAAGACTTGCAGCTTTTGCAGGGTCTCGTGAACCGCCCACCCCACCCAAAACGACGCCTATCGGCTACCCGCGATTTGTGATAAGGTAGAGCCTCTGAGCCTCCAGCCTGGTGTGCGCTCATCGGGGCTTTTTATTACACATCGTACACCACTCTCTTCACCTTGGGTTCTCTCGTCTTCCAACTCGTCCCATCAAGCGTGACACTCCAACGACCGTCGCCGCTAACGGGCTGAGGCAGACCAGAACCAACAAAGGCTCTGCGCCTCCTACCCATCCTACATACACGGCAAGCGATGGAAACGGCATCCTCGCCGGCTTCCTGAACGCCGGGCGTGCCACTCATCGTTTTCTTACCGAATGAACCAACAATCACCAAGCGTTGCCACATTCGTTTCTTCAACACGATAAGGCCATTCCAGGCCTGGAGTCTGTGAGGTAGAGCCCATCGATCTACGGCCATCTTCTCTGCTCAAAGACCGACATGGATCCTTCAACGCAACCTAATGGTAAGCTGATTCTACCTTCTGTTTGCTTATGCAACATGTTACCTCAAGTCTCATTGTATCCTTGTGGTTCCACCTGACCCGTTCGGCCTGTGGGCGCTCAGTATACTCGTGCCTCGAGTTGCATGTAGATATATCCTTGTTTGCTCAGGGTGCCCTGTCCTCAACACCTCTTGACCTTCTACGATGCAAAGAGGCGCACGAGTCCGAACGTTGCATTTGAGCAGAGATTGCGTTGAACCTCGCTAACCCATATTTCAAAAGGCCTTAACGGCTCACAGCTTAACGGCGTGGGCCAATCCCAACAACCTCCTCCCACACAAAACGCACCTTGGAACGCCGCGGCACTCTTGAACCCCAAAGGCCACAACTCCGCGTTACCTCGAACACAGTCATCCGTGCAAATGTCGAGGCCGAGAGCCATGCCGAACGGTTTGGGCAATCCACCAGTCGCATTCCAGTTTGCCAGTGCTAGTGACAGCAATCTGCATGCGCTTCACAGTCAGGGCCTCCCATACCACCATCAGAACCCAGCAACAGTCTCGCAACCAACACCCACAAATGGCTTGGGAACTTTTGTCGAACGAATGAATAATGTTCAGGACCGAAGCGATGTCCCACAGCCGAAGCGAAGGAAGACAGTTGCAGAGGGAGACATACCTGATCCAAATGCCCCGAAAGGTGGCTTTCACTTCGGTAGCGGAGGAATCCTTGGTCAATACGTGAAGGATGAGCAAAAGAAGGACCCCAACAAGCCTCGCACAGGCAAAGTCGAGACGGTAGACTTGACATCTGCAGAGGCTGACGATGACGTCGTCATGCTCCAGAAACCGGCAGAACCCACTAAGGATGAGGAGGTATGCATCGGCATGATAGAGGGCGCTATGATCAACTGCCACAAAGTACCGGCCCCGAGGCCAGCGATGAAGGCCATATTCGGCGAAGGATATTGGCCTCAAGTCAAAGTCGTCCTCCGGCGTCTGGCTGATGAACCCACCACGAGGATCCAGGTTTACGACTTCACCCGGGAGGTTTTCGGATTCGTAGATGTTAAGACGTCTAACGGACTGGCGGCGCTTCTGGATTCGCCACTGCAGATCCGCACCGACTGCAGGATTCCTCCTCGGCGGAAACAGCCTGACGAGGCGATCGGACAACCCATATCGCGTCAGTACAAGTTTGAGCTCATGGTTTACAGCCCGCGCAAATGGGCTCGCCAAATTGGAAGACATCTCGCTTCGCGCGGGATAAAGCTTGTTAGCCCTACTCGCGTCTTCCCCGGCACTCAGGTGTTTAACCCGCACTCGAAGGAGGCTGTTCTTCAGCAGACACCTCGTCCTGCTCCTCAAGTGGAAGGAAGTTATAGTTACTCGGCGCCGGTAGTCCGTACAGCCGAAGAAATCAGGTCTGAGGTTATGGGCGTCTTCGATTCCCTCACTAAGTCCGATGACCTTCCTCAGTCGGATCCGGCGGACTGCGTACAGACACCGTTGCTCAAGCACCAAAAGCAAGCTCTTTGGTTCATGCTCAACAGAGAGCATGGCGAGGACTCGCCTGCTAGCGACGGCCGTGGCATTATCAATTCGAGCTGGCAGCGCAGGAGAGGCCCAAACGGCCAAGAACTTTACTACAATGTCATCACCGGACAAACACAGCGTGAGGCTCCTCCTCCCACCAGGGGAGGGATCCTGGCAGATATGATGGGCCTCGGTAAAACGCTCAGCATTCTGGCTCTTGTTACAAGCACGCGTGACACCGCGTCTGAATTTGAGACTCTCCCACCGGTGCAGCCAGAGACGCAGGAGAAGAAGCAGTCTCACCATCATAGATCTTTCGAGCTCCCCAAGGCTCAGCAGCATCCCTTGACTCGCCTTTCCCGCAATGGAAGAGCGACACTACTGATATGCCCACTCAGCACGATAGCGAACTGGGAGGAGCAAATAAAGCAGCACATCAAGCCAGGCTCCATAAGCTATCACATCTACCATGGGCAGAACCGCCTGAGGAACGTTGACCTGCTTTCTCAGTTTGATCTTGTTGTAACCACATATGGCTCCGTCGCGAGCGAGTGCACTAGTCGCTTTAGCGGAAAGAAGGGTCCGTTTCCGCTGGAAGAGATCGGCTGGTTTCGCATCGTTCTCGACGAGGCGCACATGATTCGAGAACAGAGCACGCTTCAGTTCAGGGCAGTGTGCCGCCTTCAAGCAAACCGCCGGTGGGCAGTGACTGGAACTCCAGTTCAGAATCGTCTGGATGATCTGGCTGCGCTCCTTGCCTTCTTACGCCTAAAGCCTTTTGACGACAAGAGCAAGTTTATCCAGCATATAGTCACGCCCTTCAAGAACGCGGACCCCGAAATCGTTCCGAAGCTGCGTGTGCTCGTCGACACCATCACCCTACGCCGTCAAAAGGATAAGATCGACCTGCCTCCGCGCACAGATGAGTTGGTCCGTCTCGACTTTACGGATGAGGAGAAACGCATTTACGACATGTTTGCACAGAATGCCCAAGACAGGGTCAGGGTCCTGACTGAAAACTCTAACCAGAGGCTTCTGGGCGGCAAGACCTATATCCATATCTTGCAGTCCATTCTCCGGCTACGTTTGATTTGTGCTCACGGCAAGGAACTCCTGAGTCCCGATGACCTCAGCCTGCTGCAGGGCATGACTGCCGACGACGCTATTGACCTCGACAGTGATGAGGATGATCAGAAGCCAGCTCTGGAAGAGCATAAGGCTTATGAGCTTCTCGACCTGATGCGCGAGACGAATAACGACAATTGCATCAAGTGCAACCGCAAGCTCGGGGTCAAGGACGATAACGAGGCCGAGTCGGAAGGGAAGGACGACACTCTGGGATATATGACACCGTGCTTCCACGCTTACTGTCCGCGTTGCGTCGATTTCTTCAGGGACGATGCCGCCGGCCTCGACCGCCACAGCAATGCATATGGGCATTGCCCAGTCTGCCAAACCCACGTCAGATTCACGGTTGTGCAGCTCCGCGCCGGTAGAGCCGACGCGGAGCACGAGTCGATGCCGCATGGCAAAGGTCCGGTGAAAGCGGAGGGAGGTAAGATTATCAAGCCGGACAACTATAGCGGTCCTCATACCAAGACTCGCGAGTTACTTCGGGACTTGCTAGCCCACAAGAAGATGGGCGAGGAGAAACCAGATGAACCGCCTTACAAGTCCGTAGTCTTCTCCGGCTGGACGTCGCATCTGGATCTCATCCAGCTCGCTCTCGATCAGGCCGGCATCACCTACACCCGCCTAGACGGCAAGATGACGCGCACCGCCAGGGGCCACGCCCTGGATGCTTTCCGCGACGATCCAAACGTGCAGGTCATCCTAGTCTCCATTACTGCTGGTGGCGTCGGCCTCAACTTGACAACCGCGAACAGCGTATACGTCATGGAGCCGCAGTTCAACCCGGCCGCAGAGGCACAGGCTATCGACCGTGTCCACCGTCTGGGTCAGAAACGCGAGGTACGCACCGTGCGATACATTATGAAGGACAGCTTCGAGGAGAAGATGCTCGAGCTGCAGGACAAGAAGGTCAAGCTGGCCAGCCTCAGCATGGACGGCCGCGATAAGGAGAAGGTTATGGACCGGACCGAGGCGGCACGGAACCGGCTGCTGGAGATTCGGAGCTTGTTCAAGTGAGACGGGACTGCCGAGTAGCTGTGCGGACCCGCCACGATATCTCCTCCATGAATTACCGACAACAGTTCGGGAAGGGTCCGCATTCCCACCAAGTGCTCTACCGGCGCAACACAGCTTGGCGGATGGGCCGAAGGGGCCCGGGAAGCGCACCACGACAAAATTTGCTGCACCGATATCATGGAATACATCCGTAACATCTCTCTGAGCATCCCATGCTTTTCGTTTCTGGGTTTCTTTCCTCTTTCAGCGATGGTTTTTCTCCCATCTGGGTGCTAGGTGTTCCGGTCATCTCCTATGTTGTTCATATAGATGAGACACTTGATCAGATGGGTCACCTCATCGACGCATTTGCAGGCTTGTTTTATGGTGTTTGGGATCCGGAGGGAGAGGACGGCCCTGGAATTCGATATCTCGACGTATATACCAGCACACAACCCTTCTCATCGGAAGCATTTTCACGCATTGGTTGGAGGTCCAGGCTGGCTGGTCTGTAGTTGCAGGAAAGGGGTGTGGGGCACGATTAACGGACACACTGGGAGATGACGAATGCGGGATGCAGTTCGCCTTCTCATTTCAATAGCATCAACGGTCGGATTCACTTTCTGCAGGGTCGTCTCTCTAGTTGATAGATTTCGTGCCGGCAGCATGGCTCTCATGGTTCTTCTAGACGACCAATACCTTATGGCTCGATACCCTTCGCAATCACGGTTGTCCTTTTTGGAGTCGCTGCGCAATTCCCATTACTGTTTCTTTTGAATCTTCCATCTCAGATGGCGCGCTGGATTTTCCCTCTTGTGTTTAGGGTTAAAAGGGGATTTCGGATAACGATGCGTTGCCCAGGTTCCGTAGTCTAATCAGAGCAATGAACATAGCCTGACCAAAATCCCCTTCTCTCCGTAAGATGCTTGAGCTCTCGCCGCATCGTATCGATGAGATTTCTCCTTCCTCCCACTATCACCTTCCTAACAGTCCAGTCGCATCCGTCCTGGGCCCAACTGGCCGCCCACACAGAACGATATCCTCACCAAGCGGACACCACCGTACATCCACAAGTCTCCCGGCAGGGACCGTCCCGGCCTCACCGCCCGGCCGGTCGGGACAGACAACCACACCGCCCTTGCCCAGCCACGTAGGCGCAATAGTGACAATAACAGAGCTCACGAGCGACACGTTCTCCGCCCCCAGGAGCGAGTTGATGACCTGCCCCCCGCCCTCGACCATGACGCTGTGCAGGCCCTCGCCGCTCAGAACAGCCAGGACATCCGCCCACGCGAACCGTCCGCCCTCCCCCGCGCACGGGACCGTGAGGTACTTCCCCCCCGCGGCGCGCAGCACCTCCCTCCTCGCCTCCGGCACGGTCGCGGACGGGGCCGTGATGACGAACGGGGCCAGCCCGCTCCCCTCCCTGGCCAGGCGGACGACCTTGCTGTCTTCGGCGACGGCCCAGCGCGCCGAGGGGTCCAGGACGACGGGGCGCGGCTGGGAGGCGGAAATACCCTGGATGCGGCAGTTGAGGCCCGGGTCGTCGGCGAGGGCGGTGCCGACGCCGACGAGGATGGCGGCGTGGCGGGAGCGGAGGTAGTGCGTCATTGCCTTGGACTGCGGGCCCGAGAGGGCGGTCTGGACGCCCGGCCGGAGGGAGAGGGCCGAGTCTAGGGAGGTGGCGTAGGTGAGTGTTAGGTGGGGGCGGGAGGGGGCCGAGGTAGAGGTTGGGGGGTGAGGTGGGAGGTAGGGGGCTAGGTTGGCGGCTTCAGAGGGGGGGAAGTGGAGGGGCGGTAGTGCTGTCATTTTGATTTTTATATTGGTGATCGGAAGATATTCGTGNCCCCCCCCCCCTCCGCCCCCGGCCCCCCCCGGGGGCCCGGCCCGCGCCCCGCCCGCCGCGGGCCGCGCGCGCCGCCGGCTTCTCCCCCTCTCCCCGCCCCCCCGCGCCCCACGGGGAGGGGCGGTTGTGCTGTCATTTTTATTTTTATCTTGTCTGATGAGCTGGTAATCGAGAGAGACTGGTTGTTGTTTCTGATGGGAACAATGAGTGTGATGGTGAGTAAGTAGGTTGATATGGGAGATGGAGGTGTTGTTCTACAGATCAACCATCCCAGCAGTTGAGATGAAGCTGAATGTGAGTTTCGGTCGGTTGATGCAGTTGTAAAGAAAAGAAAAACGACACACCACCACAGACTCGGTTGGTAATTTACAAAGAATCGTGTAGTGATATAAGTCAATATCATACTTGAAAGACAAGGGCGTATTACTTACCCTAACCCTGAACACGTATCGGCACGCCTAGGCCGGCGTTATCGTTATCGGAAATCATCTGACGTGGACCGCGTGTTAAAGTGGCTGCATAAGCCCCAAAGTCCCAGCTTGCGAGTTTCTACGGTATTCCGGGTGTCGTACAACCCGAAACGTCTTAGCGCGGATCTTACCTTTGGGTCAGCCGCTCCCCGCCACAATGAATGTGTCGCCTCTCTGCGCTCCCCATAAAAGCCAGTTCCGGACCCCTCTGCGCGGACAGGAATGATTTAAGACATAGAAACCCCGACTACTCCGAATCTCACCACATCTCTCAACCTACAACAGCAGCCTCACACCTGACTCAAAAGAAAAATGGCACATAAATACGACGACCCGCCCGCCTACGCTGGCTCCCCGGCCCCGCAGCCTCCGCCGCAAGCCTACTACCACAGCCAGGGCCCGTCGCCCTACCCAGACCAGCAGGCCTACGGCTCTCCCGCGCCGGGTGGGCCGGGCCCTTATGGTCCCCCTCCGGGACAGTACTACCAGCCCGGCCCGCAGATGGGCTATTACCAACAACAGCCATACCCGCAGCAAGGAGGTTACTATCCCGCCCAGCAGCCGCAGGGGTACTATCAGGACGACAGGAGGCGCGGCCCGGGGTTCATGGAGGCCTGTCTGGCCAGCTTGGCATGCTGCTGCTGTCTGGATTGTCTGCTTTTCTAAACACGGGCGATAAAGACGGCGGGATGAGGGAGAGATATGGACGAGCACGCCGCGAAGGTGTGGTCTTGGACGATGGATATATATAAAGGATGCCGGCTTTTCGATGGGAACCCCCGAAGGGATCTCGCAGGCAGAAAGGCCAACGGATATGACAAGGCTGGCGCAAAACGGGTCCGCCTTGGAAAGGAAGTGTCGGGTTTGGTTTTGGTTTTGGTTTCGGGTGCTGGCGTCGGATGGGCTGCATTTCATGCTTGCGACGGCAAAGGGGGCGTGCTGGGTGCTCCGTCTCATTACCTACAGTCTTTCCGGAGCGATGCGCGGGACGCCACCTTGCACTTCTTCAGGGCATTTCCTATTCGTATAATAAATTTAATCGACTCATGAAACCTGTTCGGTGCTGTCGTCACACTCCGCATGCCACCGTTCGTCCTTCTGTATGAGGCGAGTGTGCGAATGTCGCTTTTTTCAATTCTGCTCTATACCAGTGACCTAAACTCCACCTGGTCATGTGTCCTCAACCTACTACATATAGATTCGGATACCTCTACTATTAGTGCCTCTCGCTCCTGTAGCCTCCTGTGAGGATGTGAAACCATTGATGATGGCTTCAGTCTTACAGTCTGCGAGTTTGGGGTGGTATTCACCAGTGAGCCTGCCCGGTCCAGTCACAGCAACCCGATCAGCACCTCTACATAAGCCCCTAGCAGCCCCTCCGTCATGACAACAAACTCTTGTACAGCTCGTCAAACTTAGTCTGGGCCTCCTTGACGCAGTCGTACGAGTAGATCATCTTCTGCACGTCGGGACTGGCCCACTTGTCCGGCACCGACCCGGTCTTGCCGTTCTGCGCAAACTCCCTGTCGCGCTCCTCCTTGGCCTGGCCCTCGCCCAGGTGCAGGATCCGGCCCGAGTAGCTGGCCAGGTCGACGAGCGCCGTGGTGTGGTCCCTCCTCAGCAGCTCGTAGACCTTGAGCACCCGGGAGAGCGTGGCCGGGTCGGCGTCGGGCGCCCGGCTGACGCACTCGGCCAGCACGGCGCCGTCCTCGATGGCCATGGCGGCGCCCTGACTAAGGTGCGGCAGCGTCGGGTGGCAGGCGTCGCCGAGCAGCGCCACGCAGCCGTGCACCCACGTGGGTAGCGACTTGTGCACGCGCAGCTTCCACTCGCACACCTCGCCGTCGGGAACGAGGTCGAGCATGCGGTGCACCATGGGGCAGAAGTCCTCGTACACCTTGAGCATGGCGCTCTTGGAGCCCTTGGTCGTGTACGTGGCGTTGGTGGCCGCCGCGAAGTTGGTGTCGGGCTGCGCCGTCGAGAGGTTGTAGATGGTGTGGTTGCTGACCGGGTAGGCGATGATGTGGCGCTTCTCACCGATCCACCGCACAACCGTATCGCTCTCGATGAGCTGCAGGAGCTCCGGATCATTCTGCATGTCCTCGCGCTTGAGCATGATCCGGTAGGCGGCCTGGCCCGTGTCCTCCTCTTTCGAGTGGGTACCTAGCTGGGCGAGCATCTGCGTCCGGGTGAGGGACTTGATGCCGTCTGCCGCCAGGACGATGTCGGCCTCAACCTCGAAAGGTTCTCCATCGCGGGGCTTGAATGTGAGCTTGGGCTTGGGCTCGTACGAGTCGACATTAACGAGCTGGTGCCCAAAGTGGAACTTGATAGCGCTCTCCTTCTTGCAGCCGTTGTAGAGACCGCCGGCAAGAGATGCCCTGTGTCCCGTGAAGTGGCCATAGCCGTATTTCTCGGCGACGTCCGGCATCTCGACATGAGCTAGCTCCTGGTTTGTGCTGCCCTCTGAACGCTTGTCAGCTTACGTCCCGTCACCAAAAGTCCTCGGGGGTAAAAGTATGTCCCGAACTCACGTCGTATGCTTGTTTCCCTGACGTTTGTGGCCTCCTTTCCGATTTCCTCCCAGCAACCTAACCTGTCGAGCACGCGCACCACGTTTGGTGGCATCTGGATGCCGGCCCCGACGAAGCCGAGGTTGGACGCCGTCTCGTAGAGGTCGATGTTCTTGAACCCCTTTTTGGCAAACGCCAACGCAGTTCCCAGGCCACCCATACCTGCTAATGGTCAGCTTTCTCGAGGACACATGAAGCAATTGGGCTTCAGGGATTGAACGAGGGCCTCACCGGCGCCGATGACGACGATACGGAGATCTCGAGGATCTGCCATGATCGTTTCTTTATGAATTATGTTCCAATCAATTGTAGTGATAGTATGTTGAAGTCGCTCACAACATCCATAGACACGGAATTGGTTTCACAAAATAAGTGAGATATATACAAATCTCCCGAGCAGTACTCGGGACATGGAGGTGAGATATATATAATCGCCGGATAAAGGGTGCTCTAGCCAGAGGTCACACAGTCCTTCGGCAGCTGTACAAGGGATTCCGCCGACTCATGTGGCGGCCCGGGGATTCAGACATCCTACTACCGGTACTGTTAGCTTCATGGAAAACAGGGGCTCCCAGCGGGTGGGGTCTCGTCGTGTTCAGAGCAACATCCCCGGGTCCCGGGCATTCAAACGGATGGTGGGGGGAATGAATTGAAGCTGTGAATGGCCCATCGTGATGGATCGGGGCTTCTTCTAGGTGATGCGGGGAAGTGACTCGGCCAGTGAAAGACAGTCTTCCCCAACTTTGGCGGGAAAACAATTGGACTTGGGAAAATAGATGTACCGGAGCACCCTATTATCATCGGTATCGCATCCTTCACATGACATGACATCAGCGGTCGATATCAAGCTGTTACCGAGGGGTGAGGAGGTTATCTGAATGTTCTCTTTCCTTGCGGAAATGATGCTTTCTGGCTTAGAAGAAAAATACTTGCCATGTTTGTTGAATGAACAGGCGCAATATACGAAGCTTTGTCGCATAAATTGCTGCAAGGAAATCGGTGTAGAGCAAGTGGTATAGCGATACACTGCGCTTGTTCCAGGTATTGCACCTATAACATGCGGCCCTCTGTCGTAGTAACACTGGTGATATTCCACGCAAACCACAGTTTGATTGCGCATAAGGACGAAACCCCCAGATAAGGAGCGTACCAGGTTACACTCGCAACGGTCGCGTCTCTTTCTGGCATGATCGTAGCACACAAGGTGCTGCAAAGCAGATGTACTGATATTCACTGCTCACCCATCACACTTGTGGGTGACAATGGTCTGGCTGCGTGAAGGAGCGTGGAAATTTAACTTCGCCCCAGAGTGGGAACTCGCTAGTAAGGTGAGACACGTCTTCTGTGTGGATATGATCAACGCAGCTACCGCAGTAAGTCGAGTCAAGTTGTGGCGCGTCTGCCATCGCCTCTAACCTGAAATTTTGCTCAGCCACCACAGTAGATATAGAAGCAAGAAGCGCGCGTTTGCCAAAGCAACCGGGGTATAAGTGCAGCTTGTCAATAAAGGATGGCGGTTGGTAGAGCTGAATGTTTGAAGGAGGAGTTACCACAGTGCTGGATACGTATCCAAATCATGGCCGGCGGTTAACCTCATCAGATCTTAGGCCCTGGTCTAGGCTCAGCAGCAAATCGATTGGCCCTGGTTAGCGGGCCGTAGCCGAGCCAGAGGGCCAGGGTAATACAGGGGTCGACTGCAGCCATACACGTCATTGTGCCTCGTCCAATCAGACTACTATAGAATCCGGTTTTTGTTTCATTCCAGGGTCCAAAAGGGATCCTGAGACGCCAGCCAGATTGGCCAAGCCGTCTTTTAAGCGGGAGCCTCTTGACAATCGACAACTGCTTGTCTTCTTTCCCTCAAAGATACCCTAAGACACTTAACAGCTTCACCTCTTTCTACATTATCCTTTGTCGACGCGGCCAAGGAGTCCTTTATTCTGTTATCCTGCAACGGACTGGAGCGCCAACCAACCTTGACCAGGCTTCTTCGCTGTACGAAAAGAACGCCAGACCGATATCTAGCATCGGTAGATACTCGTGTCACACATCCTTCATGACATTACATCCTTGATAATATACCCTCGGCGGTATATCACAACCCTCAATAATGTCCACAACTACGAGCGGCGCTCCGCTGCCAACGGAGACCAGCGCTGATGGCACTGGCTCTGCCCAGGCCTCAACGGGCATCAGTCTCGTCACCTTCCTCACTGCCCTGGCCACTTCGTTGGTCGTCTTCGCCGTACAGATCATCGCCTTCCTTCTCTTGAGAAATAAACTGGCTCGCATCTTGTATGTCCTCCCTTCTCTGCAGTCCAATACGCCATCGGGCCAGCGTTACTGACGTCATACCATCTAGTAAACCGAAAACATTCCTCGTGCCCGAACGCGAACGAACAGAACCGCCACCGAGTAGTCCTTGGGGCCTGGTTCTTGCCCTTTTAAAGTTCAAAGACCGTGAAATCATCAAGAAGTGTGGACTGGATGCCTACTTCTTCCTGAGATACCTTCAGACACTCCTGGTCATCTTCATACCAATAGCTCTGATCGTCATTCCAATTCTTATTCCTATAAACTTTGTTGGAGGCATTGGGACCACGGTCTTGAGCAATACGACAGACGCGACAAATTCGACAAGTTCCTCAAGCACGACGAATACGAATGAGACGCAAATCACGGGCTTGGACACGCTTGCCTGGGGTAATCTCGCTCCACAACATCAGAAACGGCGGTGGGCTCACCTGATCCTGGCACTCTGTGTCATTCTCTGGGTCTGCTATGTCTTCTTCTACGAGTTGAGGGTATACATCAAGGTTCGACAGGACTATCTCACCAGTGCAGAACATCGACTCAGAGCCTCCGCGAATACGGTGCTCGTCAGCTCTATCCCGGGAAAGTGGTATACTGAAGATGCCTTACGAGGACTATTTGACGTGTTTCCCGGAGGTATTAGAAATATCTGGCTTACGCGGGACTTCACCAAACTCCTCCAAAAGATTCACAAGCGGGATGCCATACACAAGAAGTTGGAATCCGCTGAAAGCGATCTCATCCGAGATGCCAAGAAGAATCAGCTCAAAGCTCGAAAGGCTGAAGAAAAGAAAGCACGCAAAGAGCACCGGTTGAGGACTATGAGCAAGGCGGAACGGGCGCAAAGGGACAAACAGGAGGACGAAAACGCAAAGCTACGAGCCCAGGGCCCCGGGGGCATCAGCAGCGGGGACCAGGAGGTGCCGCACAACGTCAATGCAGCCGTACACCATGCCGATCATGATGACCTTGGTGGTGCGGACGTTCAAGGTGACTCGACCGACTTCGAAACCGGCGAGCAACGTGATACCGGCTTCGTTTCCAAGGTTCCAGTGATAGGCACTGGTCTCGCCAAAGTCGGCTTTGGTCTCAAGAAGGGTGTTCAAGCCGTCGGGGACATCGGTCAAGGGGTTATCGGCGGTGCTAAAGATCTCACCAAGGGCATAGACGGCGAACTGGAACGAACCGGCGGCTTCGAGTTCGTTAACAATGCCGATCGCCAACCGGCTGCCGCTCCACCAGCTGATCGGCGCATGGCTCAGGCATCGGAGTATGACGAAAAGCCAAAAGTATCGTTTGCCTCAGAAAGCCCTCTCTATAGGACTGAGACCGCGGGGACTGCCGGCAGCCGTGGCGTGAACACCGCATCTCCGGACTCGGACGCGCCGAAGGAAAGCACCGAGCAGAAATACTTCGGCAACACCACACGAAAGGTCACAAGCATGGACGACATGATTATCACAGACGAGCCCCGGTGGTGGGAGTTTTGGAAGCCTCCATCCGGTGCCTATGCGTCGCCCATACCACAGGGCGCAGAAGGTGCCGAATACCCCTTTGACCAGTCCGAGGAGATTAAGAGGTCCTTGTGGCAGAAGATCAAGAAGATCATCCCATTCATGGGCGATGACGAAGAGCAACACGTGGAGTATCCAAAGGCGTACGAAGTCGAGTATGATGATATCAAGGAAGACGGCGCAGAGTGGGAGAAATGGGTCAAAGCCAAAGACCGCCCTACTCACAGGCTGGCGCGGTTCGACTGGACCCCTGGCTGGCTTCCTGGCCTACCATATTTCAACAGAAAGGTCGACACGATCTATTGGTGCCGGGCGGAGCTTGCCAGGCTGAACGCCGAGATCGAGGAGGACCAACAACATCCTGAGAGGTACCCAACTATGAACTCGGCATTCATCCAGTTCAATAATCAGGTCGCTGCCCACATGGCCTGCCAATCGATAACACACCATGTCCCCAAACGCATGGCGCCTCGAGTAGTTGAGATCTCGCCCGACGATGTCATTTGGGACAACATGGCCATCAAATGGTGGGACGAGTGGGGTCGGAAGTTCATCGTCTTTGCCGTCGTCGTCGGCATGGTAATTCTTTGGACGTTCCCCGTGGCCTTTACGGCATCCATCTCCCAGATCGACTCTCTCATCAGGCAATACAAATGGCTTGGCTTCCTCAAAACCAACGCTACCGTCTTCAAGGCTGTCAAGGCCATCGCCGGTGTCCTACCCGCTGTTTTGCTGGCGATCCTACTTGCTCTTGTGCCCATCATTCTCGATAAACTCGCGAGCTTCCAGGGCGCCAAGACCGGTGCTCAGAAAGCAGAGGTGGTGCAGGTCTATTACTTCACATTCCTCTTTGTCACGGTCTTCCTTGTCGTGTCTATTACCAGCAGCACGTGGAATACCGTGTCCTATCTGGGACAGCATATTACGGACACTCCCACCGTCCTAGCACAGAATCTTCCTAAGGCCGCCAACTATTTCTTCTCATACATGATTCTCCAGGCACTGTCGACAAGTTCCGGAACCCTGCTACAGATCGGTACACTCATCGTTTGGTACGTGTTGTCTCGGATCCTGGATAATACCGCCCGAAGCAAGTGGAAGCGAAATACGCAGCTGAACACGGTCAAGTGGGGGTCATTCTTTCCGGTTTACACAAACTTTGCCTGCATTGCCCTGATTTACTCAGTCATTGCGCCTCTGATCGCCCTGTTCGCTATCATTAGTTTCAGCTTGATGTGGGTGGCTCACCGCTACAACATGCTGTACGTGACCAGATTCCGGACAGACACCGGGGGTGTACTATACCCCAGAGCGATCAATCAGACCTTCACCGGACTCTACGTGATGGAGCTGTGCCTCATTGGGCTCTTCGCATTGGTCAGAGATGAAAATTACTCCAGCGTGTGTATCCCCCAGGCGATCATTATGCTTATCGCCATGATATGCACAGCACTGTACCAGTTCCTGCTGAACAAATCCTTTGGGCCACTCTTCCGGTATCTTCCCATCACGTTCGAGGACGAGGCCGTGCTGCGCGACGAAGCCTTCCAGCGGGCCCAGGACCGCCGTCTCGGTCTCGCACCGGAAGACGACGAAGCCGCCACGCTTAACAATCATGACAGCAGCTCCCAGAACGGCGACGATATCGAGATGCGAAAGATCGAGCAGAGTGATAGGACACAGACCAGCTCATCGCGTTTCCAGAAGCTCAACCCGGCTCGGGGCATTAGGACGGCCGGTAGCTGGGCGGCCCGCGGTGGCAGGCGCGTCCACCACGCCACCTTCGGCAAGGCCGACGCCAACCTGCGGACAGCGACGCAGTTCCGCCGGCAGAAGCGTCTGAAGGACCTCGAGGCTCAGCGGGCGATGGGCGAGGCCCTGTACGGCGGCTACAATGACGAGATCGAGGACCTCACCCCGGAGGAGCGCGACGCGCTGGTCAAGAAGGCGTTCCAGCACTACGCGCTACGGGCGCACCGGCCGACGGTATGGATCCCGCGCGACGATATCGGCGTCAGCGACGACGAGATTCTGCGCACGAGGCAGTTCAGCAACTACATCTGGATCAGCAACGAGGGCACGGCGCTGGATAGCAAGGTCCGCGTGCTGTACGGCCGGAACCCGCCGGATTTCTCGGAAGTGGACATTATCAACCTATGATTTGTGATGCATAATGATGGTATTGCATATGCCATGTGGCTTACGGTTTTCTTTTTATACCTTCGCTTGGATCTCTTCTTCGCCGTGAGACCAGGAGGGGGGTTACACACTGGCTCACACCCATACCCCCGATACATATTCACTGCATCTGCATGGGAAACAGCATACCCAGGAGTTAAGGTTGCGAGCGTATTGGATTAGCATGACCTTCTTATGCATATGGTTACGGTAGTCCTAATTTAGATGAAAACAAGTCAAAATACCTGGTATGGCTTGCTGCCTTGGTCCCTATGCCTTGTTTTGATGTAATGTCCGGAGTGGAATCAGTTAGCCCATTAAGAGAAAGTAAAAGCACCTTGGGTCGAGTCAGAGTTTAGGAATACTGGGTCTCGTACGGTAGCCGTCAAATGTATGTGGAATCTAGGTGGCTTGCCGGCTGAATAATTGTACTATTTCAAATCACCGTGTCTGCCGGCATAGCACGTAATGTGTCTATTGCCGTAACGTACATGTAACCCCCTCTCGGCTTATAAGCACGCCCGCCCGTTAACTCCCCGCACTGAACGCTCTCTCGTCATCACTGTCTTCCTGTGACCACTTACACTCTACTTATACTGACTTTCCAGCACACCAAGCAAGCACTGTCTGTCTCGAGTATCTAACAAGAGCTAATAACTGAGGAAAGGACCCAAGGTGAAAGCAAGAAAAAAATAGCAATATGACAGTCTCGGGCAAGGCAACGGCAAAGGTCAACGGGCGCACCATCGCCGAGACGGACAAGTGGGAGGTGGTCGAGGGCAACGTGTACTTCCCGCCCGAGTCGATCAAGCGCGAGTTCTTCACGCCCAACGACCTGACGACCGTGTGCCCGTGGAAGGGCACGGCGAGCTACTACAACGTCGTCGTCGACGGCGACGAGCTGAGCGCCGCGGCGTGGTACTACCCCGAGGTGAAGGATGCAGCCAAGGAGATATTGGGTCACGTTGCCTTTTGTGAGTCTTGTTTTTTCAAATGAGTTATCTCTTTTCTCTGTCTCTTTATGGTAGAAGTGGATGTGTGGTAGTGGCTTCCTTTAATAAGTGGACGTAAGAGGCTAATGTTCTTGGTAGATAAGAATAAGGTTGAGGTTAAGGCCGAGACTTCCTAGAGGGGTTTGGACTGAGGCTGGTGTCTCGAGTCAATGGGCAAGGACTAGTGCTATGGAGATTCGACACTGCGGTTAACGCGAGGTTCAGTGAAGAGACTTGAATATTGGAACATGGGTATTATTGGCTATGATCTCCATAGTTTCAGACTGTATAGTATACGCTGCCTAGTGAAGGGTATTACTGTTACATGCTCAAATAGTAAACGTCTCCTTTACTCTCAGTCCTAAACAGACGGCGCCTGCTTCTCGAGAACGCCAGCCTCCCCACTGCTGACATCGTGGGTGGACGAGCGGGCGGTGACGGCGTAGTCGTCATCATCCGCGAGCTCCTCGAGCGTCTTCCGCTTCGTCTCCTTGATCAGCAACGTGCTGAAGACGCCCAGAAGCATGAACAGGGCGTAGATCTCGAGGACATGGTCGAGCCACGGGCTCGGCTTGGCCTTGGTCGCGCCGTGGAAGCGGATGGGACCGATGGCGCCCTGACCGATGATGGAGCCAATCTAAAAATCCATGTTAGTTTATCTGCGAGAGCGTGTACGACTCTGATGGAGAAAGGAGACAAAGAACGAACCTTTCCGGCAGCGGCTGAGATACCGTGGGATGTGGACCGGTAGCGCGTAGGGAAGCACTCTCCCGGAACGATGAAGGTCGTCGAGTTGGGTCCGAAGTTGAAGAAGAACTGGGCGAGGACGTAGATGGCTAGCAGACCATTGGCGGAGAGTTTGTTGTAAGCAAAGCCCATGACAAGGAAAAGAATCGTGAGGATGGCGAAACCCATGAGCTGGATGGGCTTCCGGCCGATTGTGTCGACAGTGGCAACGGTGAACCAGTAGCCCGGGACAGCACCGGCAAGCACGATGATCAGGTTTCCGACGGCGGTGTTGTACAGATACTGGTATGTCGTTGTGGCGCCGGCCGTTGAGAATCCGATGACGTTCAGGATAGAGGCGTTGTTCAGCGAGAGACCATAGTACGCAATATCGAGGAAGCACCAGGACAGCGCAGTACCAGCCAGGAGCTTGGCATTCTTGAGCTGGGAGTAGTGGCGGAGGAAGTCGGACCAGCTGGCCTTGGGCACGACCATAGCCTCGGCGGCCTGCTTCTGTGCGGCGATGCGGGCAAGCTCGTCGGGGTGGCCCTCGTGCATTCCGCTCATGTAGGCCTTGACGTCGTCTTGGGCACGCTCCACGTCGCGGGCAACGTCAAAGGTGTAGCGGGGAGTCTCGGGGATGGTCAGACGGTAGTACAGAGCAATGCAGCCCGGGACGGCGCCGAAGCCGATGAGGGTCCTCCACATCTTGTCGACGGCAAGGGCGCAGTCACCCGCGCAGTTGGACGGCTTAGTGGACATGAGAAGGGACTCCTTGAAACCGAGGGTGACGAAGAGCATCACGAAAGCAGCTGTCAACTGTCCGAGACCCTGCATAGCAAACACGGAGCCCATCATGGCTCCACGCCATTTTGTAGTGGCAAATTCGGAGGTGATGATGCTGGATAGGGGGTAGTCGCCTCCAATACCAATACCCTATCGATAGTTAGATTTCCAGAACTTTTTCTCTGGTCGGAGACATAACACTGGCTTACCATGAGGACTCGCCAGAAGATGATGACTCCAATGATGTTAACAGCCGGAGAGCCGGACGTGAGAGCGTGGGCAAGCGTCGCGAAGATAATGATGATGAGCTCAAGACCGTACATCTTCTTGCGGCCAATGATATCGGCGAGCGCACCAAAGGTAATTTGGCCGATCACGGTACCTGCAGAGGTGGCAAGCTTGATCGCCGTGTCTGAGTTGGTGGGAATGGTGCCGACGCCGGGGTAGTAGACGATACCGAGCATGATTGTCAAGAGGGAGACCTGTGAACAGTTGGTTAGCACCAAAGACAGACACGGCACAGCGCAGACACATGAAGGGCTTTCATACAGCGAAGATGTCGTAAGAGTCAGTGAAGAAACCGACTCCGGCAACCATACAGGCACGGACATGGTACCAGCCAAAGGGAGCCTTGTCGATCTCCGCGAGGGCAAGTCTTCTTCGCTCATTGGGGTCCTGGATATGAACGAAGTCATTGTGGAAGTTGTGGTAGGCAGCATTGCCGCCGGAGGTCTTGTGCACCGCGGCCGTGGTAGGAGCAGGAGCGGAAGCCATCTTGACGTTTGCAACTGGGTGCGTGGCCCGGTTTGTAGCTGTTGCTTGAGATAGAGAAGGCTGAGCACAACCAGCTGAATCTGAGGCACGAACACAAGCAGGGAGGACCTGAGCCGTGGATGAAGAGAGGTACAGAGACAGGGACCAAAGGGTAGCTGCAGCAAGAGCTGAGAAGACGGGGATGGGACGCAATTTATTCACATCTGAACGCGGGAGTAAGGCGACTGCACGTTCACACACGGTGCTACCATCCTGGCGCCGCCCGTGGGCACTAAGCAGCCCACGCCGCCTCTGACAGCGACCAACCTGGATTTCGATACCGAGAATGACCCTGGAAGCATGCAAGACGACTGGCGGACCGGGGTGATGTGCATGGATGGGAGTGGGTTCGTCCGACAGGGTGGACCGAAACGGGGACTCGAGCGGGATCTGGACGTCGAAGTCACCTATTTTGTCACCAGGTTCCGTCCAGTCTGTATGAAACCTATCCACTCATCACGGACATGTGCTGATAGAGGCGGCAATACCGGCAGGTTGAAGGCACGAACCTGGGCCGCTCATTGGAGCCATCGGTCATGGCGAAGGGCAGAATCCTTTGCTTCCAGAAGCAGAAGATGACTTCTTGTTGGCCCCACGATAATGCTTTCTGACCGAGGGCGTATTTGTCGTTCTTTCCGAGCCAGCAACGGGACATCACACGTCTCCTTCATGCCACAGATCCCTCGAACTGTAATTCATCTGAGGAGCATTAATTAGCCAGGTATATATCAGGACAGCCTATCAGACAGTGAATGTACCTTCACGGCGAGAATATACTCTAACGGGTACATGTGCTAGCATTAACAGGACCTTGTCTCCTGTGCGAGAAGTGGGCTCTACAGTATAGTTTGGTGATGCGTATAATCTGATCAAGAGTAATGTTTCTAGATCTTGGACAGGGATATCTAATCTATGCGTATGGAGTTGCAGGGGTTATTAAGAATGTCAGGGTCCATCTCCCCCACGGGTGTGCAAGAACGAAGCACGTTTCAACGTCCGACGCTCCGGTTGGTCAGTCTTTAAAGGTCGTGCCTGCCTCTTCTGGCCATCCTCTGACGCTTACCGAAAGGGCATGCAGTCTAAGCTTCTCGGTGGTCGACGCCACAAAGCTTCTGAGGTCTTGTGGGAAATCAAGTCAAAAAGTCTGCACGAGGCTGACCTGAGACTCTGCTGGCCAACGACAACAGGTGTACGGGCCACGGGTTCCAAAGTCGTGGTTTTGGGTGGAGTGCTTCGTTTTATTCTCAGAGATTTTTTCTTCCTCTTTTTCCCTCTCCATGCGTGCTACTTTGGCACTCAGTTTTAATCTTTTCTTGTCGTCGGTTCAAGCTGCAGCTCAACGTCATGAAGTGATATTCAACAATTGGCAAATGATGCGGATCGATAGCAGGTGCCGCTCATCGTGTCGTCTTGGCGATGCGTTCCCGTCTTGGAGGACAGGGCTATAAAGGCTTGTTGCACCTTGGCGAGCTGCGCCAAGCGACCATGGTAGCTTGGCGCCCGTAATGCCTGGGAATCCAAACCAGGTGACCTGTACATACACTGCTACGTACTAGCACAGATGACGGGAAAAAAGAAGGGGGGAAATGGTGGTACACAGATGTCCTAGACGGCTTATCTAGACCTCGACTATTTTCATGTCATCTTCTTCCGCCTCTGCACGTGGCCCTGGACCCTCGTCCTCTTCGTCCCTCATCAGAACCTGCACTAACCGCTCGCAGGCTTCTTGGACGCCCTCGTCATTCACCCGCAAATGTGTTTCGCGAATGATCGGATAGACCTTTATCTCTCGCATCAGTTCGCGCCCCTCCCTGCTGCTGGTTAAGAGAAGCAACGTCTCGACGTGTGTCTGCACGATCTTCGGGTCCGGATCCCTTTGCTTGTCAGGCGGCAGCAGCTGGAGGTCCGGCAGCATCGCCATCATGTCGTCCTCATCGTAGTCCTCGTTGCCCATAATGGGTAATAGGATATATGGCAAAATGTTGATTTCGTCTTCGGCTAGGAACGATGGGTGTGACGGCACGTCGAACGCCACATTTTTGATCGTGCTGGCCACCCCTTTTCTCCTGACGTCTGATTTGTGCTCAGTAAAGACGCGGATCTTGGTCAGTGGCACGGCCGAGTCGTAGTCCTGCCTCTTGATAAAATGCTGTCTTATTTCTGCGTGCTTGGCGAGGTCCGCGAAGACATATGCTAGGTAGTCGTAGTCCGCATGCTTGTTGAAGGAGCCGTCAGCGCCCTTGACGAAGAGATCCATGAGCTGGTTGAGCACCAGCTCATCGGAACCCAAAGTCTCCGGTGGCGGTTGCTTCCTCTCTATTATCTTCCTGAGTGAGTCCCATTTGGCAAGGTTGGCCAGCAGCATGGCTAATAGGTTCGCATTGGGTTCTTCGGGGCTCTGCGGCAGCAATCCGTTCGTTAGCAACCATTACAGTGGGGTAGGGGGCTATGACAGCTGTGCTCGGCTTGGCATACAGTTATGTGTAATAGAACTACATCGAGGAATTTGTCGTCTGTAGCAAGATTTTCGAGAATCTCGCGGTCGCCGGACAGGTTAACGAGTATTGTGAGGACATGTTCTGCGATTTTCTGGGGCGACATGTTAGCTCGAGCTTGCCTCGTAAGTCAAGATGGCCTATCATACCGGATGATCACGAACGAGGAGCTTGAGATGTTTTATAGGTTTAAGCTCCTCGGTCTTGAATATCTGAGGCTGCTCGAGTGAGAATGGTACCAGATTCTGAACAGCAAGTTGACGAATCTGCGGGTTAGGGTTGGCGATGAAGCCCACCAGCTTCAAGTGATGTTAGTACAGCTGGCAGACCGAATTCCAGGGTGTAATTTACCTCTTCTAGTTCTGTCGGCATCTCCAAATGATATTCTCCTGATCTTGTACTCTGGCTTCGTTTGACGATGATGCAATGGGACAAGACGCTCACATGAAGCTCCCTACGGTTCTCAAAAAATCTTATCTCGAGGGGCAGTGGCGGGGTCCAGCTTACGAACAAAGAAATCCGTACTTTAAAAAGAAATCCGTACTTTATTAGAATGCTACAGTGAGCTACTAGTATTATTTTGTATGACAACCTCTATCGCTGGTAGCGGGGCAATGCCTTATCGACCGATAAGCTGATAAGTCGACCCAACCCGCAATAATTTTTCCACCGACATTGTGGAGGTCAGTTCGCGACTGAACAAGAGATACCAGTTCTTGAACACCACAGCTCACCATGCCCAAAGCAACCACAGCTATGTCGTCCGGAAACGGGCGTAGGCACAATAGGCATAACCCTCTGGAAGCAGATATCCTTGCGACGGGAAACCTCAAGCTCAAGCCTTCAAAGAGCAAGAAGCGCGACGATGAGGATAGGGACAACTTCGTCGACTCGAAGGCTTCGAAACAGATCCTTCGTCTAGGTCGGGAGCTTGCAGAGGAGGACGCTGAGCGAAGTGCAGCTGAGAACCCGGCTAATACGACAACGAGTGCATTTGACGTCGACACGACCAGGAGATTCGGCTTCGATGACGAAGAGGAAGAGGAGAATCAATTCTCAAACGAGACTTTCGGCGACGACGACGAGGTACAAGAAGAGTATGGTGGTGAGATTGAGGTCGACGATCTGGAGACATTCAACAAATTCCTACCATCAGGGGCAGACGACAACCCTCTTGCCGGCTGGGCAGCGGGTGGTGAGAAGGAAGATGCCCAGGCCGAAGGACAAAGGACGAACTTGGCTGATCTCATATTGAGGAAAATCGCCGAAAGGGAGGCTGGTATGGATGGCAGGGAGCCTATGGCAGACCCTATTGACGAGGACTACGAGCTACCGCCGAAGGTGATCGAGGTGTACACACAGTACGTTGCTTCCCCCGTTTGTATGCTTCCCTGACATTGACTAACGGTGTTGTAGAATTGGCCTGATATTGAGCCGGTACAAGTCTGGCCCATTACCAAAGGTTCTCAAAATCCTGCCTACGGTCCCGCACTGGGAAGATATCTTGATGGTAACGAATCCCGACAGTTGGAGTCCCAATGCGGTCTATGCCGCTACCAGACTCTTCGCCTCTGCCAAACCTCTTGTAGCGCAAAGGTTCTTCGAGATGGTGCTCCTAGACAAAGTTAGGGAAGATATTCACGAAACCAAGAAGCTCAACGTCCATCTCTTCAACTCCCTCAAGAAGGGCCTCTACAAGCCCTCGGCCTGGTTCAAGGGTATTCTGTTTCCCCTGGTGGGAAGCGGGACCTGCACACTCCGCGAAGCACAAATAATATCCGCCGTCCTTCAACGAGTATCTATCCCGGTATTGCATTCAGCTGCCGCCATAAAAGGTTTGTGCGATATCGCGGCACAAGAAGTCTCGCAAGGCACGGAAGGTGGCGGCGCCACGAACATCTTTCTGAAGACCCTGATAGAGAAGGGCTATGCGCTGCCGTGGCAGGTTGTCGACAGTTTGGTCTTCCACTTCCTTCGATTTCGGCAGGTCGACCCAGCCTCGGTACGGGAGGGACCACGGACCAATGCTACCATGAAGTCTTTGCCTGTCATATGGCATCAGTCTCTGCTAGCTTTTGCTCAACGATACAGAAATGACAGTAAGTTATTACGTGATTATCATGACGGCTGGAAACATGCTGACTCTGCCGTCACAGTTACCGAGGATCAACGTGAAGCGTTGCTCGATTTGCTGCTTTCGCATGGGCATTCGGCCATCGGCCCTGAAGTGAGGAGAGAGTTATTGGCTGGCCGCGGCAGAGGTGTGCCGCTTGAGGAGGCAGGACCTGCGTTTGACGGCGACGATACGATGCAAGTGGACTGACGGACGGACCTCAGCTTGATTGCTGTGTCTCATCGCCATTAGGGGAGCTGGAAGATAGTACGGCGCCCAGATGAAGACCTACAATCACAGTCGATGCTCCCTGTTCCTTTGCGCACCTGGAGATATCATTATGCTTTACGTTATACCGGTTTTTGGCATCTGTGGCGCTCCAGGTGTTGAGGCTAGTGTCCTCTGGTCTAACTAAATTTATGACATTGATACAGAGAAAGAGGACCTGGAAGCTGTCGCCGTGTGAAGACCTAGGTAGCTGGAGTTATGAAGAAGGAACGTCCATCCATGATTTACTAGGGTCCAATGGAGCGACATGATACAAGTGCCGGTAGGAAGCATAGACAGGAAGGAAGCATGAATCAAAAAGACGGGAGTCCGCCTCGAGGACATCGCGCCAAGTATATAACAATGGACCGTTTTTAGGCCATTGGCTTCACCATTATTTCATGATGCCAAACACCTCCCTATTGCCCTATTTACCGACTCGAAAAGTACATGTTTTGACTCCTTCCTGAGCATTGAAAAGTATCATTGTCACTTGGCCATACCTGATAGATCACCCACTGTCTGACCGCAACGACACTCCTCGCTCAAAGCACAGACATACTATAGACCACTGGTCACTACACGATGCAACTGGATGGCAACATCGACAACGCTTTCCCCTGGACGAGCAGCTCCACAGCCACAGCCGCATCACCACAGACAGCCTCGCCACACGATAAAGGTCTCGCGACCCCAACACCGAGCTGGATCCCGCCCACGCCCGGCGTTCCTCCCACACCCGGCATCCCCCCAACCCCCGGAGCACTCGTCGACCCGCCACGGCCGGCAAGAGAAGGCTATGAATGGGTCTGGTATCCGGACGGCTTCTGGGCAGAGCGCGAGATCAGCGGCAGCGCGGCCGAGTCGCCGTCTAAGGGCAGCTCTTTGGACAGCAAATTGCGGCGATGGAAGGGCAAGTCGTCCAAGGGCTCGCAGGGCAGCGTGGACCTCGATCAGACCCCGGTCCCGCGAAGGGGATCGGGCAGCCGGCGTGGCTCGGGCGGCAGCGTGGGGCTGCACTCGCCGCAGCCGCACACGCCGTTCCGGACCGAGCGGGAGCTGGTAAAAGCGCTGCAGCAGTCGAGCGATGATGCGGAGCCGTTCTGGGGCTATCCGTTCAACACCATGACGCCGAGCGCGGAGAAGGGTAACGAGAGCGGGAGCTCGCCTGCTTCGACTGTAACGGGGCTCAGGAGGGGGAGTTGGCCTGAGACGCAGACCATTGCCGAGGAGACGGCGGAGGACGAGACGGGCAGCCAGGGGAGCGCCACGCCACTGGGCAGGTTGAAGGCAATTGGAAAGTCGAAGGAGGTAGGTCGAACAGCCACCGTTGTTGCTCGTCGATCGACTCATTTCTGACGGGAGGCAGAAGCGTAAATCTCGATCGTCCGAGAGGGGTCCGTTGGACGAGTCACTCGGCGAATCATCGAATAGCCAGGCCTCTGGCTCACAAAACAATGCTCGGAAGCTGCTGAACAAGCTGTCGTGGCGCAAGAAGGAGACTCCGGCAGACTCGGACTCACTGTCGTTGATTGAGGAGGAAGGTGCTTGTAGGTGGATGAAGCCGGTCGAGCATGAGGTCTTGAGCTGACGGTTTTGATTGTCAGCCACGACGCAAGGCAATGAATCATCCTGGGATTCGGATTATCCAGGAGGGGTAAGCCGTCTATGACTCTCTGTCACCTAGTGCAGCGCTGAATTAGGACAGGAAGCAAGACGCATCCCGACACCTCCGCTCAAAGCAGCGACGGCAGACGGCCGACGCCGATCTCTCTTCACCGAAGTTGACAACTTCAACGGAGATGAAGCTCGCTCCAACAGAAGCTCCCTGAAATCGGGCCTCGACAACGGTGGTGCAGGATCAACTGGGTCTAATACTGTGTCGAACTCAGAGAGCACCAAGCTAAACATGGCGTACAGCAAGGCGGTGGTTGCAGAGGCTGGCGGCAGAGGCTCCAGCCATTGGTTTGACGCCAAGTACGAGGAGGACGAGAAGAACAAGCAGAGGTCGATGGAGAAGAAGAAGCGGCCGAGTGCCTTTGCTTTGGCTCCACCCGAGCACCTCCCTACTAGCCCTCTGTGTCCGGCCAACTCGAAGCATGTCTCTGGGGGAACAGGGGTTTGCGTGGTAAGTTCTCACTTCGAATGGCATGTCTCTGCACAGGTAGGTACTGAATATAACGGGCACAGTTCCACGGCAGAAAACAAGACATGGCCAACCCCAAGCAACAACCGTTCGTCGCCGAGATGGGATTGCAGCAACCAATCACCAGGAGCTAATAGAAGATGGGGATAACGCCCTACATGATTACCAGAACGTCGTCAGCATATGAGGCCCCAACCGAAATCGAGCCTGTTGGGATCAAGGTATCATAGAACAGTTACTTTGATGGTATTTGGTCTGGGGGATGGAGAGAGTCGGTAGTCGTGGAGAGGATGGTGATGGTATCCATTGTATTCCCTACTCAGCCGTGTGATACCCTCCCATGTACTCTCTCTCAGCTTCTCTTGGCACGATATACTGTGACTGGCACCTTCTCAGCGGCTTGCGAAGCCATGGAGTCAGACAACTGTACTGTGTAGAGGTAGGCTTATAGTAGGTAAGGTGGAAACTTCCTATTGTGCAGCTCAATGAATAGGTAGCCAATCAGAATGCATAGCTCGGCCGGGCACCTTCTACTATTGTTGAAGTACCATAGTACCTACTCTGCGGTACCTCTATTGTACTGTACACTACAGGGTGGTCCGTGCATATCACGAACTCTGGTTTGGCTTTCATAGCTTCCAGCCTCATCGACATTTCGGCGATTTATTCCAAACATCTATTCAAACCAAAAGAACCAACGTTCTGCGCCCGCCTTTGCAGTGTCTCTCGCCAGATTGCAAAGATGGACACTGTCGATCAAGACCCCCTACTCCTGCTGCGGCAGTCAATCGCATCCGGCAGCTCCATCATCCCAACCACATCTCCCGACGACACATCCTCCTCGTCCGCGCCAGAAGCCAACCTCGCCCAAGCAACCCACCTTCAATTTACACATCCCCGTAACGTCTCGATACCTATCGATGCCCCAACCCGCTTCATATCCAACGAAAGCCCCGTCGACCTGCGCAGCATCTACTTCGCCTGGCTCAACCGCGAGGTCGCCATCCCAGAGTACAATGCCTCGGCCACCAAGCTCAACGACGAGCTCGCGGGGGCCTCGACGGTGCACAAGTTCGCCTTCGTCGAGCGTCTCGATCTTATAACCTGGCTCGAGGGCGCAAGCGAGGAGTCCGAATACATCAGACCCCTAGCCGGCGAGAAGGACAACAGCGCCGTTGCCGCCGCAGCCTCAGCCGCCCTCAAGGGCTCTGCCGCCCCGACATCCGCGCAGGCCAAGTCAGGGCGCGGGACCCTCGACCCCAGACTTGCGCAGATTTACAACGGCGAGAGACGGATGGGTGACCGGAATACTGTCCTAAGAGGCATCAAACCTACAGTACGTTACCCACCCACTCCACCGAGCCTCCATCTCCCGTTCTTCCCCCCTGCTAACATGAGACCTCCAGGACTTCTCGCACGTCCGCAAGCTCGCCGCCACGATAATGACCAAGAAATCCCTCACCTCCTCCGCCGCCGCCGTCGTCCCCGCCCCCTCGCAGTCCCTCGCGCTGAACCCTAAGCACGCCCAGCGCCGGCCAGACCCCATCATCCTCCTCTCCCCCTCCGCCTCCTCCCTCCTGCGCATGTCCAACGTCAAGTCCTTCCTCGAGGGCGGCCGCTACGTGCCCCCCGACACCTCCTCGACGGCGACCATGCTGCACATCACGCGCGTCATGCGCGACATCGACCCCTCGCGGCCCATGCGCTTCATCCTCGTCGAGGGGCCCGAGCAGTTCAAGCCCGAGTACTGGAACCGCGTCGTGGCCGTCTTCACCACGGGCCAGTCGTGGCAGTTCAAGAACTACCGCTGGAGCAGCCCCACCGAGCTCTTCAAGCACGTCCTCGGCATCTACGTCGGCTGGCGCGGCGACCAGCCCCCCGACGCCGTCCGCAGCTTCGGCAAGCGCATCGTCACGTGCCAGGTCGACAAGTGGTCCGGCAGCGACGCCGGCAGGTGGCGGGACCGCGAGGTCGTCGAGGGCGTGTGGAAGGCCATCGAGGGGAATATGAGGGCCAAGGGCTGGAAGAGGGATGCCGCGCCGGTTGCTATCTAGTAGGTGGTTGCTGGCCGGTTGGTTTCTCGGTTCGTTCTGGCCTCAGGTGGGCGGTTGGATTTCTGGGATATGGATAATCTGTACTTTTACAGGTAGCGATTTCACGAGACTCTGGCATCTAGGTTTTGGCGTTTGTATGGCTTAGGTTCTGGCTTTGCTAGAAAGGCATTCTCATACTGCTACTCGGCGTGTCTGTGCCGGGGGCACGGGGCGTTGGACTGATAGGAAGATTAAAATTGATACCGGAAGTCACATCCACGAAGGCAGTGAATGGTTTGCTTTCATTTGACGTGCTGTCCTACCGATGATGACTCAAATAGCATTGGGCAAATTCAAACTCTGTCGTGCTGTGTAATCTCGCCGTCTGAACTTAAGACTGAATACCGCCCACGTATCTGTGTCTCTTGCCCAGTGTAGGAGAACCTACGGGCTTCACTCGTAAGTCGCCTTCGCGAGCCTTGCTGTGCTTTCTACCCACCCAACCGAACATCCAGGTCAACAATGAGAACATTCAAGCGTCTCTCGTCGTCTCACCGCCTACTCCTGCTCTCCCTGCTCTCCCTCAAGCAAAGGATCAACCCAACCATAAACGCCGCCACAACGATCAATATCCCCCTCTCCCGGGCCCTCCCCCTGTCTTTCTCCCGGTACTGCTGCCTTCCCCAGCCGCGGTCGTTCCCGCCCACGGTGTACTCCTCGTAGTCGTCGTCCTCGGAGTACTCACTCGCCCGGGATGCTCCCGGCCGTCGCTGGACATGGTGCCGCTGCTCCCGCACCACGAGCGCGCTGCTGCCCTGCGCCCGCTTGCGCCCGGAGCGGGAATGGGCCGTGCTGGTCGCGCGGCTGGCCGCGTCGTCGGATGCCGCGGTTGGGGCGGAGTAGTCGGACTCTGACCCGTCGTGATCCGGGTTCGGGTCCGTGTCTCGCCGGCGGTGGCGGCGCGAGCGGTGGCGGGGCCGGTAGTCGGCTGTTAAGCGGGTGTCGCTCATTGTGTGTATGCGGGGTGAGGGAGTGGGAGGAGGGGGAAGTTGACCTGGTGTCTCTGGCTTTCTTGGCAACACTTTCCAAGAGACACGGCGATGACAGTTGAGCAAGTCACGCCGCGGAGATGAAAGTAGGAGGCTGTTTGATTCGCACCTGATATATTCAGGCTTGGTGCGAGATGACAGCCTTAAGAGGTATCAAGATGTAAAGCTGAGGAAAGCCCCGGTATTCATACACTCACATAAACCGGGCAAAATATGCACCTCGCTCGAGAGCCTCGCCAATATATTGCAGTTTTGCCTGATGCAAGAGGTTGCATGGCTGAGCCACCTTCAGCTTGCTCTGCCCGGAGCCTTGCGTGTGGCGATCGGTCCCAGATCAGGCCTACCACCACCTGCGCGGCAGTCGGTGAAAGCCTTGGAACCGAGGCTTTGATTGGGCGGCGGGAGTCGAATACCATCAGACGGAATGCAGTGCCACAGGAGAAAGTAGATAAAGCAGATGGACGAAATACAGACGCTGTTTCCAGCAGCTTTACCGCAACAAAAACCCGATCGGATCCATTACACGATCACAGTTTACCCGTAGATGGGTAGAGTTCAAGCTGTCTTCCTGCCTCTGTCGCGAGACAGGTAAACCAAGACACGTCTTACAGACAGACACAAGCGGCTTACATCGAATCCAGTGTCAGGTGTGCGACAGTGTGGTAATACGCAATTCGGTCCAGACGAGGTGACTGAGAGCTGTAATACATAGGTAGTTCAACGGTAGATGTCAACGCGACGACGGCGGTCCGTCGGCATGTAGCGGAGGCCTTGGAGAGTTCATACTAGGTAGTCAGTAGCAGCATGTCTTTCCCCCCATAACTTTTCTTTTCGTTTTCTTTTCCTTTCCCGGTGTTAGCTGAATCGTCACACGTGGGAGCAAAAAATGCCGTGTTCGCCGGCCGGCAGCTTGCAGTGCGGCCGGACGGTGTACTCGGTGAGGTGGATCCGAGGAACCGGCCGGATCTGTGTCGGTCAAGAACGGGATCTGTGTAACGTTTTGGGTATCTTATCGGTAAAGACCGCGAGGCGAGTTATGGCTGTGCTCAATTGCAAAACCTCTGATACCTTCCCGACTAAACTGCGTCTTGTCCCGCGCCGGACTAGTGATGCCAGTCGTTTTAGGATTGAAAATCATCAATGTCACCGCATTGTTAAAGAGGCACTCTTGTTCTGAAGTCATTGGCGCGGGGGGCGATGACGTGGTGACCGGGGATCAACGCCTACTAGGGGCAGTCAGTACCATTGAACGGCGCCGGTAGCTCTCATCGGTAGACATCATCGATAGGCACCTCGGATTGCCTCGAGGGGATAAGTTGCGCGCCGCGTGGGGGAGGACGGTCTAACGGACACCGTGACGTGGTGCCCTTGCCCATATTCGCGTTTTTTCCTGGATCCGGCTGAATTTGAGCCTGGTTATCGTACGGCAGCGACTCACTTTCTACACTTATCGGCACTGGTGTGTAAGGTAGAGAGGTAGGACCAAGAGACCTTTGCGGACGGATATACCCGGTCTGGTAACCCGAACTTCGTGCACTGCGCCATAAATCCGGGTCTGCCAATCGAGCTGTGGTGTCCGCCATACCCACAATACTGTGCACGGAGAAGATGTACTCTGCCGCTTGTCCACTTATGCTAACGACAGGCTAATCCCGCACATGGAGATGCTGCACTCGTCATCATCTGATGGTGTCGTGGCCAGGGCTTGAGGACCGGACATGGCGGCCGGTTGCAGGTGGTGTAGCTGCTCAGTGGTATACATCGGGAAGTACGACTGACTGACTGCCCGGATACCGAGGGACTGGGACGTGCCTCACCTGTCCGTTTCGGCGCCATCTCCGTGTGCAGCTGCAGTTCGGAGCATCTGGCCGGCTTGGCCACTGCATGATGTAATGTGAATCTGATCCAGCACGCTAACGGGGTGCCCCGTCCGCGAAGCCGCCACGTGGCGGGCAAGCTCGCCGGCGCCGAGGTTCGGATCCGGAGTCACCATACAGCCATCGATGTCTCGGAATGCTAAAGAAAACGTAACCTTTGGAAGAAAAGCCCGGAGGCAGGGATTTATCGGGGATTGCGCGTGTGGATGCTGATGCTAGCGGAGTCCCTTAGTGGGCTCTAGAAGCCTTGGCTGTTTCATGTTCGATAGAGAGGATTGCTAGTGTCGCAGTAGCAGGACTTTTATGGAAAAAAAGAACAGTACAGATTTGCTAAGCGGAATCACAGTACCCACCTACCTGTACTGTTAAGGTAGCCATTGCCGACCTCGTAGCTGAAGAAGAAACACGGCAATTACCGCGGGAGGAAGGGTCAGGAACGGCTTATAAGTTGAGTCTTTGACCCAAAGACACTCAGGTAGATGAGACAAGAGATTGAGACAGCACTGCGTACTAGGTACTACATAGTGCTCCTCAGTACCAGCCGCTCCTTCTCCACTGGACTACAGAAAGTACGTACTGTCCTACAGTTCGGTATGTGGGTTGTCAACTTCCACGTGGCGGTTCCCCACCTTTCGTGCTCCGTCTTCCGAGATTGCGTCGACCCGATGCGAAGCGTGATCAGAAGAGGCTGGATCCTGTGGATGTACCGCTACAAGGTCTAAAGAGTGGCGCCAGGTCTAGTGTGCTGGACTGTTAGCCTTCCGGAATCTCCTCCAACATTACTGGCTCCTGGATTGCTGGATTTGCTGATCGCATTATGACCAGAGATGTGCAAGTGGTGAGGGAAGTGGGAGTTGGCGCCATCCGCGACTACTGCGCTAAGTAGAAGTTTGCACTTTCCTGTGTAACACAGCACGGGTCCACGACCTTTGTCCACGTGGTTCAGAGGAAATGAAATTGACTGTGAAACATCACCTACGGCGAGACATCATTCCGAGCTGATGAAGGGAGACGGACAGGACAAGCTTCGAGGCTGTAATTACACCCTGTCCACGTCCGTGCCGGTGAAAGGCTAGCACTTCTGACAGAGAGCTACTTGGCTGTTTCAGGATCTTCCATAGAAAGTCTCGACTCCTTTGCGGAGAAAAAGGAATCAGCCGCTATCGACGATCCCCACAGTTGGACCTCAGCCGCCCTCGTCGTTCTGCCATCGCGACTGAGGAGCCAACCAATGGCACTGTGTTCCGAAATCATCTATCACAGTGCGGTGGCTGGTGTGTTCCCAAGAAAGAAGGGAGAGAGAGAGATGGAGAGGAGCCAGGACATTGGGCGTGGCTGTCAGTCATTTTCACACTTTAGGCGTGGCACCAGCGATATGACAGATACTATGGAAGCACCGAAGCCCTGTTGATCCCTGAATAAGCGAGCGCAAATGGTGGGGCATTTACTGTGTACTAGACTTACAAGAGTGCAAAGTTGTGGAGAGAAGTGGAAGCTTGCAATTACACGCCGGTAATTATTGGCTAATGATCTCTGGGATGGCGTTCGTATTTTCTCGCTAGGGCGGCATGAGTGTTTGTTCAATCTCTTACTTCAGCTGGAGCTCATCATCGCCGACAAAGCAAAGATCATTTCTCTTCACACAGTAGTGAACATCGAAGTCATTCATTCGGACTCGCCGGCGAAACGTTTCGGTGGGCGATCGTTTCAGCCCTAAAATTATACCATTTTTGGGGGGCTTGATCTCCCTTTGAAACGTCAGGCGTCAAGAACCTACACGTGTACACTCGCGATCCAGGTCAGCAAACTCCTTTTCTCCTCGAATTTATGCGGCTGGAGCTAGGAACCCCGTATCTCGTGGGTCTTCTAGAAGCTGTGGATGCTCTTCTCCCGACCGTTTCCATCCTGCGATCTAGTGGAGGCTGGCTACCTTGCCACAATAAGGTACACAGGCGAAGGATAGGGCAGCGATTGTGTTATATCCTCAGCCCTGATAGGGCTCCAGCATGTTAAAAGGTACGATCTATCTTTATTTACTGCTGTCCGAATACCGTTCAATAGGCCAGACGGTGCCCCCGATCCCATATGTACGCATAGCGCTGCCTGGTTTGTCCATGTTGTGTTGCCCGCGAGTGCGTTCGATAGTATGCAATAGCCACTCCGTAGGAGTTGTCGCGGGTCTCATTTCGACCCTAGCTTGGCCTTCGTCCCCATTTGTTAGACAGTCCCCAACACGAAGAGATTATTTCCTTATTCCCTTTCGTCTGTGGTCTGGCGGATTGCAACTTTCCTCTTCTGGAACACGACAGAGTCAAGCCCACCTTGTACTTCTCGGAAGCGCGAAGTCCAGAAGGAAAAGCGCCGCCGATCCCACTAAATCTCCAGCAGAACTCGCACAGTCACTTAGCACTGCAGGCAAGCTCGCCAATGAAAAGTGGGGAATGCTGTGCCCCATGCTGAAGCCACATGGGGCCACATGGCAAATCTCACAGTTTCTCTGGCACGCTGCGTGGCTGCAAGGGGGCGTCAACCGAAAGCAGCCTGGTGGTGGGAATGATCCCTGGAGCCACGCGCTGATCTTGTCTCGATGCCGTGAGACGGGGATGGACCGGTTTACACAATGCATGCAGGCCCACCGTCATTTTTCCGAAGTCGCAGAACTTCATTGCCCTTCCCACATGGCGACCGTCCATTTACTATGGTACTACACGTATGTACCTAGTTCTCCCCACAAGAAAGTTACCAGACAGTCGAGACATGTCAGCATCCAACTCTTCTGGTCAATACTGCCTGAAGATAGGATATATTACAGTGGGATCAAACATCAGTTCATTCAATCGAGTTGATGGGATGTCTGTATCGCATATTCCAGAAGGGTTTGAAACTGGCGGTAACGGGTAGATGATGCCTCAGCAGTCACCCTGCATACGGGAACAGATCAGCATACCTTATCATTCATCATCTGTCAAATCAGCGAACCTTGCCCGACCTTTAGCTTCTTCCCAAGATCCGAATTTCTGCCAAGTTGAGTGTCCTAACTCCTTGGTTTGCTAGAAAACACAGCTAGCCGCGAAGGGTGAAGTGCATCTCCATCCATGATGCATTGCCTGTCGCACTACCACAGGATTCACCAAGGTACTTGGCTGGTTCCTTCGTACTGTCTCCCACCTTGACGTCGAGCTCGCCTGTGATATTTCTCCTTCCTCATACTTTTTGTTCTTCTCAAACAAAGTAAATCTACCTACCTAGGTACCCATTCAGGTTCTCTTGTCTTTTCACTTGCTAGATTTAACTTTGCTTTGGGCATTTCCTCCCGTCCCCGGAAACGCAGGTGGCAGTCCCACTAAAACTCTCATAAGTGTACAGTACATGTTACACGTGCCCAATTCTTTAGAGTGTGTGCCATGCTTCCCCCCATGTCGCCATGCGCACTTCAAAAAAAGAAGATCCCTGTCACAGCGGCCGGGAATTAGGGATCCTGGTGTCTGACGATTGTGATTTCTCCACTCGGCTTCCCCTCTGCCCAGGCTGTGGCCCCCCGCCCGTTGATGTTTCTTTTGGATTTGATGCTGGGCTGTTCTCTACGCAGTACGCTGCCGTTTTGAGTCCCGGTACCTGTACTTTTGGCTTTGCGAGCACCATGTTGGTCTGACACACCCAGGTTCCTCTTTCTGTTCGTTCTTTCTTCTCGTGCTTCTGTGCTTCTGTTGCCTCAACTCCACTTTGTCACATCGATCCCATTCCCGACCGCCCACTTGCCTGTCTTCAACTGTCTCTGCCCCGCTTTGGCCAACCTTTTGCTTGCCGTTCCCTTTGTGTCTCGCTCGCTTGACATTGGCAACAACCGACCCAGGACCGCCTCACACAAAACCGACCCGTCAGCTCTTCCACATGTCCCACACTGGCCACTGACCCTCTATTGCTTGTAGATGGCTGCGGCCTCACATAGTTCCCGCCAAAGTAAACCCACATCATCCACCACTACCGCCGCCGCTAGTAGTACTACCGGGTCTGAGTCTCAGTCTCGGGACAACAAAATCCAGAGTGTTTCCGCTACTTCACTGCCGTCGCCCTTTTCGCCTTCTTCGCCCTCTTCCACAAGTCTCCCTCCTACGACCTCGACAGAGGGCTCACTCGCTTCCTTGAACACCAATCGACAGCAGCCTTCGAACGGCACCTCTACCCCATCCCCTACCGGTCCCCAGAAGAACGCGGGCGGTCTCCTCGCATTCGCTGCTGCTGCCCTCTCCGGCATCTCCGAGCCTCGACTACGGTCTCGTCAGTCGCTGACCCGGCTGTCGTTCGGTCCTGACTCTACACTTGGCAGTGGTCGGCCCAGCCCTGACAGGAGCTCCCGGCATCGCATAACGTCGTCCAACTTCTCCTCGTCTTCGGCGCTTCTCGGCGAGGGGAAGTCTTTGGGTGGGAACCCGCCTTCGAAACCGTACGCAGAGACGGATCCGAACAGACCTCTCCCGATACACATCTCTCGCGTCGACAACAAGATGCATCAGACGTCCTCCCGTCTGCTCCGTATGACGGACGATGACAGGCCTTTCACAAAGGTATGTATATGCTCTAACACTGTCACCCTCAGTATGGAGTCTCGAGCTGCAAAACGTCTTCTCATACGGCGGGGTTTCGACGGGACCGGAGGAGACTAGGCGCTAACGGTTCTTACAGGACTTCAACGATCTCTTTTCAACGTTGATAGTCAGCTTATTGCCGCTCTCAGCTCACCGTGTGCGGTTAACTAAAATTGAGCACACCTTCCTTTCGGAAGATGCTATCAACAATCTCGGATCGCTCAAGTTCTCGCAGTCGAACCGGATGCCGGACCCCAAAGATCCCTCGCGTATTGTAACTACCACTACCACGACCACCTTCTCCATGGCCAAGGATATGGCTCGCTCAATATGTCAAAGATTTCTCGAGGCTAGGTTTATCGAGTCGGCGGACGGGCGCTACCAGCAGGTATATACGATGAAGGGGTCGGTATGGCAGCTGACTCCTAAGGGCATCTGCATTTTGGACCGCTTCTGCTCCAAGAACGGCATTCAGCAAAAGCAGGTGGCCGAGCTGATTGGCAATTCACTCTCACAACTTGTCATACTTGAGAGAGATGGCCAGAGCGACAAGTTGGTCACCGACCGTGGGACGATCGAGGTTATATTCAGGAGATTTGTCGGCGCAAATGGACCTAACGTCAAGTCGAGCGTCAGCTCGGCCGACTCCGACTCTCTGAGCGACTACCGCGACGGATTGACAGGTGTCAAGATGGCAAGCGATCGGAAAGTCGGCGGCAAGACGTACAAGGATACGTTTACTGGCAAGGCTGCTACAGATTGGTTGATGGACTGCTGCACAACGGTTGATAGGAGAGAGACGCTGGAGATCGCTTCCCTTTTCGTCGAGTACGATCTCATTGAGAGCGTGCAGCAAGACCGCACTCATATGGCGCAGTTTGGAGGAAGTCACCTGTTTCAACCAACCAAGCATGCCATATACCAACTTACAGCCAAGGGAAAGGACCTGATCAACGGCTCCTTGTCACGGGGGCGGACGTCTGAGAGCGAGAGCGCGGCCACTGTGCGAGGTGGCATTGCACGAGACTCCAACACACAGAGACTAGACAAGATTCTCAACGACGCTGCGCTGCGACTACTATTCCGTGAGAATCTCAGGGAAACCCATTGCGAGGAGAACCTGTCCTTCTATATCGACGTGGACGAGTTTGTCCGGCAGTGTCGTGGCGCTATCCGCATCGCGCAAAAGAGCCCTGGTAACGCGGCTTCGATGGACGGCATCAAGGAAATCATGGCTCAGGCCTACGGCATTTACAACGCCTTCCTGGCTCCTGGGTCTCCGTGCGAGCTGAATATCGATCACCAGCTGCGGAACAATCTGGCAACCCGAATGACGAAGGCGGTCGGCCAGGATGTTGCCATGATTGATACGCTGCATGAAGTTACATCTCTTTTCGAGGATGCTCAGAATGCCGTGTTTAAGCTGATGGCAAGCGTAAGTTGACAACAGGAGCGGAAACCGTCTTCACCTAAACCTTTACTAACATGTCTCGCCCTTGTTTAGGACTCGGTGCCCAAATTCCTTCGTAGCCCAAAGTACGAGCAGACCTTGAAGAATTACGACTTCGACTCGATCTCAACGCACACTCAAGGTCGCGTCCCTGAGCGCAGCCAGAGCCGATCGACCCGGAGCAAATGAGCTAGGACGGACTAATCGCATCTCTACTCTCAAGTCGCCGACGGGGACTGCCGTCTCGCACACTAATGCTCCTGTTTTTGTTCGCCGGCCATGCGATTCGGCTTCTCACTTTGTGGCGTTTTGAGTGTTTGACGTTTAACAATAGAATACAAGCGGCTTTATGCGTCATGAGAAACACTCTCGTGGTATGGCTGGTCGGCTCCCGACGGGCCGATCCCATCTCCATGGGTGACCTGGCAGGGAGCGCCTTGTTTTGTGGGCGGTGTTGTTTATAAAGCTGGTTGAGAGAGACACTTTTTGCATCCATTGGGGCCGGCAGTAGCCTTGTTTTTCGAGCATTTTAAGGGGACGTTTAGGTTCTGAGCATGGCGAAATGTGGACTGCGCATCGATCGAAAAGGATGTACATATATGTCTGATATGCTTTCTGGCAGCGCCGCTGCTCGTGTCGGTGTGAGACATCTATACCCAGACCTTCTCTGGTCTACAAATTTCAAGTCGATCGGGGTCTTGGCTTATTGATTTGCAAGTTTGTCGTGACGGCGATGAGCGCCGAGGCTGCGAGTTGGAATGTCGTGAAATTGACGTCGCGTGAGCCCGTGACACCACCTTTCCCACCACCTCTCCCTGGAATGGACGACTTGCCCGTTTAGGTCCACTCTACACCTATTCTGTCACAAACATGAAGTGAAGTTACCGCGACTTCCAATCCACTGCCAACCCACTCCCCATTCTTCGTCCTGGCGAGTCGTTACGACTTCCGGTCCACTCGACATACCAAGTATTGTTATGATCCGAGGTGGTCTGCAGCATTTGTGATTGGGCGAGCGGCCTCGCGACTCTTCATCTAGACACATTCTCATAATGTGATTGAGGATCCCGGAACCGGTTTATAAGAATGGCGCCTCCCGAGCATTCATCCTTTTGGGCTCAGTATGCTCAGTTCCAACCCTTCGTCGCTCTTTTAGACACAGTCACTCCTTTGACCCCCTTTCTCCTAATCCGCAGGTATAATCCCGGACCCTATTTCGTTGCTTTCCTTGTCCACAGCCAAACCTCGACTAGCTCGAGGACCTAAAAGAGAGAAAGAAAAAGAAAACAGAAGAAGGGCAGAGAAAGCCATAAAGATGCAATATTCCAGCCTCCTGTTATCCGTCCTCGCGGCCGCCGTCGTCCGGGCCCAGACTACAGTAACCACGACCGAGACCAGCACCTCGGTGACGACTGAGTCGTCGACCACGGTCTTGCCAACCGACACGGAGACCTCGACCACGACCACAGACAGCACGTCGACCGAGGTGTCCACCTCAATTGGCGACTCGACCACCACGTCCCTGGTCATCGAGCCCACCCTCACGTCCACAGTCACCGTCGTCGGCGGCGGCGGTTACAGCAACGCGACCACCACGGTCTTCGTGACGGCCTACACCACCTACTGCCCCGAGCCCACCATCCTGACGATCAACGACGTCTGCTACACGATCACCGAGCCCACCACCCTGACCGTCAACGAGTGCCCCTGCACAGTTGTCAAGCCCGTAAGTTCTTCATCCTTCCCCCCAATCCTGTGTATTGGCCCAGGTCGGCCCACTTCCAACAACATCGTTCCTAACAAACATCGTCATTAACAGGCTGTCTGCACGACCTGCCCCGTCGCGCCGGTCGGCACCAACCCCGCCGCCATCGGCACCATCACCCGCGTCCCCGGCGCCACCGTCACGCCCTACGTCACGGTCGCCGGTGCGGGTCGCGAGACTGCCGCCTTCGCCGGCCTGGTGGCCGCTGCGGTCGGTGCTGCTGTGTATGGTGTTGCCGCGCTATGATGATGGCTGGACCTTGGTTTCTTTTCGGTTTTCAATGGCGAACCTTGAATCGAGCGATGATGGGGATGGAATCTTGTGAATTATAGTGAAGGGCTGGCTTTTTTGTTGGTATCCGGCTGTAGGTCCCGGCTTGGACCGGGCTGATCCAGCTTGGCTTTCTGGGTGAGATTCGTTGGCTTGACTTGCCACAGTGGACAGAGACGTGTGGGGGGATTTGGATTGCTCACATTGCATTGCGTACGGAGAATTCGGTCTGGTAAAGCTGTTTCATTTTCGGTGAACCTGTTGGGAAATGATGCTTTGATCTCCGGGGTATAATGTCCTGATCCGATACTGATGGTCCTGTGTAAACAAATAAAACACATCCCGCCAGAAACTCCAATCATCGTAGTGCTATAATACAGGACCCAGAAGGAACATCTGCCAACCATCGCTATTATTTACAATAATCCGTTCGTAAATTGTCTCACATTGAACCCCATTCAGCCCTCCAGCTCGGCAAGAAACGGTCCCTGAAGCGTAGCGCCTACACCAGTCTTGAATCCGGTGCCAACCTTGACATGACCGATTCCTACACCGTGCGTTGCTAGCAGGTGGTTATGGTACTGCGGTACCTGCCGATCCTCTCCATCGGCGTAAGGGTTCATATGCGGGTAGTCGGGGTGGGCGACGCGGTACCGCACGCTTGGCTGGGCCCTGATGGCGGCCCACGTCACGCGACCGTGTGAGTCGCGGTGGGGAGCGCTGGGCGTAGGGGTGGCGGAGCTCGTGGAGCTCATGGAGCCGGCGGAGTTCTGGCGTAGGCGCAGGGGTTCTGGGACCATGTTGTGGTCCGGACGTTGCTGTTGCTGTGGTGGGTAGTGGTACATTGTTCGGGGCTGCGGTTGTGCTGTTGAGGGCTCGTAAAAGCCGTAAGCTGGCGGCGAAGAATCTTGGTTAGGTTGTGGAAGGGAGGAGGAGCTATCATATCGAGGTTGGTTCTGGTATGGATGACAGGCGAGTCCATTGACGCACGGTTGCGACCCTGAAATAGGGGGAGATGTCAGGGTGTACTGTGTCTGTGGGCTCGGAAAACCGGATGAAGGTCCTGTAGATGGCGGCGACGGGTATGGGGGTGGGAACTGAGGTGAAATGTTGCTGCCGCCCCGGAGCTGTGGTGCGGAAGATTGGACGGACGGAGGGGAAGAGGAGACGGAGCTCGCTGGTGTCCACGGACGGCTACTGAGCTCACTCCGAGTCGACGCTGAAGATGAAGAGGGTGCTAGACCGCTTGCCAAACGCGCATTTTCCTCGGCGGCAGTTACGATCTGGGCCTTAACCTTGAGCCGCTCGATAAGGGCTGCATGCGACTTTTTCAACGTTTTCTTGACGAAACTGGTCATGATGACATTGCATCTCATGTCGACGTCCTCGCGGATGTAGAGACCTGTTATAGGTGCCCCAAGGCCGAGTTCTACGGGCTCAATGGGTTCGCCTGGAAGGGAGCCGTTGAGAGTCCATTTATCGCGGATGTCTGTCGACTACATTAGGCTTTGCTATAAACGGAAGGGGAGAGGGACAGTGGAGGACGCACTCAAACCGGCTGGGGCATAGCAATGTGTCTGGAGGCCGTTTGGTAGATCATGGAAGGCGCAGGTGTATGTGACGTCGCCGTTCGCTAGCCCGCCGGGAAGGTATGATATCCTGTCCGTCAGAGAATACCATGTGCAATGGAACTCTTCAGGTGTTGCGTGAGAGGGAGGCTTGATGCAGTGGCGCTCCTTGACTAGAGGGTTGAGATCTATCATCTCTTGGTGATTGTGGAGGAATTCGATGACCACGTCCCGCGTTATGCCTGGGGGCAGCGGGCTGATGGTTGTAAATGTTGTTCGCTTGGACATTTTGAGCTGGGCTTCAGAGTGAGTAGCAGAAGCGCAGGTACGAACTGAAAAGACAAGAAATAATGAAAGGGATTTGAAGACGTCTGAAAGTGAAGGAGATACGCTTATAGTCCAGCACTACTGGATTGAACACCCCGGTGATGCGATGACGGAAAAGAGAGACTGTTAGAGCAGCTCGATGGTACAAGGAGAGAAGAGAACATTGAAGGAAACTTTGAGATCATGGCCAGTACCCAGGCTGGATATTCATGTGTCGTCGGACGAGGTATTGCCACTTGGTCATGTGCCCTCCGACACTCTTCTAAGAAAAGCATTTGGAATGGCGCCTTGAACGGAAGCCGGACTTTGAAGTTGCCGGAGTGGATGGATGATGGATGAGGTTGAGGATTTGAGGCGGTGCATGCCCAAAATAGAGATATAAGCGGCACGGCGTCGGTCTCCCGGGCCCAAGCCGTCGGGCCCAGACTTTCTGACCATGACGGTTGGTGCCGTAGCCAATCACACCTTGCTGTCAACGCTTGTTATGTCGTTATTTCAGTACGCAGCAAACGAAACGGGAGCGGCGAGCATGTGGCACTACCTTGGGTACCTAGATACTATATCAGTTGAAACAAAAGACTTCTCTTGCCCTTTTCAGTCGAGAAGTGCCAACACAATAGAGAATTGCATTTGAGGATCCACGAGCATCCAGGGCAACCTGCTCTGCCGCATCACTACGTAGTAGAATGCAAAGAACCGTCTTCTTCCTTTTCTTCTCTGGTTTCAGAAGCGTACGACCCAGAATAGACAGTGCGTAGGTGACTCTGGCGCTTCCCTCTCGTTATGACGTCGGTTATTACTGCTCCCACTGACAAGTTGGTCGCCGAGCCCAACTGCGCAGTCCAGTCTGTCTGTAGCGTAAAGACATTATTCGACATAGTTGAGATCCAATTTTTGTTCGATAGACTGCCATTGATCGAGGATGATGAAGATGATGAGACTACTGAGGCTGCTGAGAATGCTGTGTAAGGTAGAACCCTGGATTGTAGAAAGATTCGAGAATCCTGCTTATCTAAGATTAGCGCGCTGTCACTTACTGCTGCCAGCTGTGGTAAGTACGTACACTACAGAGCAAAGTCGCTACAAGTCAATCTGGACGTCCACTGTCAAAGCGGCTCCATCCAATTGTCTCGCACAGCGTGGCCGCCATTCAAGATACTCGACTGTCTTTCCTCGGATGAGTGCTTTAGACTTGGACACTTCTCTACATAGGTTTAACCCCGCTCAGATCACCGCCAACAAGCCACTTTGCCGAGCTACCTCGCACCAAAAGTTACCTACCTGCGATAGATGCACCTCGTCAAACCGTCAACGTCACCTTTGAGCGAAGGGGTCTACCCGCACGGAACGAGAACCCTTCCGGTACAAGGCCATAATCAACAATCCGACTATCGTCTCTCCGCTTCACAGACGTATCATTCATGCAGTCCCCCGACAATGCCTCCTCTCCAGCCCCGATATCGTCCCTGCCCCTGGCAGCCTCCCCCATAAAGCTGCCCAAGCAGCGCCAGCCTCTCCCCAGCCAGCCCCTCCCCGCCACCGCCAACGACCCCCTCTCTGCCTCGACCACCTCTCTACCCTACCGCGACCGCCGCTCCAATCCGTCGACAGCCTCGCTCTTCGCCTCGACTCTCACCCCGCCGGGCTCGCGCTCCTCCTCCCCCGCCCCCGGTTCCCGCGCCTCGAGCGGCGCGTTGATGACCGGCTCCGTCTTCGGCAACGCTGGCTTCAAGCAATCCCTTCTAGATACCGCCGCGGCCGACAACCCGGGCGATCCGCTCAACCTGGTACTGAAGAGCTTCGTGCCACACGTCGCCGTGCACGGGAGCGAGGACGTCGACGAGCTAGTCCGCGAGAAGGGCTTCGAGGGCGGATTGTGGGAGCTGCTCCGCCCCTTTGGCGAGCGCGTGCAGGGCCGCGTGAATGTGCGGGACAGCATCGGCGGTTCCAAGAGCTGGGATGACTTTTCGGTGCGGTTCGTGCGCTTCGGCGAGGGCGTCGAGCAGCCCGAGCCTCTGGGCGCCGAACCCGGCCTGAGAGGTCCGCCACCGGCGGCGGCGAACGGTGCGCCGCGGGACAGCAACCGGATAGCGCAGGTCGAGGCTGTGGTCGACCGGCACTTGAGCTATGCCGAGGACGCGTTCATGGGCCACGGAGAGCCGACTACGCCGATACGGCAGGGGCTGGACGTCGACGCTACGAGCCCGTACTACTCGCTTTACCTACGGCGACTGCTGTCTGGGATTCCGCTCGCTGCGCACGAAACGTTTGCGCACCCCGTCGCGAGCGTCATTGCTATCAGCTCGCGGAATCCCGCACCGATAGAGACGCTGCGGAGGCTGTACAACGAGACGAGCCAGGGCGATAAGAGGTTGCCGGTTTGGGTGGACCCCGAGTATCTACGGTACTATGTGCTTGTGCACGATGAGGAGAGGAGTGACATTACAAAGTCGATGGCGCTGTTTGAGCAGATGAAGCGTCACCTAGGTCTACACTGTCACATGCTGAGGTTGCGGAGCTCTCAGAGTGCCGAGACGGACGACGATAGCATACCCCTACCGAGGAGCGAGTGGATGACGCCGGCTGAGGAGCTCGAGATAATAGAGAAGACGGACGAACAGGAGGACTTTGAGGACCCTACGCGATACATCTTCGAGTCGGACGCGACGGCAATACGGACCTTCATTAGGGAAATGGTCACGTCGTCGATCGTGCCGACCATGGAACGCAACGTGTCGGTGTGGAATGACCAGGTGGCGTCGCGGCGTCGCGGTCTGAGCGGCCGGTTCATGAGCCTGTCCAAACGATGGGCGTTTGGCAGCAGCAGTAGAACGTCGACGGGCAGCGGGAGCAGTGGGTCGTCGAATTTCGAGTCGCTGGGCTTTTACCGGCCGGACACGCCCGAAGCCATCATGAGGAAACTGGCCGACTACGCGTTTATGCTCCGGGACTGGAAGCTGGCCATGTCGACGTACGATCTGCTGCGGGGGGACTTCCAGAACGACAAGGCCTGGAAGTACCACGCTGCCGCCAGCGAGATGGCCGCGCTAGCGCTGCTGATCATGCCGCAGAACATGTCCTCCAAGACGCGGATAGAGACGATCAACGGCATGCTCGAGCAGGCTCTCTATTCGTACACGATCCGCTGCGAGTCGCAGTTCGGGGCACTGCGGTGTCTCGTGCTGGCGGTCGAGCTACTACGGTTACGCGGCGGGTCTGGCATTGACGAAGCCGTCAAGCTGGGAATCAGGTTACTGGACGAAAGGCTGGTAGGGGCCGTTGGAGAGGCTTTGCTCAAAGAGCGCATGGCCGTATGCTACGCTAGTAAGACTGGCACGGGATCGCAAGCCTGGGGCAGCAGGAGGCGCAAGTCTGCGCTATGGAGCGTCCTGGGCGCTGAAGCGTGGATCAAGCAGGCCAAATTCATCCAGGCGCAGAGGTGCTTGAACGAAGCGAGGAAGATGTACTCGACGCTGCCGAGCGAGTATGGGGTGCAGAAATTTGCGTTGGCGAGCGAGTTCATGGCGCAGCTACAGAGCCAGCTCAAGGAGGGCCTATCTCTGCATGATGACGCGAACCAAGGCCAGGACGCTGCCGGCGGGGACACAGACCAGGTTGAGGAGGAGCTTATCGAGGAGGAGAGCGTGCCTCTAGACCGTAGGAGATCGCGGCGGATGAGCTTGATCACGTCCCAGGGCGGCGCTGGGGGAAGTGCGGGCCTGGAGACGGCACCGTTGACGCCGCTTGTACCGGCACACCTGCTCGCTGCGGACAAGGAGGGAGGAAGCGACGGGAAGACGGATAAGGATGGATTTGGCTAAGCAGTATGTCCGCTCTGAAAGAGAGACGGCATATTTATATCCTTAATGACCAACATGCCAATCCCACCTTGTAGAGTCTACTATAGTAGGTACCTAGGCACTTAATGCGTGGGATGCTCCTGCTCTTGCACTTGCTGCCCCTCCAAAACGGCGGGCGCGCTGATAAGAGATAAGGATGGAAGTACCCTTGTAAACAACCAATCTGTTGGACGTCATGCTTTCTTTCTTTCCCCCGAGGTGGAAGGAGCCTGCTCTAGGTACTTCTAGGCTTAAGCACCCTCTTCGGCACCGTCAACAAAGGCACGTCTTGGATGTAGCAGGGACTGCCTACGAAGACTCTTTTCTCTTCGCTAGATGGCTGGCATGGTTTCTCCAGCAAACTCTTATTCGTATTTTCCCGTCTAGAGTCCTCATCTCCATCTATACACTGAAAGAGAGAGAGAGAGAGCTCTCTCGGCGGATCAGTTACCATGAGCAACACTCTCCTCGACTATCTCCTCCAGAACGAGCCGAGCTTTAGGAAGTGAGTCTTCAATATCCTTTCCCTCGTCCACGTTTCCTTTTCCTCACTTGCTCATACACCTTATCACACTCAGAGCCCGGCTCCCAGCCCTGTACTCCGACTTCCGATCCCAGCGCACCCTCAACCCAGACGGCTACCAAGCCAACATATCGGCATGGCGCCACGCGCTGGCCACCATCGCGCGTTCCGGTCTCGCCCCGGCCGCCAAGACCTCCACGACGCCGAACCTCCTCGTCCTCGACTGCGACGAGCGGCTCGTCCGCGCCCTCGAGTCGAAGCAGTTCGGGCGCCCGCTGGCGCTCGGCGCCGTCTTCGCCGAAGCCCTGACCGCCAGGGAGATCCTGCCGCTGCACGACTTCCTGCACTCCCGCGAGAGCGTGTACTACCGGCCGTGGACGATCACGAGCCCCCGCGCCGTAGCCGCCTGGGCGCTGCGCCAGCTGGGTGTGGCGGGGCTGTTCTCCGCCTCCGGCCACGCGGGAGATAAGGTGCCGAGCGGGCAGTTCGTTATTCTCGCCAACCTTGAGGCGGCGGCTACGAAGTTTATCGACAAGGCTGGTGAGCTGTCCAGTCGGTTTGAGAGGACATTTTCCAAGGCGAACTTTAGTAAGGTGTTTGGCAACGGGCTTATAGATGGGAAGACGCTGTCAGCAATTGACATTGATGTCCTGCTGCGATTTCTATCGCGGGATAAGAACCTCGTCCTCTACGACGGCAAGACGGTCAAGATCCGCGCCTTGGACGACCCGGACGCGGACAAGGGAACCGTAAGCGAGGAAGATGCGTCCATAGCGCAGCTGAAAGAGCTAGTCTCGTACCTGACGCACCAGACGGAGGTACTCTCCCGGCGGGTCGACGAGCTCGCCGAGACGGCGAAGCAGGCGGTGGCGAGGAAGAACCGCGTCGCGGCGCTGGCGGCGCTGCGGTCCAAGAAGCTGGCCGAGGCGACCCTCGCGGCGCGGTTCGGCACCCTGTCGCAGTTGGAGGAGACGGCGCACAGGATCCAGCAGGCGGCAGACAACGTGGCGCTCGTCAGGGTGATGGAGAGCTCGGGCGAGGCGCTGAGGCGGCTGAACGCTGCCGTGTGTGGGGCCGAGGGCGTTGAGGGCGTTGTGGAGCGGCTGCGCGACCAGATGGAGACGGCGGACGAGGTTAATAGCATACTGGCCGATGCCGAGACGGCGGGCGGCGTCGTGGTCGACGAGGGCGAGGTCGACGACGAGCTTGCTGTCATTGAGAGGGAGGAGAGGGCGAAGGAGGAGGCGGAGCGGAAGAAGGTCGAGGACGAGAAGAGGAAGGTCGAGGAAGAAAAGAGGGCGGCTGAGGCGGAGGAGGTTAGGAAGCGGCTTGAGGCTGTCGGGGACGTGCCTGAGCTACAGAAGGAGCCGGCAAGGCAGGACGAGAGGGACGCAGAGGCTGAGGTGGAGGCCAAGGCCGACGATGCTACCGAGGAGCTCAGTAGGATGAGCCTCCAGGAGAATAGGGAAGCCGAGCCACAGCTGGCTGCGTGAGCGCCTCGTTCCTGCTTCTTTCTTTTCCTATCACGGCTTGGGAACTCATTTCTGGTATCATAAGCGGTTGGGGCAAATGCTTGCATAGGGTCATATCACAGGCGTGGGCAACGGATACACAAGGTCAAGGGTATTTCCTGGTAATCGAAGGTGCTTGGATTCTTCTTATCAAGGTGCGCTATACACCTTGAGGAACTGTCACTTGGTCTGGGGACTGACTATGTGACTATTGAACTATTTTGCTGGGCCAGTATACCTGACCTTTGGCGTCATACGCAACTATGACGTCCACGGGTAACCAGCCATCTTCACTCACGGCTCGATTTCTGCTCGTACACAGACCAATCCTCGGTCTGTTTGTAACTGTAGACAGTTCTTGCCGTCAGCCGACTAAGTACGGGGCCGTTGGGGCTGCAGTGGTTGCCCGCCTGCTCCCGCCAACGGTCTGCAAGCTCTCGGTGCCGGAGGCTCCCTCTCAGGCTAACGAGATCAGAGCGCACTTCCGACATCATTCCAGTACTCAGCCGTCGCCTGCCGCCCTTGATTCCGACGGATCTCCTCCACCATCTGTGACTGGTATTGCGTAGGCGGAGGCACCATCAAATCCGTATATTTCAGTATCGTGCCGTTTTCCTCCTTCATTATCCAAAGCCCCAAACTCCGCGTATACCACCTCGCTCCTGTTTGATTGTTCCGCCGAAGGTGCTCGCTCTGGTACGCTAGCCTCATCAGCCTTTTGTTCAGCTTGCTTCTTCGTCTGTCTGGCCTTGGCGATGAGGTCTTTGAACGAAGAGTCATGGCTCGTAGCCCATGACGCTCCGTCAAAGTTCTTGTCCTTGACCTGCGGTTGTGTCGACTGCGCGCCGTATAAGTTGGAAGTCCGAGCAGCGCTACTCATGGTCCTCTCCCAGGTGTCAAGGTCACGGAGCAGCTCAGTCCGCGTCTTGGGATGCGCAGAGTCGCAGTTCGCATTCCATATCGTGACCCATTCCTTATGCCTCTGCTCCAGCAGTTGTCTTGGGCCGTACGTTGAGATGTGTAACTCGGCAAGCTTTTTCCGGAGAGCTTGGTCTTTAAGCACGGAGTAATTGATTGCCGGGAGATGCTCTAGGACTTTTGCGGGTCGTTGAGGCATCGCTTTGGAGGCGGAAGGAAAGTTCGACTGGGTGCTTCTGGTCGAGGCACCATTCGAAATTGGCGCTTGTAGTTGAGATTGCGGCTGTGGCGCCCCAGGACAGGACCCTGTCGATATGTGTCTGTCCACTGCCTCCAGTTTCATTCTTTGCCAGCATATGGGACAAGCAACCAGGCCGTCATCTAAGTCTATTAGCACTTCAAACAATACCTGAGCTTCGTCAAAAGTCTATGCGCACCTGGTACGTAGTCGTCTATCGGATCGCTCTTTTCCGGACTGTATACCTCCTCCTGTGACATGGCAGGACTTGTGTCGGCGCCCCTCGTCCTGTTCGATCGGGTGCTCCTGCGTGGTCTTTTCGAAGTGCGTTCCTCCCCGTCCTCGATCTCCTCTACCTCGGCAGCTTTCCTCTTAGGAGACGCTATTTCTGTGACTAGGGCAGGTTTCCTGGCAAACTCCAAAATAGTTCCCCTAGCTTCCTTGAAACAGTCCACCGCTTCTCTCAGGGCCCAGTTCCCTCTCAATCTCGACTCTTGGTCCGTCTTGCGACACAGCGGACACTTGCCGTCAACCGACAGACAGCGGCGGATGCATAACGAGCAGAAGGTATGGTTGCAGGAGGTGAGCATTGGCGAGGTATAGAAGTCTTTGCAGACGTGACAGCGGAAGGCCTGCTCTACGGGCATGAGGCCCGAAAGAGGCGTATTGAGCCAGTCCGTCGAGTCGGGGACATCGTAACTCGCCTCGCTAGTGAGCTGTTCCATTGTAGTCTCTCTCCGATGGTAGATCGTGGGCTAGCAGTACTGTGCCATGTCACCCATTCCAAGACAGAGCCTTGCGAGCTTTCAAAAAATAAGAAGGACCGCGACGTCTGCAGAGCTGTCAGAGGCACGGTGGAAGAAAAGAGTCCCGCAGGATCTTTGAAATGTACCAGGCACTAACCAAGATGCCAACGCGGTGAGCGCAAATAAGCAAAGATATTTGCAAAGCAGATACGACTTCTAAGGCAGATCAAGCTCAACATGACGAGCAGATCGCGACTTCCTTCTCCAAACGCGCCAGTGCAGTTCAGGAAGCGGACAGGGATCTTAAGTGGTGCCCCACATGCGAAATGCGCTAACAGACGCGTCGCGGTTACTCCTTGTGGACTTGATTAGTGCCGTTTAAGTGATGCTTCACGTACAAACTCGGCCAAGAGAAAGATCTCACACAGCCTTAGCTCCAGAAACACCATCTCTCGGAGGAGACAGCACAGCTAGTCTGACTTACTTTAGAACCCGTATATCACAGTCGCCCCATGGATGACTACAAGAAGTACCTTGCTGAGAACATCCTCAGCGAGGACAAGGTGGTAAGGTCTAGATGACATGTCAAGGCGACCACGGGCTAACTCAGGAAAAGATCACTTACCGCTTCCTCAGCAGGGCCCTCAAAGTACATGTCAATACAGCAAAACAGTACGTGTGTCCTATCGAGTGGATTACAAAGTGTATTTGCGCTTATCAAACCCCAGGATGCTTTATGACTTTCACAAGTGGCAGAATAGCAAGCGCCCTGGATCCGTATATGCTACCTACTTAGTCTACGGCACTAAGAAGGACCAGCACACGAGCTCTCAGCTGCAACCGAGTCAAGATGGCGACGTTGATATGATGAGCTCAATACCGGAGCCCGAAGAGGACGACGATGTGGTCCCAGTCCAGACACTCTCACTTGTCCCGGAGGACGATCTCAAAGGCAGGCGAGCTCTCTGCCCATGATTGAAAACGTGATGACTAACGTCCAGCCAGATGCTCTGGAAGCATATGAAGGAGTGAAATCCATTCACGTTTATAGTATCGGGCCTCACCCGGCAAAGGACATGGCTCTTCTATACGACGCCGCCCGACAGGTGGGGACGCTGTCGACATCAGGAGATGCCCCTTCCGATCTCAGAATTTACGGCACCATCACCAACGCGAGGGTACGCCGACGAGAAAGGAAAGGGGCAGGGCAAAGGCTCGCAGCTGCACCTCCAGCTACATCTGGGACCGCCCTACCCAAATTCGAGGCAAAACCGACCGCCAAACCGGGCACAGCAGAGAGCAAGGTTAAGGAAGAGACCAAGGAGGCTCAGAATGCTTCGGCAATCGTTCCGTCAGCATCGGCACCCTCGGCAGGTGGCAAGAAACCTACGGCATCACTCCAACGCGGTGGGTCAGGCGGCCTCATGGCAGCCTTCGCCAGAGGCGCTGCCGCAAAGGCAAAGAAGGCAGAGTCGCAACCTGCCACACCGAGCGGAGACGAGTCTGGCGTGCATCCGCTATCTGACGATGACGAGGATGACTCTGCCGTGCTACCGAAGCCCAAAGCTCCGGACGCCGCGACTGCCAAGAGCAGGGCACAACAGACAAGAGAGCAGTTGCAAAGGATGATGGAGCAAGAAGACGAGGAAGAAGAGGTCGTGGAGAAGGAAGATACGCCAATGGAGGAGCCAGAGGAGGAGGAAGCTGTGCCGGAGCCGGAGAAGGAGGAGCCGGCAGAGATTGTTGCTGCGTCGGGCGATGGGCGGCGCAGGGGCAAGCGAAAGGTCATGAAGCCCAGGCGATTCCTCGACGAGGAAGGTAACATGGGTGAGTCGAACAAAATAGCACATGAACGGCGATGTGTTAGCTGACACTTCCCTTACACAGTTACTGTTCGAGAGCCGGTGTGGGAGGAGTTCTCAGAAGACGAGGCTCCTGCGCCGGTCGCTCAGAAACAGAAGCCAGCAAGCTCGGCACCAGCCGTCAAAGGCAAGAAGGCCGGCCAAAAGGGTCAAGGAAGTATCATGTCTTTCTTCAACAAGAAGACATGAGAACGCTGGTGACTTTCCAGTGCTGCCGGTAGTGGCAGCTCGTCTCCATTGACAAAGTTAAGGCTATATACGTCATCCGCCGCCAAAGGACAGCAAGGGTCAGCTTGCACTACCGCGTGAAAGTCCATGGTATTCCGAGCGTCTCATTACACCAGGACTTGCCTGACTAGAGCGCCAAGATCTGTGCTAGATTAATCATACTATGGTCAGATTCTCAGGTTCTCTATCTTCAAACCATTCTACATCCCAGATATCTGCAATCCCAATCCGTCTACACTTGCCCGAGTCCGAAACGAGAGCCAGAGAGCGGTAAACACTTCGTTTCTTGCTCCAGGACCTCATATCATCGTTTGGGTTGTCATAATTTTAGAAGGGCGTCTTCATCCTTCCTATTGTCTCATGCGTAGTAAACGAATCGGCTCTGATCGATTCAACGCTCTCGTCCTCTGATGCGAATAACATTTCGTTGTATGCTGACACACGGTCTGCCACCGAAATTGGGTAGTCGGTGAGGTTGACCAGAGGAATGCATAGAATTGGGCGGTCATCTGGGCAGTACGCTCCGTCAAGGCGAATCACGCCAACTACTAGGCCTGTATCTGTGCCAATTAAGCCCTGCCAATCATCCCAATCATCCTTGGACGGCTCTTCATAACTCGCGTTGAAGAATGACTGTTTCGATAATCCATCCCCGGACTTGGAGGGAGGCGGCTTTGAGTCTCCCAGGGGGATCGTTCCTGTGTGGTTCGCACAAGGCCTTCTCCACGGAAAATGACGACAACAGAGTTGTGTTGCCCGATTTACTATAACGGTCATGTCTCAGAAACCTGACAGACCCCGTAAATACCGAAGCCCAAGACCAGGTGGGCGCGATCCATTCCTTGACGAGTTGAGTGCTACCAGGCTCGAGGTTGCTGGGCTTACTGGGCTGCCACAAGAGACCGAGTGCAAGATCTGTCTTCCACAACCCTGCCAGATACGTGTCAGGAATTCCAACATTGATAAACAAATTCCTATCGACAAGGGGGTGATGGGAGATGAAGTTTGTTAAATAGAAAAGACACGACGACTGGGAAAAGTATACAGGAGTTGAGACTTATTTCGACTAGAGATACGTATGTACTGTAGAAGAGTTTCGGTTAACGTCCATCTATGCACTCGGCTGTGCTGGAGCTTGTAGATCTCCCGCTCCGGGGGTGAGCTACCCAAAAGGAAAGGACTGCCATCTACCTTGATACACACTAGGTACCGGTATGTAGTTAAAGTTCTGCCCCTCCTGCAGGCGCCACAGGGTGGAACATCACCATCAGCGCAAACGGCAGGGGTGTTTAACCACTTAACCTATATTATACTATACCCCCTTCATGTAACCTGGAATTTGTCCTCTCCGCACTGCGGAATGCCTGCACCGCGGCCACAAGTAGCGTTGCCAGGTGTTCAGGTGTTCGCTCTCCGCCATTCATCGCCAGTCGCCAGACCACAGCTTGAGCTATGAGCTTGCCCTAGAAAGTGCGTCAAAGGGCTAGCCAAGTTCGAATCTCTATCGCGCTTGCTATCGCGACTTGACAACATGGCTCGCTTACGTCCTCTACCGATCCTGGTGTCGCTGGCGCTCCTGTCAGTCAGCCTCGTTGGAGCGCAACTGGACGACGATTATGAGCAACAGGATCCCCTGGACGGTGGCTTCGACAAGGATGCTTGTCCAGACTATGCGCTCCACGCCACGTATCCGCAGTAAGTGTCCTTACGCTTGCTCGCCTGTCGTGATGCTCGTATGCTAACTGCCCGTCTTAGTCACCCCCTCAGCAAGGGCCCTCTCGCTCTGCCGTACCAGCGACCGCACCCCAAGTGCCGAACATTCACCTCAGATTCGATCGAGAAGGTCATCAAAGACGTGACCAGCCGCATGAAGGACCCCGACCTCGCCCGTCTCTTCGAGAACACCTTCCCTTCCACCACAGACACAACCGTCAAGTGGCACACCGACGGCACCGAGACCGACGACTTGGCTAATAGTAAAAACAAGAACAAGAAGAAGAAGAAGAAGCAGAAGAGACCCAACGGCAAACAATACCACCCGGGCACCGACCCAGACGAGTATCCCTCCGCCTCAGACGAGGACAGGTGGACCGGCCCACAGTCCTTCATAATAACAGGCGATATTATCGCCTCGTGGCTGCGCGACAGCACCAACCAACTGCGCCCCTATCAGCCTCTGGCCAAGTCCGACAAGAGCATATACAACCTCATACTGGGCGCCATCAACACGCAGGCCGAATATGTCATCGAATCGCCCTACTGCAACGCCTTCCAGCCGCCCCCGCCCTCGGGCCTGCGGCCCACGGCCAACGGCCAGGACGACATCGTCCACCCCGCCTACGAGCCCGGGTCCGTGTTCGAGTGCAAGTACGAGCTGGACAGCCTGGCCCACTTCCTGGCGCTGGCCAACGAGTTCGCCGAGGCGACGGGCAAGGCCGAGTTCCTGCAGGGCGGCGGCCGGTGGAGGACCGCGCTCCAGACGGTGCTGCGGGTGCTGGACGAGCAGAGCCGCGGCACGTTCGAGCCCGAGACGGGCCGGTACAGGCGCAACGAGTACACCTTCCAGCGCAGCACCAACACGGGCACCGAGACGCTCAGCCTGATGGGCGTGGGCAACCCGCTCGCCGACGGCACGGGCCTGGTGCGGTCCGCGTTCAGGCCGAGCGACGACGCGACGATACTGGGCTTCTTCATCCCCGCCAACGCCATGATGGCCGTCGAGCTGCGGCGGACGGCGAAGATCCTCCGCAATACCGGCGAGAAGGAGGACGTCGTCCTCGCCGACGAGCTGGACGGCTGGAGCCAGCGCATCACCGACGGAATCTGGGAGTACGGCGTCGTGAAGCACAGGGAGTACGGGGACGTGTTCGCGTACGAGGTCGACGGGTACGGGAGCCACATCTTGATGGACGACGCGAACTACCCCAGCCTGCTGGCGCTGCCGCTTATGGGGTTCGTGGGCAGGGATGATCCCACGTATCGCAACACGAGGAAGATGTTGCTGGCGAAGGCGAGCAATCCGTATTACCTCACAGGGCGAGAGTTTAGGGGCATTGGAGGTAAGTCTACTTTACGGTCTCCTGTTGCGAGGTTTCAATGGGGAGCGAATTTGCTGACGATGATGCTACAGGACCGCATATCGGACTCCAGAACGCGTGGCCGATGAGTCTGCTCATACAGGCGCAGACGTCAGACAACGATACCGAGATCTCCGAGTGTCTAGATTTGGTGCTAAGTGTGAGCCATTTGGGCCTTATACACGAGAGCGTGGACGTCAATATGGCCGTGTCGTATACCAGTGAGTGTCTGCTGCCGTGGCTTGCTAAGGATTTTAAAACTGACAGAGTCACATAGGGAGCTGGTTCGCGTGGGCTAACGGGGTGTTTGCCGACACCATATTGGATCTGGCCAAGCGGAAGCCTCACCTCATCTTCCGCGCCGCAAAGCCATATGAGTTATAGCATAGCTCGAGAAGTCGTGACGGCAGCATCACTTAGAGTGTAACGCTTGCTTTTCTACGGGTCTCCTTGGAGGTCATCCTGATCTGTTCTCCATGCATGCAAGAGCGATTTCCGGCATCTCACACGTATATGTACGACTTATGGTTTGCGATTCTGGCAATAATGAAAGGAACGAGTCGAAGAATAGGCACGAGCAACTAGATACGTTCTCAACACAGTACGGATTATGAGTAAAATTGACGGTAATGAGAGGCTCAATTTCTAAGACTAAGAACGGTATCGAACGCTAGGATCTAACAAGCAACAGCCGGACAAAAGAACAATGAAAATTCCTCGCAAAGCAGCTCAAGCACTCTCGGTAGGCCCCTCAGGCAAGTGAGTAGCAGCAATGTTACACTGGCGGAAGAGCCTGACCTCGTCCTCGGCGAAGGCGCCGACGACAGAGTGCAGCACGCCGCGGTTATGGAACAGCACCAGGTCGCCCTCCTCCCAGTCATGGGCGTACACCTTGGGCGGGGCGATGCCTGGCCTCTGCAGGCGGTACACGATCTCCCGCACCTCGGCGAGGTCGTCGATGACGGTCCCGTCGGCGAGGTGCAGCTTCCTGACGGCGGAGGGGTGGACCTGCAGCGCGAGCTTGCCCGTGACCGGGTTGCGCCAGCACATGGGCAGGATCTGGATCTTGTCCTCCTCGATGGGCGGGAGCTCGTCGAGCGGCAGCTCCTTGCCCTCGCTGATCAGGCCCAGCCCCGTGGGCCGCGAGCGCGCCGTCGACATCCAGATGTACGGGTGCGGGGCGTACTCGACCTTGGTGGAGCGCACGAAGGCCTGGTCTTCGGGCGACAGGGCGTCGTACATGGCGTTGCCGTCCACGAAGGCGGTCGTGCCCAGGGGCACGTCCAGCTCGTCGCCCGTGCCGTCGTCGTAGCGGACCGTCTGCCTGCGGCCTTTGGGCACCTGCACGGCCAGGAGGGTCGTCGCGATGGGGGGCGCGAGGCCGTACAGCGCGGCGTCAATGTGCCACCTGTAGAAGCGGGTGAAGGCGAGGTCGTCCTCGTCGGGGATGCGGGTGGCATGGAAGCTTCTGTGGTGAGGGTGGCGGAGCTGGATGTTGGTGAGCCCCTCGTAGGAGGGCACGAAGCCGTTGCCGATTACCTGCACCTGAGGCTGGTGCGGGATGGTCTTGAGGTCCGGGTGCAGGATCGAGCGCTTCGCATCGATGGTCGCGCCGTGGCCGTAGGACGTGCCGGCGGGATCAAAGCGGCGGGTAAGCTCATATTGGGCCCGTGGGGTGACGTGAGACTGGCCCTTGAATACCAGAACTTGGTGCGTGAAGAGGGCATCGCGAATGGTAGCGAAGTCATCGTCTAGATAGGGTGTTAGTTGGGGTCGAGATGGGGAAGTGCTTAACTTACGAGGAGGTTACCGATTTCACGGGTGCTCTCCCTTGTTTTGACGTGTTTTTTGAAAACAACCGTACAAGGTTTCTCCTACGGGGTTTTCTCACCTGTGAGGTTCTCAATGTCTACATTGGAGACTACGGCTCCGAAGTTGAACTGGGCGTTCTTTGGCGCCTCGAGGGGCTTGATGGTGATGGGCTGCTGCGTGGCCGAAGGCATTTTGAGTGTCTTTGTGTGTCTGTCTGAAGTAAGAGGAATATTCAAGAAATCGAAGAAGAAGTCTGTGTCTTGAAGTGATTCTTGTGCTTTGTTGTTCAGAACGAAGAAAAACATGGCTCAGCACTGGAGACGGGATATACTTATAGATATATGTGCTCCTCGATTGACGTTGCATTTCACTCGGGGCCGGCCGATGGGGCGGATGCAGCGGCGGCGAGGGTAGCGCCGGGATCCACTTCCAGAATCTCCGCGGCTGACTGTGTCGCTCAGGCTTAGCCCGCCGGTTGACGAAGGAGAAAAGACGAGGCCATATCTAAGGTGGCTTATACACGTGTACGTGCATGATAAGCAAAGATAAGTGCGGTAATTATGACTATCAACCTTGGATAACTCGCCGTCCATAAGAGTGATCTTCGTGATGAGTCGATATTCTACAAAGCAGTCAGATACACGTGATAACCTTGCTGATTGCTGACTGGGTGAGCACATAAGTCTGATATCACGGTTAAAGTTCAAACGTCCACGGGTAGCAGCAATCTTGCTTGCTTAGGAGTCTAGACACCGAACATTCAAGCCTACTCCGTCATCCATTGTCTCAACACGAATGGTCTAATCCAGACAAATAGGAATATACAGTGTTGTACACATGATGAGTCTACATCAAGCCGACGAGCGTCACCCCTCTCTGTCTCCACAGCCGTCATACGATGCAAACCCCGAGAGTGACTCTATGCCCTCGGGGCCTCCTTAGGTGCCTCATTTGGCAGTGTGGAAGGGTCAACCGTCGCGGCAGGGTCAGCCTTCTTCCCACCTTGCTGCAGCGACTCCGGAACCTCACCAGCCCTCAGCTTTTCGAACTCTTCCTGAGAGACTTCTTCCACCGGCTCCTCCTCCACCAGGAATTCATGAGGAGTGTAGACCTGACCTTCACCGCTGAGGTTGATCTCAGGGTCCTCTTTAGCCAGCTCGACCGCGTCTTCCCAGAGGTAATATCGCTCGGTCAAGACGTGCCTGATGGACTTCATCGTCTTGACAATCTGTCGCAAACAACCAAAATGAGTCAGCATCGCCTTTTACGTGAACCAAACATAAAGTTCCTGTAGTAAGCAGAAAAGAAAGTGAAAGACAAACCTCATCATCCCGGCCACCCTCCTCGGCCATGCCAAATCCGTACTTCCCCTTCTCCCTCTCCCACGCCATGGTCGCGATCCGGTTCCTCTCCTTGCAGCACACCCACCAGAGCGAGTGCAGGTCGTCCCAGCTCTTGGCCCGTAGCTCCTCCGCCGTCCACGCCCGGCCGTGCTGGCCCGTCTCCAGCGCCGAGCGCACCACCAGCTCCCTGTCGTAGAAGAACTCCCACAGCCCGTGGTCCGGGTCCGTCTCCCGCTTGGGCACCTCGGCCCGCGGCACTGGTATGGGAAGCGGCTCGTCCGACACCGACAGGCGCCAGCGCGGGCCGGTGCGGCGCATGCTGGACTCGCCGCGGTGTTTGTTGTTGTCGCGCGTCTTGCGGGCGCCCGGGTAGACGTGCCTTCGGCGTAGTGAGGAGGAGGTCGAGAAGAGGGCGGGTGAGGAGGAGGAGGACGGTATCCGCTGGAACTGCTGTGGTTGCTGGTGTTGTAGGAAGAGCGGTACGGAGATGGAGGATAGCGCCGGTCGATTACTGGGTTGTAGGAGACCTGCCGCGGCCATTAAAGGCCGCAGAGCTCTGGAGGTTGCCATTTGACGTTGAGTGGAGGCAGAACACTTTCCTCGTTATATGGAAAGTAATCGCCTGGGAGCTCCAAGGTTTGTTCAATTCCGATATGCAGTTTGTCCCTAGGAAATTTTGGATGGTCCATGCTTCACAACGCCGGGGATTGGAGGCCAAAGTGGGTCTCAGGTTTATCCGAACTTCAACCTCATCTGTGGCTTCGTCTAATTGTGGCTTTACCTTTAACTTGTCAAGGTCAAACCAAAACTCAAGTACACCTTCAGGATAGGGAAAGACATTGTTTCGCAGGTGTGTAAGCTGGCTGCACACTTGCCCAAGGCCACCAGTTTACTGATATCTTCTAGACAATGAGTACCACCACCTCATGATTGGGCCTTGTCGCATATCATGTCACTCTGGCAGTAAGACTCCTCCTGCCTCCGTCTGGCAACCCATTGGAATGGTCAGACTGACATGCTCGACAGATCCTACCGTAACCTCCCCACCCTCGCCCGCCTCGGCGTTGGAGGTGGCCTCTTAGCCTGGGGCGTCGTTGGACTCTATCTCTCTGACAGAGCTGAGGAAAAGTTCGGCTTCACTCCGACCGAGGCAGACAAGGCTGCCCTCGACAGGTTGACGCCTAAGATTCATGTTGTAGAGAGAGAACAGGACAGATAGTGGCGTTGCCCAATCTAGATATTGTCTGCCACCATCAGTACGCAAGACTGTACGAGAGCCTGCCCGTGTTGTGAGGATGTTTTGAGCGTACACAGAGAGAGGCCAAGGCGCTCGAAACCCGAGGCAGCATTCCAATCAAGGTGCACTGGCAACAACTACTTGTCGATTTCACGGTCTTGTCACGGAGGAGAATGGTATCATCATGTCACAAGAAGATGCATCCATTGCGACTGCACCTAACCACCATATAGTCACAATCTCCCCAAAACATAAAGTAGCGATGCCCACACCCTCAGTTTTTCTATGTTCAACGTTCAACACGAGACAACAAAACAGTCTAAACGATCCATAAGGTCTAATCATCCTCGATACCTCGTAATGCAAGCAAGTATACCGCCGTTTTACCACTCTCGGGAAATTGAGTCCCAGCTTTTTGTAGTGCGGAAGGAGTTGCGACCCTCCCGGCGGAGAAAGTAAGGAAATAACAGGGTAAACACAGTACAAAAAATAGCAAAAACAGCCTCCCAAGCAAGACACAAACGCCATGTCGATGCGAGGTGAACGTTCCCCGAGCTGTAAAAAGATTCACAAGATGCCGCCGTTGCCATTGCCCATTTCCGTCTTGACGGACACTCCTTCCGGTGATTCCACCACCTTGTGCATCGGCTTGAACAGTTGTGCCATGTCAAGCGTCAGATCTCCCGTCCCAAAATCCCTGTCTATCTCCCCCACAGATCCCAATTCCTCGCCCCGTTGGGCAGCGTCTGTCATGACCCAATCCCTAACCGACTTTAAGATGTGGATGACGCGCACAAACCGCTGGTCCGGCGGCATGTGCAAGTCCGCGGAGGTAGTGTTCTTCAATAAATATGTTGCCAACCAGTAGAAATGAATTGCGTCTCTCGAAAATCCGTAGCGCCGGGGATTGACGTTGGCCGAAGGTGGATGCTGGGTCGCCATGTCCATGTCCCAGTTTGACTTGAACTTTTCCAAAGCCGTCATGAACGTCTTCATCGTAGGGCCGTCCAGCAACTGGCTGTTTACACCGACAGGCGTCGCTCGTCCACTGTTGTTCGCCGACCCAGGAGTCTGAGTCCCCACAATCCAATCATTCTGCGGCAGCGGTGTGTTTGACCTGTTCATCAGAGCAGCACTACCATCTAGTTGAACGCGCCTCAACATAGCTAGCAATGCGTGGATGAGAACGAACTTCCCATACAGGTTGGTTGTGCCTGGCTGAATCTGGTATGAGTTGTGCAAGAGGGCTTTCAGGACAAGGTGCATCTCAGGTTGCTTGCACTTCCTAGTCCCGTCGGGGTTCCGTTGCTCTGCAAGTCGCGGACCATAGAGACCAAGGGCTTCTCCGCAAGCCGTAGCAGTCGGAGCATCCCAAGCAGCATCATCACACGGCAGGGGCAGCTGCAGTTCGAGTGCGTCGAACTCTGGGCCTGTGTTGAAGTAAAGTCCAAGGGCTGCATCGCACAAAAATATCGCATACATGACCCGTATGCGCTTTTCCTGCTCGATCCATGTGCCCCAGTCAAAGTTGCCTGGGTCGAAGTTTGCGATCGAGAAATTTGGTTGATGAAGAATACTATAGAGAGACTGATCGCGTGGCACACGAAGCAAACCCGCCTTACGCGCCAACCTAGCAAGCAAGGGGAACGTCCGGCGAGCCTTGTCTCGCTGCATCGGTGAGCTTTGCCACATGGAAAGGATATGGAAGAGAACGATTGCTTGGAGTTCTTCCAGATCTTGCGATTTGGGCCCAAAGAACTGATAATCGTGCCTAGGGCCGGGTTGCACGGGTTCCGAAAGTGATGCAAAGATCCGCGATGAAGATTCTAAAGCTGGCCTGAGATAGTCGATCATCTCGCGCACGTTAGCACTAGGAACTCGATCGGAATAGCAAGCGCCGACGCAGCACATGCAAGCCAGGAGGCCGACATATGCATCCATGATACGGAATGTGGGAATATGAAGCACGCCGAAGTGCACGTGAAAATGCGTATACTTCTCCAAGAAGTCTTTGACATTGTCAGGTTGGAAGAATATATTCAGGGCAGTGGTCGATTGGTTGATGATATTGCTGCCTTGCGGGATAAAGAAGTTGAGGATCTGGGTAGATAATTGTTGATAGGGATGCTGGGAGGATGGCGGCACCCCCCAGTCAGGGAAGAGGGTGGAAGCGGCGGAATCGGTACCGGGAAGCGCGCCCGCTCGAGCGGGATCGGCATTAGGGTCTTGCTTGACCATTACGGTCTGCGTCTGTCCGACGTTAGGAAGGAACGAAGTGCCGTAGGGATTGTGCGCACCAGCTTGGAACATTTGAGCCCAATCCATGTTCGACTGTTGGGTCGAGTTTGCTCCTCCAAACATGGGCATCCCGTTCTGCGCGGGGGGCATGCTGTAGTTCGCCAACTGCGGGTTGATGTTGTTGGAGACATCGCCGTTGTACGACTGCTCGTAGCTGCCCGGGCGGGTAGAGCCGCCAATGACTGAGCCGGTCATGCTTCTTCTATCGCGGTTGGCGTCATCAATTCTGTTGATGCTGCTGGCTCTCGAGAGCTGACTCTGGTCGTTTGCGATGTTGTTCATGCCATCGTTGGCAGGGATGAGCCCGAACGGAACCATGCCATCAGCGGACTGCATGTTACCCATACCGTTCAAGTGGCCACCGTCGCCCTCGGGCTTAACCTGCTGCTGCTGCTGTTGTTGCTGCTGCTGTTGCTGCTGGGCATTTTTCTTGACATGAGACTGGGGGTGCGACAGATGGCTCGCACCGGTCGGGTTGCCGCGGCGAATCGAACACTTCTGAAAGTGTCGTTTCAAGATATCACTGCGGGAGAACGTATCGTGACACAAGAAGCACATGTAGGGACGATCACCGGTGTCTGCAATCTTTGTCAAAAGACACGATCAAAAAGAAAGGAAACTGGACTTACGTCTAAGTAGATGGCGCTTCAAATGCTTTGCATGAAGGTACGTCTTAGTGCAATGAGGACAAGGGAACTTCCCGTCGGCGTCCTTCTGGGGGATCTGAGTCTTCGTGGCGCCAGTTCCGGCAGCTGGCGCAGGGGGACGCCCCGGAGCACTGGGAAGCACACCCCTTCGGCCTTGAGAGCCAACCACATGAGTCGGCTGCTCTCCGTCAGGCGGGAGCATCGACGGCTGCGGCATGAGAGGGCTCTGTCCGTAGGGAGAGTTCATGCCAGGCTGAGGCATCTGGCCGGCAGCAGGCATGGGCCGGAGAACTGGCGGCACACGCCCGCCCGGAGACGGCGCAGGAGCAATGGGCTGAGGATGGACAGCCGCAGTGGTAGTCTGGGGCATCATGGCCGACGTGGCCGGATAGGCCTGCTGCTGCTGTTGCTGCTGCTGGTACGGGTTGTTCGGCATCATCTGATAGCCGCCACGGCCGGCGCTTTGCCCAGGGGGTGGAGGAGGGTAAGAGGCCATGTTGTTCGGAGCACCTGGGGTGTTGGGCGTTGCTGGAGTTCTCGGGCTATGCTGATAACCTCCGTATCCGTTTTGCATAACAGGATGGCTCGGCTGAAGAGGCGGTAGCTGGTGCTGGAGCTGATGCGGCGCAATCGCGGAAGCTGAAGGATACGAGGCAGTTGATGAAGTGTTTACAACATTCGCCGAATAGTGAGGACCGTCCATAATCCGTCTCGATAACAACCCAATATGTTATAATTGCAGAAACACCATCCGTCTAGAGCTGCGGTTGGCGATTCTGCTTTTTCTCGAAGACGTCTGTCTCTTGCTGATGACAAACGACCCTAGAGGGGGAAAAAGTGGGTGGCAAGGGAAGGTGGTGAAAATTCGAAAGCACGACGCGTTATTGATCGTTGCACAGTAGTCGGTGTCGACACGAAAAGAAGCGGCGTTTTCTCTGTTATGCGAACTCGAGACCCCTCAATAAGTCGACGACTTGAAAAAGCTTCCGGCAGACCCGTGTCTCAACGTGTCAAAGTGATGCTGTTTTGCTATTGCACTCGTCGGATCTTGAGCTTGCGACGACGTTGCGGGCCAAGCGGTTCGTTCCTAGAACCAACAAACAACACGAGGATCTGTCCAGAGTGGAGAAAATAGGGCAGGGCGGATGAATGAGGCTCAAAAAGGCCAAAGGTTGTGGTGGGTGGAGAGTCTTGATAGATGGGAGGTCGAAGTGGGGACCGCTGGCTTTTCTGTGCAGCGGCTTCCTTTTATTTTCGGGGAAGCTGTCAGGTACTGCGTACTCCCAAGTCAGACGAGGCGATGGTGGAGTTGGCAGAGGGAAAGAAGGGAAAAAGAGAAGGGAAAAGGTGGGTTGCTTTCCAATGCTGGGTGTGAGCAGGGGTTTGAAAACGAAAAGTGGGTGTGGGTGGGTCCGGAAAGGTGGGTAAAATGAAAATTATGATGAACCTACGTACCTTTCTCGACACGCCGCAAAAAACGCGGTGTACCTCGGGGCACCGGAGTGGGTACCTTCCAGATCCGGTGGTGATGACTGGAAACGGTGACCGTGTTTGTCGAACACGATACTAGGTCACTGCGTACTCACTTAGAGAACACACGTGCTTCTTCAGATGACGCGGTGCCTGGTTTCCTTTAGGTCCTGTCGCTTTCCTGATGGGAAGATGGCCGTGATGGACAGATAGTCGAGGGTTGGTGCTGCCTCAGGGAAGGGTAATGAGGGGAAAAGCGGGAAGTGTTGTGAGTTAAAGATGGAAAGAGGGCGAGTGAGATGGGCTCAGATGTAGGTAATCTATCCAAATGTGTAGGAGCGACCAGTGAGAGTTAGGCAAGTCATTCCAGTTACGATCAGCACTGGAAATAACAGTGAATGGCCAACTTTTATCATGCCGGGAATTGGCATGCGAGGTAAGGTACCCAAGGTACCTGAGTAGCATGTTCCCCCTCCGCCAGACGTTTCCATGCTCTACCGGCCTATCGCTGAAAACGTCAAGCCTACTATGGTAGAAACTCCTACAGGTCATATGAACGGACTCGTGCGGTCGTTTTCAAAGTTCACTTGAGGCACTGATATGGCCTCCACATCAAAGAGAGTGAAGATCGCTCATGCTCCAGAAGCGACCAGCAGTTCAGCTCATGTAGGCATTGGATAGAGTGCCACCTTTGGGGCCTAAAGCGAGAAGCATACCTGAGGCTTGCAAAACAAGGGGCTTTGGTGTCAAGGAACGTTACGTACGCGCTCAAATCCCGCCTCTGACACCATCGATGCAGCCAGGTACATGTAGGCAAGACACAGGCAAGTCCAAGAGCTCCAGACTCCCTGAGATACGCAGCAAACGACGTAGCAAGAGGCATCTGCATATCATCAATATTCCTTCTCTGTTGTCGTCTCGTTGGTGTGGTCGTGCGCGTCTGACAATGTTGGCCACACGAACTTATTAGCGCGCGTATGACCTTCAATGGCTCCGTAATTCGGCGGGTCTAGATGTTGTCGGTGATCACGAGCAGTCAAGGCATGGACAAGTCTACTACCATAGTGTGATCCTCTTGCTGTCTAGGTGTCTAAGCTGCGGGCAGTAGAGACTCTTGAGGTTGTTCCGCCGAGTGTGCGCCTCGGCTGGGTAAACAGGACCTTTAGGGAAATACAGCGTACCTTAACATCACTCTGTAGAGAGGTACCCTACCTTAGGTAGAGTAAGGTACCTTACGTACCAGACTTTGTGTCTACCGTTTTGAGAATGATTGACTTCAAGGTTCCGAGAGATACTCCGGAAATTCTCTCTGCGTATGATAATCAGGGATGTTCGAACAGCGGTGGTGACCACCACAAGCATGTCAGAGGCTGGAAAGCTCCGTTAGCGTTCAAGAGCCTAACTGTTAAGGCAGAAAAAGTCGGGTTTCCATTTGCGTCGATTCCAATAAATTCCGGTGGCTGGCTACTAGCAGTATGAATCGCCCGTGCGAAGCAAAAGCCAGACCTGAATCAGATTCATCCCCTCGCTGCATCAGGTTCCGTGCTCTATTGATGCAGTTCGATGCAAGCTGAAATGTCGGTCTTGGGCACAAACATAATGTTTGCCTGATATGGCTGTCGTTGATGGCTTGTCCCTCTTGGCTGCGCGTCGGATGAACTGGCACTGAGCGTCCAGTCAATGAATCATACATGCCGGAGTTCATAGCCGGGACACGAGTGGTTGGGTGTGATGATGTGCGGCATCCGCGAGTCAAGCGGGCAGCGAAACAAGGCCAAAACACCAATCCCATCCTTACCGCTCTGCGCCTCTGCGTCTCGGCCTTTCTTGCTCGCGCAGCGGTCAAATAAGCAGTCGATCCCGGCACAGACGGTGATGCATGGCCGTAATTCCGCGCAATCGAGCGACGAAATAGAAGAAAGAGCGACTGTGTCTCTCTAACGGAAACAGGGGACTCGCGGATGTCGCCTGCTTACCCACGTACCTAAGTATCAAGTACCTGAGGTTATTCAATCGGTAAATTGTCGCCCAGCTTCCACAAAGAGAATGGATGACGACAACTTTGTGTCAGACGCTACAAATATTCTTAAAAGTCTTTGGTACCAGTAAAGACTCGATAAGATCCTAAAGGTTGTCGGTAAGTACATCATCGGATGCCTTGTTGTCAATGCAGAGGAACATGCGATGAACTGTCTCCATAGAATCAATTTTCTAGAAGCTTAGAATTGCCATTCTTTTAAAATTCCATAACCGACCCATATGCACGATGACGGGTGCGGTAAAGTTATCCCACCTTTCCCGCTGTCCATCTTATGCTGGTCTGCATCTGGCGGCAGGAGGAGGAGTGGGCTCTCTCCAGGGTGTCAAGAACGGTTTGCGTGGAGTGCTCCCGTGGTCGATCTCAGAGAGCTGAGGCTCTAAGAGGGGCTCGCTCATCGTGAAATCCACACAACCAACGCTTCTGTGCAACATTTGAAGCATGGTTAATTGGAGTCACAATGAGGGGCACGCCTCCACAGTCCGCTACATATGTGTATATATATCTATCGCCTTTGCTCCTCTCTCATATACATGGTGTTGAACATGTAATCCGTCACCCGCTATTTGAAGTGTGACCCTTGCTGCGATTTCTCGCTCGAAGCGTGCGCAACACATGAAAAGACTTTTTCAATGGCTTCCACACCCGACGGCAGTATTCAACCGGGCATCTGATGATTAAGCCATGACTGACGGTCAGGAATTCCCGAAAGCAGCAGTGAACATGGGCAGACTGCGACGTCATGTCCGGGCAGCCTGCGACTTAACTCAGACATCTCAATTTCAACGATGATTCCGGCTTCCAGGTTTTCTCGCCGACTTCGGTCGGAACACCCGATACGATCCTCGGCTTTCGCGTCTGCCTTCCTCATCACCACCACTTCAAGAGCGGTCGGATCGGGATGTGAATGGTAAATTCCGCAAAGCGAAGGACTTTTCGTCGTCTGCGTCGGCACTAATACGGGACATCATTACGTGCTCAAACGGAAGACACGTCCGAAAGAAGGCAGCATTTCCGTCCTTAAACCCGTAATGTATGCCGGATCAACCTTTTTTAAAGTTTCCTTAGTCTATGTTTTGTGGCGTTTTCATGTACCACAATACCTCCAAGCTAAGGTACCTGTTGTTACAGGTGGGGCCATTTGGCCGCTTGGCAAGCAAATTTGCCCAATTTCTGAATCAACTGTGTCGCAACCAGATCATTATCCAGAGAGACAGAACGATTGGACGTCAGCATGCATCTACTACTCAGGCAAGACGAACCGAATTTTCTCATTTTTCGTCGCGGGCACGCTTTCTAACACCATTGCATCATCTTTGCACTGTGGTGGCCCGAGATTCGTCCGAGAGGAGCTAGCGAAGAGTTGGTAATCCCTGTCTTTGTTCACAATCCAGATGGATGGCAGATGCATTCTTGCAATTGGTTTCTTAACGCTTAAGCCTGATCTAACCTTGGATCAAGAGCGATGAGAAACTGCACTCGAGCAAGGATAGTGCCAAGTCTGGTCATTAGTCAAGGTGGGAAAGGATTTTTCTTTCCCCCCGCGGACAGACATGACACTTTCGTCCAGAGCCCAGCTGGCCTCGACAAACGCAAACAAGAGCGATGACCGGAAGTTCTCGTCATACCGACCCAACCTCGGTCCAAATGTCCCGAACATGCCCTAACTGCGTATGCACAGTAGGTTCATCATTCCTGACCTCCCACACTACACCAGTCAGAGATCAGCAAGCCCTGTCGATTAAGTTGGACGCCCTCATTCACATATAGGATTGGCAGGTGTTTAACGCGCGCGCTCGTTGCTTCGGAACACTCGAGCTCATCTCGAGTGTACTTCGCGTCATGGCCCAGTAGCGCCACGGTCGACTAGGGGTCCTTCAGGACGACCGTTTTTGACCGGCAAAGACTGTCTCATTCTGGAATCAGATATGCGCGACATCCATGATTCAGAAATGATCCGGGGTTGACGCGTTTGTTGGTCCTAATTTCGGTGTCTCTGATGCTCGACGTTGGAACGAGCAAAATGCAGGCTCCGCTTGCCTCGTGGCAGATCCTGGCTTGTGACGGCGGCACAGCTCGAAATGGAAAACCGTCGTGGATTGTGGCTGGACGATCCACCAACCCACCAAGATTCGGGTCTGTGCCTCGGTCTGAGGGACCGGGAACTACTCTCGCTTAGCCCCCAACGAGTACCCAGTGCACCCCATGTGGACCTTTTACCTCTTCATCCTTCTCGAAACATACTACAGTAACATGGATTGTGCCCACGAATGTGTATCAGAAACAATTGCCTGTGCGAGACTCACGTCCTTGGCCCAGACCCTTGTTATAAAATCACTCACAATCACGTACTACAGTATCTCGGTCTTCAAGGGGTGTTGAGCGCAGGCTATCTTTCGTGTGCATCGCAAGCTAGCTCGACCACGGACAGGCGCTTGTAAGGTTCTATGGCATCCTTTATGACCTATCAGTCCTATCTGGCTCCTTTCAGTTTTGGGAAATTCACATGAACTCCGGTCTATTGCTACTGGTCCAGCGTCGCTATGCTTGGCCGATCTTATTTTCCTGAACTGTCCTCAAGATTCCAACGAGAACCAGGTTGCAGTACTACATACCGTGCTCAGTGTTTAGCGTCAATATCATCCGTGGCAACTGGCAACTTTGCCAACCGGTGCTTCCGAAAGTCTCACCGGGCTGGTACCAGCCTGTTGGATTGCAATACGTATTGATCAGTATTCGCCGGATAAGAATTAGGGCCCTTCCTATTGCCTCAGTTGCGCAAAGCCGAGCCACCAGGGCGTCTGTGGTAGGATTATGCACGTCGGAATGAATACATGACAGCTTAGGCGATCATACTACGAGACGACCAAACGATTTGAGTAAGGCGTCCAATTACTAATTGGATGCACACTCAACACCAGGAGCCAGGTATCTTGGTCTAGATCACGTCGCTAGCATGCGTAGTTCTACTATGTGCCACTAGGTTGTGACGAACAGTGCACAGAAGAGAGACATCTCCTTCCATTCAGCAGTCAAATGCAGTACTCCATACCACAATAGTCAATACGATGCATAGCACTTGTCCTGCGAGTGCCGCCGGACTGGGCCATTAGCGTCTCGATAGGTTCACGATGGAGGATAGACGGGCACCATAGGACTGACTCCGCACTCCGGCCCCCTTCAGATAATAAGCCCGATCATAGTGCATTGGCTTCCGTTTAATATAACGAACGTTTGCCCACATGGCTGGACCCGGAAAAGCGACCGAGGCCAAGCACGAGCACATATCTTTGAGACTGGGCAAATATTACGGTTAAGCGGCTACACGGTTGGCCTGCGGGAAACACGGGGGCTGGCAGAGCCGAGCTTGGGCAAAGATCTGCCAGCAACTGAAATATTTCACTTGCATACACTGACGCGTCATTCTTGCTGCAATCGGATGGCTTGTGAAAGCCTTCGCAGTAGGTTGCGGACCAAATGGTACGTTCCGGAGAGTTCTGCACTAACCAATGAAAGTAGCATTTGCGACGACGACGGCGTATCCGACTTCAGAGACATCCCTACACAGTACGTAGGTGGTGTCTTGAAGGCACCGGAGTCTAGACCGAAGCCGCGAATCTGCGGGCAGTCACGAGGAACCATCTCTCCTTTTGCCGTCTGGCATTCCCCTTTGTTGAGGTCGTCGATCTAAGTCTACTTCGTGAGAAGGAAGGGATACGTCACGATACACACTGGGCACCACGTCGTAGAAGTCAAGTTCCGGGGAGTTGGCGTGCCCCTCAACTCTCGAGACTATCATCCTCGCCTAATAATGGCTGCCGTCGCTTAGAGGGCCCCTCTACAGATCGAGGCTTCATGGCGAAGTGGTTCTCGACTGGACCCGTCGGCGGCATCCCCAGAGCCCGGCGCTCTGGACAGTCCAGTCCGGCCCGCAAGCAAATGCTTATTATTGTATCATAGTGGCTAGTTCGCGCTTCGAGTGGAAACTATAATGGATGTTTTATATACCAAGTGCTCGGAAACGATACCACTAATCAGTATTGCAGTCGCACCTAATGGCCCCCCTTTTGACGACACTTGCTCCATCTTTCCTTTTGGGGACACCACACTGTCTATCCAAGGGAGGAAAGTTGCCATCCGCCAGGCCATCTTCCCTGACGAGACACTTCAGTAAACCTCTGGCTAAAAGATGATTATGATTTGACCCGTGTGACCGTCATAGATTACTGAACGCCCTTTGATAGCTCGAACCTTAATCTTGCCACCGCGAAAAACTTTGCCAGGCCGGGTGACCAGGAAATTCAGGCGGGCTGGTATGTCCAACACGAACTCCCGTCCCCGGCAAGGGCTACTTGGTTTTCATGACGAATGCAGCGAGCCACGTACCGAGCTCGGCCCAGCGGTACCTATCCGTCCAAAGAGACCTTGGAGTCGAGCCACCATCCGCTGGCGCGTTCCAGTTGTCAGGAAATATCTGGCACAAGAGATGCCCATGGCTTGACGCGGCGAACATGGTTTATCCACCGATGAACGCCTTGCCGTAGATTCTTGATAGATTGCATGTTTTCACCGCACTGACTTACACAGTATGTCCAATGCTAATTGCTTTACGCACAACATCTTGCCCTGAACCGCCTTTGAGCTATCATCAATGATAGACCTAAAACGAAGATGAAGAATTAGGAGAGTCGTTCGATAGTAGTATGTCACCTGCAGAGAAAGAGTCGCCTATAACTCAGTACAAACATGATGCACGCGCAGCCACGGCGGAAGAACTTGTAAATCATCAGAGAAGCAAACATATCTAAGCCGCTGAGAACTTCCCGTGTTACAACATATCTATGATACTCAACCTGTACTTCCTTTCATTTCGAGGAAGAAATATTCACAGAGCAGAGGGGCCATTAGACTTTCAGATAGGGGAGTATCACAGAATAGAAGCAATATGATGGAATATAACTATCACAGCACCTCAAAACGAACATTTACAGATGTCCTCCCCTGACAATTATACTCTCATTATCACGGGCCCTAAGGTCGTCTCGTCTATTCAATCCACGGCCTTGTTCGTGTAGTACCCAAACATGTCTAACAGTAAAAGCAGCCTCGCAATGCCACTCTCTTTCCCGGACCTCTCCTTCTTACCAGCCTCGCCCTTCGGTTCTTGACCTGTCACCGCCCTAGTCCCGCCACCACTCTTCTCGCTCATCCCTCGGCAGACTGCGATAAACACCTCGATCTTCTTCCTAAACGTCCCATAGAGCTTCAGCACCTCGTCCTCGTCTCCCCTCGCCTTTCCTCTCAACAGCTTTGCAAACCCTAGGATGCAGCCGAATACGTCTTCTACCAGGCCCATAACAGCCCTCTGACGTCGTTTAAGCAACAGTGCCGCGAGCATCTCGTCGAGAGCCTGCTCATGCCTCTCGCGGAGCCTCTCCGGACCGACGTGGCTCTTTCTGCCTTTACTCCCGGTGCCATCAGGGCTACACAGCTCTCCCTCCACACCATCCAGCCACTCCTCGAATCTAGCCCACGGTATGCCGACGGCCGTATCAAACAAATATGCCGCGAGCCGCGAGACAAACTGATGTGCCTCCGCCCGGAACCTCAACTTCAACACTACCCCGTCGCCGCCAGTCGAATGTAAAACCACGTCCCGGAACAGCTGGTCGACAACATACAGCATCCTCAGCACTCTAAGCAGAAACTTGAACACCTTGTCATACTTGAGCAGTATGACCGGCGTAAAGATCGGCAGCAGCGCAGAGGGCGGCTTATAGCTCAATCTCAAAAAGTCTAAGGCCTCCAGGCCGTCAGGGTCAATGCACATCTCGATCTCCTCCGGCGTCAGGTCGCGGACGGCGAAGGATATGTCCATTTCAGGAGGCAGTTCCCCTGCCTTCTTCCAGCGCGGCATCTCTTGTTGCTGTGGTGCGGATATCTGGAAGATAGGAGATTCGTAGCTCTCAGCCAAAACACCAATCAGTGCCAGCCGCAGCTCGGAGCTCGCGGGCGGCCAGCTGTCGCGCCCACTCAGTCGCAGACCCATCACGCCTCCCGTGAGGGCGATGCCGGACTGGCGCTCAGCGGTGTCTAGGTCTGGGTCGAACAGCGCGTGCGAGAGCCGGCTGCAAAAGAGACCATTACCGAGCAGGTGGTATTGGCGCTGGAGGTGAAGGTGGGAGCGGAGGTTGTGCGACGAGAAGAGGAGGCGGGTGCATTCCGTGTTTATGACTGTGGCTTGGGCGACAACGATGGGCCCGAAGGAGAGGCGCGGGAGAAGGGACCAGTGAGGGTTGAAGTCAGACTCGCAGGGGTTTGAGATTGAGGAATGGGAGAAGAGTTGCTCGGATAGCATCTTTTGTAAACCGTCCTCGGTCTTGTTCTGGGTGGGAATGGGCTCATCGAAAGCTTTCATCGAAGAGAGGATGTTTGCGGCGATTTGCGATTCATCCCGGCCGTAGAACTGGAAACTTGGATGCGATTCTTCTGGCGCAGCCTTTGCGGGATGACCGTCTTCCCATGTGCCTTCTTCTGTACCCCGCTGGAGAAACCGTGATAAAGCTTCTTGATACTCCCTGGCCTTCCTCTCGACTCTAGACATAGCATCCCAGTCAAACTGCCACTCTAGCTTCGGCGCCTTGCAAGCCTCTATATAGTCGGTCCGTGCAAGTCGGTGTTGAGGATGATTTGTGCGCAGGAAGCGCAAATTCCTACCCGTCTCAAAGATCTCCTGGGCTACATCCTGCGGCACGAAAGACGGCATGGCTTCCTCGTCGAGAAAGTAGTCGGGATCCTCCAGCTCGAAGCCTTGGTCATCCACCCACATCTTCTTTTCAACTTTGACGAAGCTCCTCCCGGGACCGTCCTTGGTCATCACAAGTCCTTGCTCCGGCCGGAGGCCGATCCACTCTTCGACGAAGTCGGTCCATGGCCTCGACACCATGCGTAACACCTCGCAGACAGCATGGCGAAGAAAGTCGTCCCTGTATTCGACAGAGTGAGCTTCCTCGAACAGCAACGAGATCAGCTGCTCGTCTGACCTCGACCGGGCAAGTCGTTTGATCAACCCCTGAAAGTATACTAGAGTCGAACGCACGGGTTGGATGAGTGCCTGAAGTTGCAGTAAAGACCTAACTCGCTCGGCTCGTACACCTAGCTCGGATTGGATCGTGAGAAGAAGCTTATCGATCGCGTTGGCCAAGGCCGTTCTCGCAGGGCTGGCATGGACGGCATAAATCTTTTCGACGAACGACTGGAGATACCGGGTCGACTCTCCACACTCTTTGCAAGCTCGGCTAAGACCCTCTAAGCTCTCCCCGGAGTAGCCCTGTAACTTTGTGTGCTGAATAATAGCGATGAATGCCGCCTTCTCGTCGTCCCACGCGTAAAGAAGCGAGCTCCTGCCAAGGGCTAGGAGGAGAAGACAGGCAGAATATGAGCTTGAATCGACGATATCGTACTGATCATTATCCAAGATCTTAAATGGATTGTCCTCAGCAGCAAGGAGAGCATCGAATGCAGCAGAGCTCGCTTCTGTCATGAAAGTCGCTGTTTGCTCGGCCTCGTCACCTTGGTCGAATGCAGCCCAAGTCTTGATCTCAGGTTGGGTCGTGAGGTCGTCCCCATGAAAGAGCCATACGTCGTCAGTTTCAGTTTCTGAATTCTCCAGATTTTCTACGTGTTCAGCCTCGAGCACAGGCTCGGGTTCAGGTTTGACCTCAGGCACTGGCGGTAGGTCAAGAAGTGGCGGTAACTTGAAGTAGCCATCGCTAGAAGTCTCTTCCACCACACCAAGCATATATGATGAAGGCGCTTCTAGGTACACATCAGCACACTTTAAGTGAATCAGATCTGGGATATGATGACTTTACATACTGTTTACATCGAGAGCAAAGACTGTCCCTTTTGAGGAGTTCTCCTTACTGGTCTCAAACCAGGTTGAAGATTTCCAGAGATCTGGTATGGCGAATACATTTGAGACGTCCTCGTCCCAATCGTCAGTCATGATGAAGGCTCTACATTCCTCCAAGACCTGACATTAGCTTGGCGATAAGTGACTGATTATGGTTGGTGTTGCGGTCGGCGTGGACGCCAACAAGTTGAAACGCGTTACAACCACCCAAATTCAAGGTCGCACAAACAACCCTAACCCTGCATAGCTGTTTGCCATTTCCAACGTCCGGGAGCTTCTTGGAAGATTGAAGCTTTTACAAAAGTTCCAAGCACAAAACTTAGAGAAGCGTTTTAGGAGATCATTTTGGTCGCGAATATCTCAGCCACTCCGTCGATCTGCGGCCAGGCACCTCATTTCGAAGCTCTGTGCGAGTCAATTGGCCGTTTAACTCTAGCTTAATGCCGCCCAAAAAGAAGGGCCGGTCCAGCGTCGCCGCGCTGTCGCAAGCAGCGACTCCATCCCGGGACGACGATACCATGGACATAGACACTCCCGCCGCTTCCGAAACCCCAACAGCAACCACTGCGCCGAAGTCGGAACCAGCTCCTGTCGATCTCAATAGTCCATGGACGGACGACCAAGTAGCCTCCCTCTTCAAGGGTGTCATACGATGGAAGCCAGCGGGTGAGTGCGTCGCCTCGCCTCGCGCGTCTCTCACTCGCATTTTATAGCTAACAGATCTCAACCTAGGCATGCACAAGCACTTCCGTATAATAGCAATAAGCGAGCATCTTCGCAATCATGGGTTCGACCCGGACTTTCTCCCGCACACGCGCATCCCAGGTATTTGGGACAAGCTGCGCACCTACTACAACCTTGACGCCATCGACGAGGTTGAGAATACGATCGACACCGTCGAGGACCCGAACTTCGACCGCCGCTTCCTCGACTTTGACCTACCAATGGACGAGTTCGGCGAGCTGATATCGCAGCGGAAGTACGCGACTACTGAGGCCAGGTCTAGTCCGGCACAGTGGGATCCGGAGGAGGAGGTGCGCGAAACTGAGGAGACCGAAGATAAGGAGGATTTAGGCAGAGGGAGGCGGAGGGCTAGAGATAGTACTACGGCCGCCTCCACACCCGCTGCCGCAAAGAAGAGGAAGAGAGGTGAGGCTGCCGCACACGGACACAAGACTAGGGGAAGTACAGTGGAGGACACAGAGGACGATACCCCTGATCCACCGGAGCCCGTTACGCGGAAGTCGGCGAGGGGTGCACGTAATGCTAAGCGGGCGGCTAGTAAGGCGAGCAAAGCGAAGGAAGAGTCGACCGAGGTTGAGAGTGCGGGTGAGGACGAAGAAGACGAGGAGGAGGAGGAGGAGGAGGAGAATGATGACAAGGGGGCTTCCGGAGAGGAGGCGGCGCAAGAAGCGGAAGAGGAGGAGGAGGAGGAGGAAGAGGAGGAAGAACAGCAGACGGAAGCACCACCCTCAAAACCTATCAGGTCGGGAGGAAGAGGTCGTGGAAGGGGGAGAGGAAGAGGTAGAGGCGGGAGAGGACGGTAGGACCCTTCTTCCGTGCGAATTGCTTCTTCCCGGTTGAGACGCCGAGTTCTGAGTCGTAGGGCAGCAAAACTGTCCTCGACAGAATTTGGCGGTCGGTAGCTGTACAACTTGGTGGCGAGAATGCTTATCTGTATACTACGCATGTCTCAACAGATAATTAGACCTTAATGAACCGATACCATGGCTTTTGTGAGTCTGGGATGCAATCGCATAACCCCTGTGATGTGTTGGGGAAGCTTGATGATGCTGCCCCGCACCATCAGGGTACTAAGTCTAGATTTCAGACCCCACCATCAGTCTGTCTCTACGCGAACGTGACGCGTCGCAATTTACACAACTTTCGTAGTTCAGTACGTCGTCAGGACTGCATGTCAGAAGTGGATATCGACAGTGACGAGACCGCGCACCAATCCGGTAGAGAAATGGTAGACAGATAGAAGACAGCAAGCGCACCACCCCCCGCCACGATGTCCCGCAACACCCTATCCGGATCGCAGCCATCGCGCAACCTATCCCTTACAGAAGAGCTCGAGAAGTTGGAGCAGTCCATAACCCTGACCCTCCAAGAGATAGACAGCAACTTCAGCCGCGCCCACCGCATTGTTACGAGCAGCATCCTGCCTCTCGTCGAGCAGTATGGCGAACACTCGCGCGCAGTCTGGGAAGCTTCCAAATTTTGGAAGCAGTTCTTCGAAGCCTCGGCCAATGTCTCGCTGTCAGGCTACGAGGAGCTGGCAAATGACAACGATGATGACAACACCATGACCGCTACAGTGGAGGAGAGTACCGCCTTAAGAGACGATACGACTGACGCAGACTACACGCCCCGCCCGCGCAGTCAAGGCAAGGACACCACCGCCTCCGTGACAAGACACGGCGATGAGTCAAGCGACTTTCAGCACCAGAGGCCAGACGAGTCGGTCCTGTCGGACGACGGCGGTACTCTTACTGGGAGCACGCCGCGCCCACCAGCAACCAAGTCCATGTCCGTCAAGCCGCAGTTCGCCGGCCTAGGCTCGCCCTATGAGGTCCTCAAGCGCGAAATGAGAAAAGAAGCCGGTTCCGGCGCTGCCTCTCCCTCCCGAGGAGGTGCTACCGAAGACGACGAATCCGATACGGAGCTACTCTTCCAACAACACACGGCCCGCCTTCCAGACATGTCTATGACGCCTCGCTCATCTCTTCCCGGCGCCTCAGCGTCCCACCCGAACGACGACGAGTCCGCCTTCCTCTTCTCCGGACAGAAGCACAAGCCCCAAGATCCGCTCATGCACCGCGTGTTGGACAAGAACTACCGCCTTATGGCGACACCGCTCAAGGGCGGCTCTGGCGTATCCCCCATCCGGTGGCGCGTGACGGAGAAGAAGACAGACGACACCGCCCCGCCGAACAAAGGCAAAGAGCCCGAGGCGACCAAGCCTATCTGGGCCGACAGCCCCATGTCCTCGCCAGAGATAGCAATGCCCAAGCTGCGGTCTGAGGCCTTCATGTCCCCCGTGCGGCCGTCGGCGTACAGGCACAAGCTGGCGGCCGCGACCGCCGCGACCGGCGCGCCGCGGACGCCGGGCGTGAGCGTGCAGACGCCTGCGACTGGCCGGAAGACGAGGGACGTCTACGCCAGGACGCCGAGGCCGGAGGAGAAGGAGACGGACGAGATCACGTGGGAGAGCAGCGGCGACGACGACGATCTGGACATGTATGGGGGCATGAGCCCGCCCAAGACGATTCAGTTCGCCCTGCCGCCTTCTAAGCTGCTGCAGACACCTGGTAAGTCGATACCTTAACCATATGCGGTGGTGTCTGGACATGATTATCTGACGAATTGAACTAGCACGTGAAGCGAGTAAGCGAATTGTCGAGGACATCCTCTTGACGGCGGGTGCTGAGCCAGACGAGGACGGGGAGTACAGTCCTACTATGGTTAAAATGAACCCAAATGTGTTAGATGATACTTTCTAGGCCATTGCGTACTGGGGATGTAAATGTCTCTGGTTGCATATCACGACGGCATGAGGTGGGCGATGCGGCAAAAGTATGGAGATATACCCCTTTTCTGGTTCGTGTGCTAAAGTAGATGTCTAGTAAATAGCATCATCTGAGAAAGGAAGTCAATCCGAAAAGATGACAAGGCACCCTTATTACTCGGTTGAGGCAAGAATAGAAGAGACTAAAAAAAGCAGAGACGGCTGCATTCCTTGAACTTCGGCCGATATTTCGTCCGTGTATTCGCATTTCCTCCTCTGTGATACCCTTAACCCACAGTGTCGAACCCAACCATCAGCCTTGTGCTTCCATCCGCCACACCAGGTCCAGGAGACCCTACCTATACCCGGGCTAATTCCCAACACCCCCTGAGCCGCGGATTCCTTCACGGGACAGCCATATTGGCGACCGGTGCGCGGCAGCACGTCTGTAACCGCGAGGTTACAGACAACTGCTCGCCTTCGAGTCTGGTCAGTCCAATGTCATCGTGCCGTTATCACCAATATCGGCACGGCGCTTGTTAAGTCTTGGATTACTCCTGACACGGTCAGAGCCTAGTTCGACTTGCTTTTCACCCGCTCTTTACCTCCTTGCGCTTCGACAGAGACCAAGGAGGAGAGTTCAGAGCGAGAGAGACAGAGAGAGACTCGTTTAGCCGACAATATTCACCTGGTTGCGTAGAATCTTCTTCTGCATGCTGGCCGGAGACTCCTTCTTGGAGGAGGAGGAGGAGGAGGAGGAGGAGGAGGAGTGGAACCTGCTTTTGAGCAGGCTGATGGAGCTGCCGAAGCTGGAGACGGATGCGGCGTCGGAGTCCATCTTCTTGGACTGCTTCTTGGGCTTGGAGCTGGCGACGTGGTGGTGCTCCGCGTAGCTGGCCTCGACGATCTGAGCTGCCAGAGACCGGTCGTTGGGGAAGAACGGGTTGCCGAAGTGTGATTCAGGGGCCATTGTTGATATTGGGTTTAGGGTGATGGTCTGTGTTGTGGCTATTTTGAAAGGTGATGGATAGCGAGAAATGCCTGACGTTGACTTGGGCAGATATGGGTAGATGTACTCCTTGGATGGTGTATAGGACGTGTAAGTCGACGCGCGTGATTCGCAAGTGTGTATAGTAGTAGTTGATGCCTTGTAACCCGGAGAGAATCGGATATCAGATCTTCAGAGCCTGAAACTTCCGTGTGTGTGTGTGTTGTGCGTGTGTGTGTAAGTCTTGTTGCTGAGAGATTTAATTGCTGGTGCTTTACTGGTGATGCAAGTGCCTGGCAAAGGAATTGATTGATGCCTAGGTTGTTATATGCAAGTTCCTTGATGTGATGCTGATGCCTTGGGATTCCCGTTCAGAAAGGCAGGACTGCTGCCTTCTACTTATACCTGAGGTTGTTGTGTAAGCTACAAACTACGAACTACGTACTACGGGCAGACCGGTAGCAACCCCGGAGGTAAGCATCTTGATGCTAGCTAGGTACTTGTCATGATACGTATGCCCAAACGCGTAAAGATGGACTTTCGCAATGGGTGACGCTTCAATTGACCAATTCGAGGTCAGAATTGCTACAGTCAGACATAGCCATCATCAACATTGCGCATTAGGGTGGGTGAGTCATCTGCCCGTTCATTACCAAGCCATTGTCGCAAGTCCAAGCCCCTTTAGGGATGGATTGGGGGTTGCGTACGAAGCCAAGAGAAGGAGTATGCATCACTAGAACAGCATCAAACATCAAGCTAGTGGTGTGCAGACAGGAACTGGATTGCCTTGCCCGCTCAAAGTACGAATAATTCGATATTTCTGTGGCTAAGCTTAATCCGTCCGCATCTCACCTGATGACCTTAGCTTAAGGTTTAGCAAGAGGCAGGGGCAGGTGACGTTTGTCAGTATATGCGGCTCTCGTCGTACCTCAATGGCTTAAGCAGGCTGTGTTACGCACTCAGATGGGAATTGCTGTGGTGAGGGCTAAGCACTTCCTATTCTGGACACGCGAAGCGCCGCCCATCGTGAGCGCTCCATCCTTTCAACATAGCTAGCCTTGGCAAGTGCGATTTGCCTGAGTCACTCCGGCAAGCTTAGAGTCACCTCCACGAACCAGCAGAGTGCTTTTACTTGAGCCAAGCTTGACACCACATGGCATTTCGACATGCAATGCAAGCTGTCAAACGCAGGAATCTCACAGCGTTGCTAATTGAGCCATCTGATGACGACGGTCCTTGGTCTTCCGGTTATACCTTGGACAGGTATCAAACGAGGGTGACAGCCACCCACTTCACCCCTATCTGGTCTTCATAATAAGTCGGTTGAAGTGATGCACTGCCAGCTCGTCCTGCTTATCCGTGTGCACAACTCCGGGTTGTCAGCCGGTCTGCGCCGACCTTGTCCCGCGCTGGGTCCATTACAACCGATAGGACATCCGACCCAGCGTCCGGGCTCGCTTCGGAGCACTGCCGCGTTCCGGTTAATTCCTCTTTTCTACGCCATCCCCCATGATCTGGCTTCCGGATTTATTCTTGTGGCTGTTCGTCATTCTGCCTTGTCCGATCAAGCATTTACCAAGAGGCGTTCTCCTCAGGCTTTCTGTCAATAAGTCAAGTCGTCATCATAAATCCGGTTCCTGTGCAACTGAAGCTCACGTTAGCCCCTAGCTAGTACGGAAGGGCCGCGTATGGTATAGATGATTGCTAATGGTTTCCCTGCATGTTCCTGTGCTCTCGGCTCGTGTTTTCTCACTTTCAACTCAATTGACTTAGACGTCGGGTTCTTTTTCTATCACCACACACGTCAGCACCTGAGTAAGCTTGCCGAAAAGATACTAAAATGCTTATAGATGGCCACCTAAATATACCAACAGTCAACCCCCTGATCCAGGCGCCGGGTGATGACAATTGAACTCGCATTGTTTCTGGGCTTCACTCCTGGGACGTAGTATTGGCGAGGTGGCAGGTCACGTCTGCGATCGCTGTCTGTCTGGGTACCTTAACCAGCGACTACAAGGGGCCATGAGGCCGCACCGACTCCCAGACACTGCTGTTCGCAACCAGAGATGTTGACAAATCCCTATCATTGTTCGGTGTACAGCAATCGACCCTCCAAGACTTCTCAACCAAGTCTGGCATCTCTGTTTGTGCCGCAAGGATACCTGCGGCGCTCGCAGGCCAGAGCCAAGTCTGAGGGCTCCCTTTTCCGGGCAAAGGCTCGACTCTGGCCGTCCCCGCCCTGAAGGGCGATTTCGACTGTGGTCCCAGTCCTGGAACTGACAAACGGCTGCCCCTGTTGGATGAAGAAACAAGGCTATTTCGGAGCAGAGCGCCTATCCCAACGATAATCGTTCTGCATGGAGCCACCGCTGTGAAGGGCAATAACACACACGCAAAAAAAGAAAGGAAAAAAAACAAAGGATCGGCGTGTTGCCGCATCAGATCATTGACCCTGACCCGGATTGAACGGATACCCTTTCGATCGCTTTTGAAGCTGGAGTCGAACGCGCTACCGTTGCGCCACAAGGCCAATAGATGTAAATGCGCTTGCGTGTTGGGGAATATGTGCATCGGAAAGGCCCCACGACAATTTCGGATCGTGACTAGGACACATGCCGGACTCCGCAGCGGGTTTCGACCTCGGGCTGCACCACTGGTACAGCCGTCCTGGCCAGAGGGATATGTATGGGTTGAAACGGGCCTCCGGAACCGACGTAGCCCGGGATAATGCGGTATGATACTGGCCCCTAGCCTATCCACATAAGGTGTAGATGCTAGAGTCGATCTGCGCCGTCGGCAGAACTGCCATATCTCGGCCCGCTCTGATGCTGCAAGCCGCTCCCGTCTGAGGCGATTCGCACCCATATTCCGTACCGTCAAGCTCTTCACAGCCTTTTATAACGACTATCCTGCTTCTGGAAATTGCAGGAGAATGTATAGGCACTCCCCTGGCACCTCCCCAAGCCCGATGCCACATTAGGAGGTATTCACCACCTCCCGGGCCGACTCACCGACTCTAGACGGTATGACCACGCAACTCATATACATCTTTAGCAGAACTTCCTGCCACGTACGACCATAGGTACTGGAAAACTCGGGATCCCGTCCGCTCTCCCATCGATAAGCCAGTAACCGATGGACTAGTACTCGGGTGGGTGACCACCGGGGAATCCCCATTGTTGTACGTCTTCTTTTGCTTTTGCAACTTCCCTATACTCTTGACTCGTGTGGCGGGGACGCGCCATATCACGCCGTCCAACAGGACCGGCGTCAACAACCCCTTGTGGTGTAGTTGGGTATCACGTTCGGCTGTAATGGTTCATTGTTACCGAAAGGTCACCGGCTCGATTCCGGTCGAGGGGAATTTGTTTTTGCCCATATGATGCGTTCGTGGTACTATTGTCCGCGTCCCAGTCGCTGGCTATGGTGTCTCTCGCGAGGATGTCGACACTTGTCTGAAACCCTTCAGTTGGGTGAATATGGTGAATTTGGAGCCGAAAGCACGGCCGTTGCTTCTTGTGCGACGATAGACCATATCCGTCAGGTGGATCAAGGCAGTTCCCCTGGTTTTTTTTTTTTTTATTCAACCGGCGGGCGGAACAGACAGACATTGAACCCGGCAAACTGAACCTCAGAAAATTCAACAAACAAAGGCTAAAAGATCCTCATTCCCACATCGACACCAACAATAGTGAAGCAATAAGCACAACAAAATCAGACATAATCAAGCACTTCTGCCGACCCACGTACGAATCCNAGTCATTTCCCCTGGTTTTTTTTTTTTTTCTTCCACCGGCGGGCGGAGCAGACTGACATGGTACCCGGCATTCTGAACCTCAGAATCTGCAACTTACAAAGGCTTCAAGATCCTCATGCCCACATCGTCCGGTTGTATGGTGTAGAGGTTAGCACTCCAGATTCTGACATAATCAAGGACTTCTGGCGACCCCGGTTCGAGTCCGGGTACGACCTGAACTTATGACATCCTTTTTTGGCGATTTTACCACAAGTCTCAAAGTGCTCCTGTGGACATTATCATGAGGACATGATAGGAGAAATGCAGAGTAGACCAAAAAGTCACACAGTCCGTTTCTTCGGGCACGAAGATGAACTACGGCAGTGACTAAGATTGCACAAGACCCAACACAGCGTGGATAATAGATCAAGATAGGTAGTTGCGAGGCGAGGAGGGCTGAATGATTATGCGGAGACATGAACGCGCTTATGGTTTAGTGCTCGTGACCGTATCCGTGACGAAGACATTTCGAAGACACTGTGCCATCTGCATCCATTGGCGGTTAAGTGCTTCTGAAGATCGGTAGCGGGGTATCAGGCATTCGAGGGGCAGCTCTTGGACCCCTGATTTGAAAAGTGCAATCGTGGTCGCAAACGTATTCGTATTCGAGTTTCGCGTAGCGGAACCCGCCAACAGGCGGTGAGGAGCTTGTCTTGCAATTGTCCTATCACATCGCCGTGGTCCCTTTCCCGTCGTCCAATGACAAACCTGGGCCTGGATTGTCGGGGTGCCGGATCGATGAAAAGATATTGAATCCTCCAAATCAGCGGACGCAACCAAGATCCCAATCTACCTTTCTCCTAACAATCTGTACATAGTATTCTGATAGTCATGCGTATGATGTGAGGCATTGTTAAGTCGTGCATCAAGAAGGATGCGAAAACACACTGGTTGTCGGTGGACGATGGTTCTGTAGAGTCTGACGCCATTCTGTGTCCGGCATAGCTCCCGGAAAGGAAGCTAGCCGATATGCTTGTGTGGCGTGTCTTATCACTGGTCCGCTGGGACAGGAACCCGGAAATTGTTGTCGGTGATATTAGCTCAAACAGAAATTTTGACCCTGCCAAACAGCGGGTTTGGTTATACCAGATGGTACGACCGGAACAGTTATGGGCTGTTGTTGGGCATAAGATGGCCCAGAAGACAGTGAGATTATAGCAGTTAAGCAGCGCTTGGAGGGTAAATTAGCGAGTCCGTAGATTATGTTGAGGGTTTCATGAACTTGTGGCGGGACAGGTCGCATTCTTTGCAGTGCTACGTACTCTGATGTGAGCAAGCTGCTCGCAACACTTCGACAAGTACCTTCCCCTACTTGATTGTAATTACCCTTCCCGCCAGAGGCTAGCACTACGCTGGATAAGGTGCCTACCTTCCTTCCATAACCGTATTGGACAGCCGATACCTAAGGTACCTCTACCCTACCAAAGGGTACCTACTTCCGTGGCCCCGTACCCACATCTCTAATCTCCTATCCATACCTGCATCCCTCGACCTTTCTTCTTCCATTTTTTGGAACTTCTACTGTTGTCCAGGAAAAGCAAACCTGCTAGGCACATCTGCCTACGGCTGTTCTCGCTCTTTGACTGCAGTATTGCGGTTGACCTCACTCGGACCTTGATCGAGTTTTACCTCGCCTCCTTGCACGGTCCGTTGCCGTTGTCTCGTCGCGGCAGCACAACAACCATGGAGAACGCAACGACTTTCACTTCGCCTCTGGCCACGGTCAAGTACGGCGCCGTAAATGTTCCTTGGCAACTGGATTATGTGGTCGACGCCGTCTCCAATGCCAGTGGCTGGCAGATTGCCTTCGCGATCCTGGCGCTCCTTGTCGCATATGACCAATGTATGTGGTTTGTTCCCTGTGGAGGAGAGGATGAAGATGCCGCAGACAGAGGGAGATAGGAAAGCTAACCGCACCTATTCAATACTAGACTCCTATCTCCGGCACAAGGGCTCGATCGTAGGGCCTATGATGAAGGAGCCCTTCATCGGACCTTTCCTGCAATCCGTCAACCCCAAGTTTGAAGAATACTACGCGAAATGGTGCAGCGGCCCGCTCAGCTGCGTGTCAGTCTTCCACAAGTTCGTCGTCATTGCGTCGACTCGTGACATGGCTCGGAAAGTCTTCAATGCGCCTGCTTATGTCAAACCCTGCGTCGTCGACGTCGCTCACAAGCTCCTCGGAGCCGATAACTGGGTGTTTCTTGACGGCAAAGCCCATGTTGACTTCCGCAAGGGCCTGAACGGCCTCTTCACACGTAAGGCTTTGGAAGTATATCTCCCGGGCCAGCATGAGGTGTATGAGATATACTTCAAGAAGTTCCTGAAGGTTACCGAGGAAGCCGGAGGCCAGCCTGTTCCGTTCATGCATATGTTCCGCGAGGTTATCACTGCCGTGTCCTGCCGGACCTTTGTCGGACACTATATCTCGGACGAGGCTGTCAAGAAGATTGCGGATCAATATTACCTTATCACGGCTGCCATGGAGCTGGTCAACTTCCCAATCATCATCCCTTTCACCAAGACCTGGTACGGAAAGAAGGCCGCTGACATGGTGCTCGCCGAGTTCGCCAAGTGTGCGGCCAAGGCCAAGATTCGCATGAACGCCGGCGGCGATGTCACCTGCATCATGGACGGCTGGATCAAGCAGATGGTCGAGTCGCGGCAATGGCGCGAGGCGGAGGCCAACGGTACCGTGACCGAGGACATGAACAAGCCTAACCCCCTACTCCGCGAGTTCACGGACTACGAGATCGCGCAGACCCTCTTCACCTTCCTCTTTGCCTCGCAGGATGCCACCAGCAGTGCCTCTACTTGGTTGTTCCAAGTCATGGCCCAGCGCCCCGAGATCCTGGACCGTGTCCGTGAGGAGAATCTGAGAGTCCGCAACGGCAACCCTCATGCGCATGTAGACCTGGAGCAACTCGAATCTGTCACCTATACTCGTGCTGTCGTTCGTGAACTTCTCCGATGGCGCCCTCCTGTCATCATGGTCCCATACATGGTCAAGAAGGATTTCCCGATCACTCCTGACTACACCATTGCCAAGGGTGAGTGATCTAATTTTTCCCTCTCATGTTCCGCTACCCAGACGAGTACTGACCAACTCCGATTAGGTTCCATGGTCGTGCCAACAACATACCTGGCCCTGAGGGATCCTGACGTGTACGAGAATCCAGATGAATTCGACCCTGAGCGGTACTATACCGGGGATGCGGAGGTGAAGGGCGCAAAGAACTACTTGGTCTTCGGCACAGGACCGCATTACTGCCTCGGACAGCACTATGCTCAGCTCAATCTGGCTCTCTTCATCGGGATGGCTTCGATGCTTCTGGACTGGAAGCACCACCCGACACCGATATCCGAGGAAATCAAGGTGTTTGCGTGCATCTTCCCCAAGGTGAGTCAAGATCCAAACTGAGTTGTCGAACTTTGACAGCCGGGTTGCTGACCGTGCTATGTTCCAGGATGACTGCCCGTTGACATTCACGGAGCGGAAACAGTAAGACTTATATAGAGTCCAACGTACAAGTCCAAAAAAGGCCTATCATGCTCGGATGGACCGGTGGATTGTGCAGGAACATTCGCGTTGTGGCTCCAATCCTGGCTCTAACCGAGGCTCCAAATCCTTCGCAGGATGTAGGTAGTGGTCGTCTTGTGGCGTTGAGCTGCTGACTGCGTCGAAGCGATATCAAACAATCTTCCCCGTTTGGGTTTAGAGTTGTCGCTGCCTGGCGAACTTGTGCATTCACCGGGGAGAGAAGCAAGGCTCTTCGAATTCGCTTCGTTGAGCCGTGGAGCCTTTGTTGAAGAACGTTGGCGCATTGGAGTTTTGAATGGGCTGCTGGCGCTTCTTAGACAATCGTAATAACTGTAATGATGTATATAGCTTTCGTTGGGCATATGCCGCCCGACACTTAATAACAACGCTCAGAGTTGTAGCAATTGAATCAGGCAATCCTGCCTGAGGAGACCCGGATCGTGAAGTACAAGAAAACAGGACGGCTTGACAGCATGGAGGAGAGAGCCACTCAATTGCCGTCTAAGTTGTCTCGCACGGCACGAGAAATGACGACACAGCCAAGTAACCACGGGAGCAATCGAAGTGTACATGTAACAGACAGTTCCAGATGAACTCCCTAGTATACCATGCAACCATTCGTCCTTCAGCCTACTAGACCTTGTAAGCCTGATACTGGCTGTCCAATTACCCTAACCCAGCCAGGAACAGAGTACAATGAGCGGACTCACTCCATAAGAGCATCAGCCCGCAGCAACGTAGACTGCCATGAGGCAGAAGATGAAAACATATCCCCACCGCAGGGTTAGGGTTCTACCAGGTTCCCAATGACAGCCGGAGCTTAGTTCGGCCTACTGGAAACACCTTCCAGAGTCGACATTACAGTAACGACCTCACACTAGAACAACAAGATGACTTCAAGACGCATTGTAACCCAAATCCTACGGGCAGCTCCCCGGGTATCCCTTAAACAGCCTGCTGCAACTGTTTGCCATAGCAGCCGGATCATTGCCCAGTCACCGTTTCTCGCAAGTCTGCAGACACCAAACGTCCCCTTGCGGACCAGCGTCCGCGCATATTCCCAAGCGAGCCAGGAGAGCAAGATATGGAACTTTGAAGACATACAGAAGCTGTCTCAGGAGGCGAAGCCAGGTGTGACCATCGTGGGTACGCATGAGTCTCCGCGCTCCGGCCCTTGTCCCGGCGCAAGCTAACAACTTCCGTCACAGACGTCCGCGAGCCCGGCGAGCTCCAACAAACGGGCCACATCCCGCACGCCATCAACATCCCTATAAACTCCGCGCCCGACAGCTTCCACATCAGCCCTGAAGAGTTCGAAGATCGGTTTGGGTTCCCGCGTCCCGCCAAGGACGCCGAGGTCGTTTTCTACTGCAAGGCTGGCGTTCGCAGCAGGGGAGCTGCCGGAATTGCCCGCGACGCCGGGTGGACCAAGGTTGGCGAGTATCCGGGATCTTGGTTGGATTGGTTTGAAAAGAATGGGAAGGTAGAGAGGTGATCCGAAATAAGGCAGAAAACAATAACTGCTTTTGAGATATGCTTTACAAGTGCACGACATGGCATGAACCCAGCTTGCAAGCGCTATGGATACAGTACGAAATTGCTATGAAGCACACCCATGAGCCATCGGTGTCAGAAAACATCTGGGACTTCCACCCATAGAGCCAAAGACCTTCAACATCAGTCTCAAGGCAAACTTCCCGAAATGACCGTTACTCCCAGATAACACCCCCGTATTCCTAGAACATCATCCCAGGCGGCTTTTCCTCTCCACTTCCTCCCTCCGGCTTCTTCGCAGCTGGGCTGCCATGCGCGAAGAACAGGACTTTGATGGCTATAGCCAATCCCGCATGCAGTGCCACCACAAGGATCAACAACGCCTTGCTCTTCTGCCGATCCGTAGCACTGATGACGGGATACAAGTTCCTGAGCAAGAAAACAGCCGACATGCCGAAACCGACGGCGACAAACACGTAGTTGAGCACATCCACGCCGGACCAGCTGATCAGCGCGACAGGTATCCAGATGAGGTTAGAGTACCCGTACAGCGCCCAGCACTCGAGCAGGTTCGCGCTCTCGGAGCCAAAGTACCGCAGAGCGAGGAAGAGGAGGACGGGTATCACGAGGGTGTAGCCGTATATCAGGCCGGCGGCACCTGTTTGCCATCCCGTTAGCCCATGTACACCAAGACATGCCAGGTAGAGGAAGAGAGAGGAGAACATACCAGTCAACAGCTTGAAATCATACGCGAATCTCTCCCCAGCACCACTATGCCAATAAAGACTAATGGTGCCACCCAAGAAGAGGATCAAAACCACCGTAGTTGCAATCCAGAACGGCCCGTACAGATCCGGGTTCCCCTCCAGCACGTCGAGGAAGTTTGCCCGCGGATAGAGCGCGGCCCAGCACCGCTGCAAGACGGACGAGGTGTCGACGTCGAAGAACTGCGCGTAGAACGAGAGCGACCACAGGAAGCGCTTGCCGCCGCCCGAGGAGGAGGATGCCGTTACCGGCGGTGGCAGGCCGGGAGAGGGGCCTCTGCCGCCTTTCCGCGCTGTGGAGGACGGGTCGGCGAAGTTGGAGTTGTGGAACTCGAGGTTGTCTTCTTGAAGGTCGGTATGGCCGAGATCGCCCTGGAAATAAGAAGGATTGATTAGAGTTGGGTGCTGGATGCGCAGAGAGGGATGCGATGGCGCCGCTATGGGACCTTACCTCGTCGTCGACGTCCACTACGACGTCGTAGCCTGCACCGGACATGGTGTATGAGTTATGCTCCGTCCTTATCGGAAGAACAGATTGCAAGTAAGTTTCTACGTGGAAAGTGATGGAGTAGAGACCTTAGTGGTGCTTGCTCCGTTTGCAAGCTGTTCTTCAAGGTGGTCTCACTTCCAATATGTTAAGGGCGCTGAAGCTCGAGGGAAGCTTGGGACAGCTGTCGTCACCCCTTGACTCAAGCAATACGCTGGCCAGCTGGCCGCAGCTGCTAACTGCAAAGTGGCTCCCGTCCTCGCAGCCCTGGCGTCACAAGCAATATGTACTGTGGTAAAGAGGCGGATTCTATTTATTTGTTGCCTGGATAGTACTGTTGTATTATTCCGAAGAATGATGAATGTCAGATGGAATTGCGAGGTGTAGTGCATCATACACCAACGGACTATTTCTGAGGCAAGACCGAAGCTCTCTTGCTCGAGCGATTTGGCTTCCTTTCACAATACGTTGTAAGAGAATGGGAAATGACCCAGATGCTCAAGGTTGACCGTCAAATGTATTGTTCATAGCTCATGTCTTGAGAAACTGTCTGCTAAGGTATCTCCCAATACAGCCATGAACGGAAGCCCTTATGCCATCCGCCATTCCTCTGAGAACTTTGCCACGTAAAAAACCAAGACGCCGCCAATGACCATCCACCAGACGTTGCGAGTAGTTTACTTCAGCTTCTTCTTGGGGCGGAGCTGGTTGGTGTGTCCACACTTGCGCTTCCTGCAGTTGGTGGCACGGGGAGGGAGACGGGCCTGGAGTTGGGTTAGCGGAGTGCCGGAGGAATACGAGAATTCGGGGAAGTCGTACGTAGCACTTGCGGCAGATCATCTTGTCGCAGTTGAACTTGGAGGCAAGAGCCTTCAGCGAGGGCTCGATGATACCACCACGGAGGCGGAGGACGAGATGGAGAGTCGATTCCTGTACGTTAAGATGCACGTTAGCCATGTGCTTTCCTCGTACAACCAGAACCATTCCATCAAGCAGGCAATTTCGCCTTGCTTCCCCTGTCAACCTCCCCAAATCGCTAGGCAGTAACCACGAACCTTCTGGATGTTGTAATCGGAGAGAGTGCGACCATCCTCGAGCTGCTTGCCGGCGAAGATCAAGCGCTGCTGGTCTGGGGGAATGCCCTCCTTATCCTGAATTTTCGACTTCACATTGTCGATGGTGTCCGAGGACTCCACCTCCAAGGTGATAGTCTTGCCTGTGAGGGTCTTGACGAAACTGTTGAATTATCGCGGGTCAGTGTCAATTTTGGTAATCGGGGCGAATCGTTTATGTTCGTTTGGATTGACGGGAAGCCTTACATCTGCACTATAAATCACATAGCAGTCAGTATACGGTCTTCAAATCTATTTCTACTCACACATAGAGGGTGCGCGACTTACTTTTGACAGCCTTTCGTGGGACTGAATTGGGTTGATGAAGCTGCAAAGAATCGCCTCAAGAAAATGTGCACGCAGTAGGGCTAAAATCGGAGAGTGCACGGTTCACACTGTGTGTGCAAACGGCCTGGCTTCCCGCACGGTCCACATTCTTAGACCCCACCTGTGACCCTAACCCTTCTCGGCGCTTGATTGAGCCAGTGCCCCTACTGGTTTCTGATGGGATCAAGACAGGATCGAAGGACGGGCATTGGGGAAGATGCTGACTGGATTTAGTTTCAATCGGTCATCTGAAGGGCCATTTAATGTTGTTTGAGTGAACTTTATGCCAAACATGACTTCCTGAATATCCGCAATGGGTTGTCACACATTATTATTACTACTAGCTCCAGGCCTCGTTGACATTAAGAAGCCTTGCCGCGGGACGGCTTGGGACTCCTTCCTCGTTGCCTTCCAGTTCATCAAGATCAATTCCGCTCTTCTCCACTTGCTGCCAGTACAGAAGCTTCTGCTCCAGCCTATATACTGCCTGCAACAGGTTATCCACTGAGAGACCCGAGTACTCAGCTAAACGTCACCCTCGTTAGCGAAAAATCCCATCTGACAAGGGACGATGGTAGGGGTAAACCCACCTGCTTTCTCATGGAATGCCCTGGCCGAGGCAGACAAGTCATCGACCGTCTGATACCGCCTGTGATACTTCCCTGGACTTATCCCTCGGAGATTCTCGTCACTGCACTTGGGTGACTGTCGAAGCTGAGCCCAGGATATGTGCTGCCGTACCTCTTCTATTCTCGCCTCGATCTCGCCATCACTATTACCCCCATCTTCTTCAATGGGTGCCGGTGCAGGTGCTTGGATAAGAGGAAATAGGCGTTCTATATCCCGAGTATCCCGAGTGTCTTCCATACAGTTAGTTCTCGGTCCGTCAAGGATGAATCGACTGTGGTCAAACCTTGCTCTGCCGTGACCCGGGTCTCTTGATACCAGTCCAGGTAGCTATCCATCTCCTCGCCCGTCATGTCATAAACTTCCGATGATTTCATCGCCTCGAATCTTCGCATGTCTTCCATCACATGTCTTTCGTTATGGTAACTCTCAGCCCACTGCGTCCAGTCCATTTTCAGCTCACCTAAGCTCGACAATTCCTTATTATTGGTCGTGTGTTGCTCTTGGTCGCCGAATGGGTAGAGAAGCTTGACTGCAAGCACTATGCTTGCAACCAGTAGTGTTTCTGGGTTTTTGAAGGGCGTGTTCGCAGTTACAGAGAAGGAAAACTCAAGGCGAAGCAACTGAGCGACCTTTTCCGCATAGAGGTATGTTTCCACTTGTTTATATGCGTGTTAGCATAAAATCTTCCCGGTGCCTTTAAAGGAGATAACTCACGTGGTAAGGCTAGGTCTCGCAGGTATCGCAGAAGTAAGGGTGGCGTATTCAACGATGGAAAGGCTAAGTCGTAGTTCTTCTGGTAGCCCATGACGAGATCAGTGACAACGACATGAAGATCACCGCCGGTCAGCGAATTGTATCGTCCGCGCAGCATCTTCTGATACTGTGGTGGCAGTCTATCGTGCATCTTGAAGGGGACCTCTGCGACCTGTCCTTGTGTTAACGAATGCGTCACTGTCAGTAAAATAAATATACTCACAGCTCGAAGGAAGAGAAGCCGACCGTTTCTCGCCCATCGAAACAGATCCCCAATCCTCACCGGTAGCCTCATAGCCAGACAACCAAGATAAATCAGCGCCAGTGTATCCAGTAGGCTAGGCAACGGCCATTTCTGTCCCTCGCTGACGGCCCAGTTCTTGATCCTGCTCCTCCTCACCGGCGCAGCAGAAGCGTCAGTATCAGACGCCCCTTCCGTCTCACCCTGCGAGCTAAAGAATGTCTCGCTCTCGCTCGCGGAAACTGGCTCATTCATGATATCTCGTCGTTCCGAACCCCTGGCTTCATCCACAGTTGTTAACCGTCCAAACTGCCTGACTCTCAGATCCCACAGATCCCGAACGACGGTCTCCAGCTCAGCCGGCAGATTTCGCTCCTTTATGAGCCACATGAGCTGCTTCCGCATGACGAGTTGAAGACACTCGAGATATAGCTCCCTTGCGGCATTGCCAGACAGGTGCTTGTGCTGTTTCTCCCGTTTCTCCCTGGCTTTGCGCGAAATGGCGCCCGACTGCCCGTAGTTGTCACCCTCCAGGTCGATGTCATACTCGATAAAGCCCTGTAAGACGCAATTTAGTGGTGGCCCTCGAAGCGTATTCGTGAAAGGCGAACTTCATCACACCTCTACTCGATGGCCATTTTGGCAGTATCTAAAGCCGCTTTCCTGGTAGTAACGCCTTGCGGGGCATTCTGCGCATGTTTGGCCCTTTGGAAATTTGCGAAGCTCACGGCCTTCCATGTTATATGCTTTGGCAACCAACCCATGGAATCTATGATGATGCGGTTTGGATTAGGTGGCTTCAAAGTCAATTACTGTTGCATCCATATTGAATATTGTGGCGGTGAAAAGTGAGAACTTGAGGTTCACCTTTACGATTTGTGTAAGTACAGACGGAACCTAGTAAGCGGCTGTTTTTGAGTATACAAAGTGCGACTACTGTGGTATAATGGGTAATAAAAATCTCCATGCGGAGTACCCACGCTAACCAGTGCATGGTATCCACACATCTCTACACTAAATACACCAAACGACTTGCTAATATCTTGTATGCATACCTTTGGCTGCAATCACTGC
>SMOB01000017.1:0-14672 GCA_007388105.1 Coniochaeta prunicola | reverse complement strand
TGTAGGTTTTCCCACGTGTGCCTGGACGGTGTCGTGCGATACCGTCGCCTCGCCTCCTTGGCTTCCGTTACGGTTTCTTCGACCGCTCCGCTCCACCATCCTGCCCTACGTCCCGTACCCGCCTTCTTCCTCGGTGCCGCGAGTACCGCAATCCTCGTAAGCTGTTCTACCAGTACGTCCGCCGCGATGTCGATCTGTTCTTCCGTCCGGATGTCCAGGGGAAGTCGCACGTTTACGGCCTCAGCCTTAGCAAGTCCCTTATCTTACGTAAATAGAAACGCTATGACTCGGCTCTGCAATCTGGCATAGTGGTGTGGGCACGATGGAGCTTGGGAGTACTAATTTATCTCATCTTTCTTGATCGTTTTCCGTGATTGTACATCCTTTACGAGATACCGATCATTATCCTTTCTCCCTGATATGCTTCTCTGATACGTCCCGCTAAGTGCTGTGACTTATCGGGCTGGTCACAGTCACCAACCAAGCTTAAACGCTAATCGCTATCCAACCTGCATCGACAAGTACAATTTTTTACATGTCAATATAGACTATTACACTCATCGGTATACCAGAGTAGAGCTAAGCGGAACGTCGGAGCAAGAATCGGCACAACTCTGTATGCAATAACACGCAAATCTACGTGTTCTCTCTTAACGGTCTAAGATAGGCAGAAGGCGTACTAGAATGGTAGGACCTCCATGTCCTCATGTGTGTTTCAGATCCTGAACGTTTACAATTACAGTGGGAATACAGAGACCCAAGCACGTAGAAGCATAAGAAAGAAGGGACTACGCAGGCATGTATCATACCGCTTTTACTCCTTACACACTACAATTAAGCTCATTCACCACACTCATGTTAGCAAGGCAGATAGATCTCGCTGGGTAAGCTCTAAACTTCAGGTCTCGCGAGCACCGATGTTATGTCATGATGCAGCAAGTTTTGCATCAAGTGGTCGAGCTCCTCCATTGTTCTAATGCGAGGTACGAAACTCAAACTGTTCCCGTGACACTCTACAGTCGCTACATCGTCGACGAGAGCCTTAGATACCATAACACTGAACAAAGCGAGCTTGACGGCACAGATAACAAGTTGACCCACTAGCCCTACCACTCCGGAGACAACTGGGGCTCAGCATGTCCATGGCAATATATCTGAGGAGGGCATCGACAACGAACAGTAACAGTCTACGTTTAGTACAGTCTACATTTACTGACTCGAGAATATCCAGTTGCAGCATGGTTTTCTAACCTTTCTGTCAGAATTTCGAATCATATGCTCCTCCCTTGACCGAGGATCAATTTATGTGCCATTTCCCGTCCTTGATCAAGGACGCAGGGGCGTACTTCCCATTCACTCTATCAAGAACGACAGCCGAGTTTAACGATTCTTCCTCGGCAGCTTCCACTTGATGCTACACCTCTTCCTTTGTCATTGTTGTCATCTGCTCATTGGGTTTTGCACTTCGACTCTACCGCGGGCTCCACGCTAACAAGCTGCTGCTTCGCCTCAAGAACCAGAAACGCACTTTTACCGATCGTACAACCAATGTACAGTGCCTGCCTTGCATCTTAAAGAGCCCCACTAACCTTGTTTTCAGTCCAGGCTCGGCATCTTGACAGCGTTCTCGGGCATCGTGATATGCTGCGTCATGGGAGCGTCATTTTCGTGGGCCCATCGTAGAACATCCTCTGGGTCCCGACACATATGCCACGTACTGAAATCTGGAACGGGTACTGGTTTACCTTCGGTCCAGTGAAAGAGGACGAGCCCGGTATCAGAATGACACATCCGGACCTGGCGAAGCATGTCGATGCAGTGATCTAAAAATCCTTCATCAGCCATGCTCCTACTAGTAGAAGTACTTTGAAGTACGGTGGCCTTGTATCATACATACCTAAGTGTTCCCGGAGCCTGCCACCCCAATGTAACTTTTCTGTAGGGTAGTACTCCAAGTATGAATAGCGCCGAAGCATATCCTCAATACGGTTAGCATTAGGGATCCCAAAGCTAACGACTCATCACTTACAAGACAATGTAGTTGGTGAAATATCTCTAGCGTCGCCATATATCCGCCCCCGTTAACCTTATCAAGAACAACACTAGAATTAAACCATTCGTCGTCGTCGGCTTTCCACGACGTCCTCACGTCCCTCTCGGCTACTCCAAGAACGACGGCGCCACCATCAAACCACTGACTATGGGTATAGCGACTCCATGCCTCATCGATGCTGTGAGACGGCGTGCCCCTATAAGGGCTCTTGGCCAAGAGTTGTCCTCGAAACTTGACCCATTGTGTCTTTGGTCGGAGGCTGTCAGCCCACCACCGTTCGTGTGGAATATCCGTGGCAGGGCAGTTCGATATCGTGTGCTGTAATACCATTCCCAGGACAAGTGAGACCAATGCAGTAGCCACGATTATTAGGATAGACATAATGCTTCTTCGTGGTGCATGGCTCTTGGGGGCGTCGCTCTCCCCATCTTGGTCGTGTTGCTGCACATTTTGATATCGCCAACCTGGAGCTTCTAACGGCCACATATTGTGCTGCTTCTTCCGGTTCAGGATACCACCCGTACAGGTTTCCTTTGACTCGAAACCGTACGGACATTCAACGGTCCTGTTCTATCCACTCTGTTCCAGACGGCAATAAGACTTGCGCCGAGATTTTACCACATGCCGTAGTTCCGGTCAGTGGACACTTGACCCTTGATCGATACGCTGTGTACGCAATTATCGCTTATCTTTCACAGTAAAGGGACCAAAAAGGAGCTGGCTGGAGACTCCTAGGTTCATATTGCCGCTGGTGGCAACCAAACAAGGCAACAACGAATGGGACTTGTCTCACAAATACGCAAAAGCGGGTTGCAATATCTATACGCGACCACCAAAGCATTTGGATCCTTTTGGATGTGACCTTCCCATTTGAACCTCGATACGCGTAAATCTAAATTCTCCACCATACCTCTACTAGTGACTTTTTATATCAACCTTCCTGATATGTCTCCCCAACTGCGTGCCCTACGCCGCGTTTCCGTCACCAGTCGCGGTACTGTCCCGGATTTGATCCCGCCCTTTTTTTTCTTCTTACAGCAGAGTTATAGTGCATTGCAATCAAGTTCCTCGCGCACAATAAAGGATTTTCTTCTCGCTGGATGTCGGCTCTCCACCAACAAGGGGACTTGGAGATCATGTCATCGCCAGATCGGGGACAAGATACGCAGGGCCTCCTTGAGGCAGATGACAAAAAGCATGAACAACATCTAGCCGTGATCGAAGCGGACCTCCGCGGCAGATTACGCCATCATGTCATATGCTCTTACTCCTTGCTTGCAGTCAGTGTCTGCTTGGCAACGGTATTACTATGGTCTCTTACCCACATCCGGGTTGAAGTACGAGACCCTCAACTGAATGTGTACTGTCTGTGTCCTTTGTTTCCCACTCCTCTTCTCACTTTGTTGTATGTTCGCGTATGCTGACGCTGTCGACAAGCTCCCCTGAACCACCTTGTCGAGTACGAAGATGTCGTCTTCTATGACAACATGGACCACTTCTCCCCTTATCAGATGCCACCAGACGACGTCGTGGACGAGATGTGGAGTGAGCTTTACGCCCGTACGTTTTATCTTCTCTTCTCGTATTACTGTATCTTTCACCGTGCAGTGTTCCACTATTCCACTATGTTCTTGGTGGGACTGAAAGCTTACGTGGTTGCATGTCTGCGTCTCTTGTTTGTCGTTTTCTGCTTAGTGCTTCGGTAGATGATGATCGTCGCTCCTGACTCTATTCCAGATGCCGCTCGAAGCCGAATTCCCGCCGTGGAAGCCCACCTCCTTCCTAATGCGACTGTCAAGATACCGGGGTCACATGGGGACGGCATTGTGGAGATCGAGGTAAGAGCGCTCTACTCCGTAATGTGGCGCATTCCCGACGAAGGCTGACAACTCTCGTCAGATGTTTCATGCCCTACACTGCGTCGTGAGTCTAGCTCGGATCTACCTGCCGCACCACATCATTCAAATTCCATCTATCTGATATCGTGTCCGCTAGAATTCTCTCCGTAAGAGCCTCTGGCCCGAACGCTACCCGGAGTACGCCTTATTCCACCACAACGGAACGAGGAACGACCTCGTCACCACCCATCACAGTGAGTTTGTCTTGGCGTTCCACCGGCTTTTTCGACATGGCTGACAGGACCACGAAGTGCATTGCATAGATCGTATACGCCAGAATATCCAGTGTGCCGGGAACATCGGCACGTTGTACTGGCGCTGGAGTCCTGACACGAGTAAGTGGTTGCTCAACATGGCAACGACAAATCGATGCCGGAAGTTCGATAAGCTCCGCGAATGGGTTGTCCAGAATGAGTACGGCAGCTTTGACCCTTTCGTGCCTTCAGAACTTACGAAGTGAGTGAGAAAGCCGAAGAAGTTCTTGCCTATTGTATTCGTAGTTTTGCGACGTACTGGAACAGAGATATTTTACTTTCTGTCTGAAGATATCAATGTCGAGACTTCACGATTATCTAAGTTTAAGCTATCACAAGTCTGTCCCACACATGACAGCTGTTAGCCGATCACGGGTCGCTATCGTTTCTCGAACCATGCTTGTTTAAGCGAGCATTAGTTATTCGTCGAGATGAGTTCCTCGTACAACCTTTAACGTAGACAGTTGGGATTCCTTGCCGTATAAGCGCACGTCCCGGGGTGGCGGACAAACCATTTATTGCCTGCCTGCCTATTCGAGGATGCGTATAGGATTGGCAGCGTATTCGCACCCTGTCGTGGGAAAGAAAGCATGGGCTGCCAGAAAGTTCCCCGCACTCATACTGAGGATGATGGTGTCAACCTGTTTACAGGGTGATGGGAGTCTACATGTCATAACATCGTACAATGAACTCACATACCGCCTTGAAATTACTTGCAAATATAAGATAGCTATCAGCCCCTCGGGTCTTCCATAACTGACTTTTGTAAAACCACACACATCACGCACCTGCACGCACACCTCATCTTTAAGAGCAGATATCCTATCGCCAGTCATGAAGTCGTTTATCGTCAGCTTCGTCGTCACACTCCTGGCCACAGGACATATTGCTCTGGCCTTACCAACCGCCAGCAACCAGGCTGAGAAGGTAAGCCGGCAAAGCCTGAGTTTCTTTGTGAGGTTGTCTTCCCCCCGTCGTTATTGGCTTCCTATACTGTTAGAAGGAGAACACGTCTTGAACCTTCGTAGGCCAACCCAGAACCGGTGAAGGCGGCATACTATTACCGCCAAGAGGGACGGGTGACATTCGACCATCCACGAGTTCACTACATTTCCTGACGGGCTTCTGTGATTTGTTTTTTTTCTTCGGTCGCCTAGATGAAGAGAAAGCACGCTTACGTCTTTTACGTGCTAGGCCGTTCAGCGCGCCGAGAATGGCGTCGACATCAGCAACGGAGTCGGAATCCAGGGCTACTGGAAGAAGGACGTTGAGTAGAGTAAGGGGCGCGCCGAGAATGGCAGAAGGAGCGGGACGTCGCCGGTTCAGAACAGTACATTAACTGTTAAGACAAGATACACGCCTAGCTCAGGCTTTAGAACCGACGCTCCTATTCAGAAGCAATACTACCTTGTTGACGAAAAGATATTCGACAATGACTTGACGGATTCACCGCTACACCAGCGCGCGTGGGTTATGCAGGAGGTGTTTCTGGCAACGCGGAATCCAAGCCTGACAAAAACCCAGCTGTGGTTCGAATGTGTCGAGTTTGATGCGTGCGAGACGTATGCTCGAGGTGTTCCTGAAGCTTTGCTTACAGAAACATGAACCGAACACGAGTTCTGGGTAACCCTTCGGACGTGACGGCGGCTATATATCGTCGGTGGTGGCATATGATGGAGAGATATGCCGCCTGCTTTCTGACGTTTCCCCAGGATAAGATGATTACCTTAGCCGGTATGACTCAGCACTTCCAGCGACTCTTTAAGTACTAACCCTAAGCTGCAACGAATACAATGTGACAGATGGCGGAGGGTGGGTGAGTAGGCTGCTTAGGAAGCGGGAGATGATCCATCGCTGCTACCTCCTAATTAATACGAGCAGGGATTGAGCCAAACGAGCAATAGCTTTCAGAGAGGTGATATCAGTGTATCGGACATCTGCTAGGCCACCGATGCCGTAGGACACGGGAGAAATGACGTCTATCACCTATGAAAGTTGGGGAGGTTAGGGTGAACATCTTCCTCCACGCCACAGTTCAACCTCGCGAATCCTCCCGAACGTGACCAACAGCCAATCGTCATGAATTTAGGTAATAGAGTTAGTTTTCCCTACCGTTTACTATACCCTTCGCGGCCAACCCTGACTTGTTTAAATGAATAGCCCTAACCCTGATTATTTGTTAATGTAACAAGTGGGTTTGGCCTAGAAGGGTAGGTGGCCGGAATGGGTATGGAAAATGGTAGTGATGATCTAAGCCGATTGCATGCGAGGGTAGCCGTCGCTATCCACTACAGCTCAAGTGAAAGTACAGCTTTGCCATTGTGGCGCTGTGGTTGTGGCGCACCACCTGTGGCGCATGATTGTGATTGGCTGATAATCAATTACGTCCGTCTCCACAGCGACTGAGAACGTAATCACAACAAAAATAACACGTTACGTAGAATAGCCCGTACAAGGCAAGCACTACTGTCAAGTCTGCAGGTTCGCATCGAGAGGATATTTCGGGTTTCCTAGCTTCTTACTATTCTTCCAAACTGCTCCAGATGACTGTCCATTTAGGTCCTCATCTATCTAGCAAGGCAGACATTATCTCGGCTTGGCTTGAAGACATCCGTGCCGCTTGTGGCCCCCCATTCACGACAGGCAAACGGCGAGCACCCTCACCGCAGCCTCGCAAATCGCTTGACAGCTGTCCACGGTGGGTTTTCCTTGTCTCAGACTATTTTTTTTTTTCACCACGCCCTCCTTCTCTGACACGCACTTGTCGCAGATCGTGTAAGCGTGCACGCCACGTCCACTCACAGCCCGTCGTCAACTGCAGCAACAGCACCATGTCGTCGTCTGGTCGAGGGAGAGGAACTCGAAGGACGCCTCGATTGACGCATGTCGAGGCTCAAGCGGATGATGGTGCGCCCAGTGATGCCGTCCCGACGCCTGGCACTTCAGCGGCAGCGTCTGCAGGTCCGAGTCGTGGATCGCTATACAGTGGCGCCCTAGGTCGGTCAACCGGGTCAGTCACGATACCAACACTGTCACACACGTCCTCCCAATCCCGTCAGTCCAGCCCCAAGAGGCGTAACCGCAGCCCTACCAAAGCCGTCCGCACTGTAGCCGACCTCGGCCTCGCCCAGATTCCTATCAACTCTGTAGACCTCGACAGCAGGGACCAGATCCCTGCCTCATTACTCGGTCTCTTCGACAGCCTGAAGCGCATTGGTCGAGGTATCGGAACTATTCCCAGAGACCTCGAGGCCGACATATCTACTCTCCTGCGACCCAGAGACCCAGAAATTGAGGCTGGCTGGCTCGTCCCAGCGGACGTCTACCCGGTAAAGCAGCAGCTCCCCCTTCTGGTTGAGTTTGAGCGAGTCAAACTTGTGGCAGCGATGAGCGCTGAGTGCATGCTCGATAACCCGCCGGAAGTCGTCTGGAACGAGAGTGTGCATTCAAGGTTGCTCGAGATCGCATTGGCGCCCTACCACGAGGCACTCCGCTACCGCAACGTCACGACGGTCGACATATATCCAGAGTACCTCCTGCCCACGGTGGGGAAGATGGACGTAGCCGTGTTGTCCGTGCGGGAAGACCCGTCAGCGCTCTTCGCCGCAGACAGCATAGCTGCAGCGCAGTCTGCCACGCTCCAGACCAAGAGGGTGGACTACATCATCGCCCTCGATGACACCAAGGTTCGTAAGGAGGCTGAGAGGCATGTCCGGCAGCGCGTCGCGTCTGGGTCGACGGTCGAGTCTATCAATCACGTTGACCACTCGTTCCTCCGCTCACGGCCTATATCTATCTCGATCGAGACTAAGACCCTCGATGGAGGAGAGCAGCATGGGCGGGTCCAGCTGGGCATCTGGGGAGCGTCGCAGATCATGCATCTTAGGGCGGAGATGGGCGACAGGGTGGACAGGGGAGAAACGCTAGCGCTCCCTCTGGTCCTTGTAGTCGGGAACAGATGGCTGGTTTTCATCATTGTTGATCAGGTGGACCACATGGTAAGTCCCTCAAAGCCACCTGAGCGTGACAGAGGCTGATATACATATTGTGTGCAGGATCTCATCGAAATCGCTTGCCTTGACGATCCGCCGTCTGTCTTGGGTTGCTACAAGGTAGTTGCTCTGATCAGGGAGCTTGCACGGTGGAGCACAGAGGTGTACCGGCCGTGGTTTAGGTTAAACGTATTAGGTACCTCGGAGTAGAACCGCCGAAAGCGAGCTATTGTCAGTATCTTGAAACGCTGTCTATCCGCACAAAACACTTAAGAGACATATTGGCAATGGCAGACGACATAACATGCTGTTTGGCGCTAAGCATCGTATCGCTGTGTTGTCCAGAGATGCGTCATTTAAGTCTGCAATGAGCGAAAACCAAATGTGTGCTTCATGCTTTGATGCGGAGTTGAACATGCGGAAATACATTTCGGTGGTGAGAGATGTTATCTTCATGGCTCGATATATCACTAGTGCACGACGAGAGTGCCCGCGAAGTGCCTCGCTACAGATACTGTTTACCGGTAGCCCCATTGGTCTGTAAATTACCAGTCGATCTTGGCAAGATTTGTGCTGAATTGGGAACGATACGCTGCTCACTCTGACGTGAGTTGGGGACGATAGGCTGCTAGCTTGACGTAATGTGGCGATAGTGGAGGGCATATCAGAACAGCCTAATTGGTCGAGGGGGCTAATCAAGCACAGGTAATTTAGCGCGCTGAGGGTCTCGGACCGCATTCCTTGGAGCGACCTAGCGCAGATCCGAATGTGCTAACATTGACGATAGAGGTCGGTTAGGGTTAGGTCGAGCATGAACCTTAAAACTGCCAATACGAACGGCACCCGCGACCGGAAGTGTGTGTCTACCATCACAAGTACTTGAGGGAGAGCGAGTCATATATTGCAACTATGGAACGAGGAGTTGTCAGTGCAATCCATCCTCTTCTGACAGCATGATGCATACAATTCCCGCACAGTCACCTGGCCTGCATCTTCTCTGGCACGTGAGCAGCCAGTTGTGTGAAATGTGTGTGAAATGTACCGACGCAGCGGTTCCACTTATCCAGTCTCTGCATGCTCTGCCGATTGGGGTTCAGCCCCAGATCTGCGGTGGTTCCCCCCGGTCCATTTTACTCGATCCCATCGAGTAAAATGGATGGGGATCAAGCTAACAATGTCGCTAACAATGGTTACTCGATGAGATCAGCTAAGAAACCACTCCCACACAGGCCACAGAAGCATGCGACCGATAACTACCCGCACCCTATCTGCGTTAGTGCATCCCACCGGCGTCGCCGTCCCTAGTTATTTCCAACCATCCAACCCATTCATCAGCTCGGGCTCATCCGCACATGATAAGATGCACTGCATTTGGAACATTTACACCTATCACACCAGAGATAGTCAGATCTGCTATCTCTGATAGTGAATAATGTCGCGTATCTTGCGTGGCAAGCAGGTGCATTTTGGTGCATTTGAGCGACTTTGACCCCCAAGACCCTGCAATGCGCTGTAACCCTTTACTTGGCACCGTCAGCCTCAAATACAGGGCGCATTCCATCATAACTTCCCCGCCCTCTTCCCCGCTCCCCTTTCTCATTTCACCCGAGTCTTTGACGTAACGCATAGTCACACACACCAACGACCATGGCGTCCGACGATGCGAAATACGTTGACGACAAGGTGAGCCCAGGTCGCTCACCAGCGCCTTCCGATGTCGAAGTCGGTCATGCGTCTGGCCTCAAACGCCGCCTGCCAGGCTTCAGTCTCGCAGTTCACCAAGAAGAGAGCAGCTTCGCGAGCACGAAAAATGCCTCCAACGCCGACTTTGACCCCATCCCGCCATCCAAGCGCACGTGGACCTGGAAGGCCTACGTCGCCTACTGGATGGCCGATGCGTGGGCTGTCTCCAACTGGGAAGTCGCTTCGTCCATGATCGCCGTCGGCCTCAGCTGGAGAACGGCCATCGGCGCCTGTGTTCTCGGCAACTTTGTCATGGGTCTGGTCATTACCATCAATGGCAGAATGGGTGCTACGGTGCGTCGGTGTCCTTTGGTCTCTCCCACATGGACAGTCTCGCTAACCCGTGATAGCTTCACACTCCGTTCCCGGTTCTCGCTCGCATGCCGTTTGGCTACTATTTCAGCTACTTCGTCGTGCTATCCCGCTGTGTCCTCGCCATTGTCTGGCTCGGTGTCCAAACCACGACCGGCGGCCAGTGCATGACGGTCTTGCTCACGGCCATCTGGCCAAGCTTTGCAAGGATTCCGAACCACATTCCCGAGTCGGAGGGCATCACCACGGCGGGCATGTGCGGCTTCATCCTCTACTTCCTGCTCCAACTCCCATTCCTCTGCATTCCTTACACCAAGGTGCAGTACTTCTTCGGCTTCAAGAGTATCGTTGCCCCCATCGTGTTCCTGGCCGTGTTCGGCGATACGCTGCGCAGGGCCGGCGGCACTCTTAGCCACAGCACCGTCATCACCGAGAGTAACCGGATTGGGGGTTCTGTATTGGCGTGGGCATTCTTCAGCAGTACGTACCTTCTTAAATCACACTCCGACTCGGACTAACTTTTACAGACCTGAACGGAGTCTTGGGCAACTATGCCACCTTGGGTCTGAACATTGCCGACTTTTCTCGGTACGCGAACAAACCCAGCGCACAGAATGTCCAGGCCATCGTCATCCCCGCCATATTCAGTATGTTGTTCCCCTCAATTACCTAAAGCTTCTGCTAACCATCCCGACAGCTATCGTTGGCCTGCTGGGCATTTTCACTGCGGCAGCCGCTGAGACAGCATATGGGGAAGTCCTCTGGAACCCCATCGACATCATCAACCATTGGATGGACAGCGGATCTCATGGTGGCCGGGCCGCCGCCGCGTTTGCCGCCATCGGCCTGATCATCGTGACTCTCGGCATCAACATCTCGGCCAACTCCATCAGCGCCGCCAATGACCTCATGTCCTTCTGTCCCAAGTACATCAACATCCGTCGTGGCCAAGTGCTAGCCGCCTTCATCGGCAGCTGGGGCTTTGTTCCCGTGAGTATCCCGTCCCACCGCACCCCAACGGAAGCTGACGATCGCAGTGGAAAATTCTTGCCTCAGCCGCCAAGTTCCTCGCATTCCTGGGCGGTTACACCATCTTCTTGGGTCCCATGACGGCCATATTGATCACAGAGTAGGTCTCGTGTACTCCCATCAGGTCTTCATTCCTAACGTGCCTGCAGCTACTACATTGTCCGCCGCGGGAACGTGTCCGTGCCCGACATGTACAACTTCCATGGCATCTACAGATACTCGCCCAAATTCGCCAGCAATTGGCGTGCCGTCGCTGCATTCTTTATCGGCTGCACCCCACCGCTACCCGGCTTCGTCGAGAACATTGTCGCAGCCGGCGGAGGCACCACCGGCATCTCCTTGGGCGGCATCCACCTGTAAGCGATCCTCCTGTGTGTTTTCCCCCTACTTGCGCACTGACACTTTTCCTCGAACAGCTTCAGCATTGGTTACATCTACTCGTTCGTCGCTGCTGGCGTCTTCTACTGGGGCTTCAACCGTTTCTTTCCTCACACCGAGTCGATGCTCGACCACCCCGAGACAGGCGAGGAGCTTATTGCGGCTAACGATGCCAAGAACATGGAGCATCGCCCGAGGAAGCAGAGTCTCTACGATAAAATATTTGGGGTTTGAGGTGCAACAGTGCAATAGTGCAAGGCGATCTGCTTGACGTCTCCCCGCGCATGTACTGTAATGAATAATCTTCACACACTTCAATCAAGCTCATTCACCACAAATTTCCTTAGCACAGGCGATCCTTTTATCAACGAGTATGTACTTCACGTGATCCCACTCAGACAACTGCAGTTGCCTAGAATAGCCCCGCATTTTCTCCCATGCTCAAACTTCACCCCATGACAAACTCGATGAGGACAGGACCAGCTCAACATCCAAGTCGGAATTCGATCACCTACCAGATGTGACATAGTCTCAGCAGGTAATGCACACTAGGGCGGCAACGCAATACTTCGTCGTCATGATTTGTTTTATATGCCAGAGTCTTTTAACTGCGGAGAGTACACCTGCGGTGACAGGACCCTATGGTCGAACGATACCTCACCATCCAACTTGTGCAACCCTCAAGGACTCCGTCGAAAGGGGCTGTTATGTTTGCAATCGACTCTGGGCGACTCTTGCGCTAGATGAACGGCATTTAGTTTCGGCCTCGTGTGAATCAGGATCACTCAGTAATAGTAATGAGACGAGAGTTGAGACAGACTCAGCACGAGCGGACCGCGCCGAAAACTTTATCACAGCGTATTCTCTGGATGACGGGCGCCCTTACGGCCATCCTGGATGCTACTTAGTGGGGCTTGCCTTCAATGCAAGTAGGGTAGTGACTCCAGAAATGGCCCAGGGTAGGGCGTTATGGCGGGCTACCCTTCTGTTGCAGCCCCACGATGGTACGATCACTCCTGGGTGATGACAAATCGCGCCTAATGACTTGATCTGACAAGATTCTAGGCTCTATGGCAAGCAACATAGCGAAACAACTTTCCATATCTACGAAGTCAGCCGAAACATTATCTCTTGCGAGGAGATGGATTACAGACTGCGCAGCGAACCATCAGCAGTGCAACGCTGTCGCAAAGCGAAAGAGTCTCTACCCGACTCGTCTTCTCGACTGCGGCGTTCTAGGCGGCTCAGATATGAACTGTCGCCTGGTAGAGTCTAGCACCACCGCTATTGATGGGCCATACATGACACTCAGCCATTGCTGGGGGGCCGCCGACTCCTTAAAGCTGAGAACCGACAACTACGACCAACTACTCGGTGGAATCCCCTTATCACTCCTACCCAAGTTATACCAGGATGCAGTATACACCGCTCGCCAGTTAGACATCAGATATTTGTGGATTGATGCCCTTTGTATCATCCAGCAAGGGGATAATTTAGCCGATTGGCGGCGTGAGGCGACACTGATGAGCGACGTCTATTCCAACTCATTTTGCAATATCTCCGCCGCAGAGGCACCAAATTGTCACCATTCCCTGTTCTGCTCCCGTAACCCGGAGGCTCTGAACCCAGAGGTTGTGTGTCTATCTATCAACGGCCGCAATACACCGCATCTAATCTCTGATTACCGATTCTGGGACACCGATGTCTCTCATGCTCTTGTTAATACCCGCGCCTGGGTACTCCAGGAGCGGCTACTATCTCCTCGAGTACTGCACTTCGGCGCGAGCCAGGTGCTCTGGGAGTGCCGCGAGAAGGACGCCGCCGAGATTTACCCGGACGGCCTTCCCACTAGCCTTTTCCGACCACATGAGCGTCTCAAGGGCCTTGCCCCAGAACACCAGCAGGAGAGCGATACGGGCTCCAAGTTCGGGGCGTATCAATTCTGGTTCAGGGTCGTACGGGCCTACACGGCTTGTGCTTTGACGTTTCCTAGCGACAAGCTCGTCGCCATTTCCGCTATCGCGAAGATGATGATGGATATTTTGCGCGACGAATATGTAGCTGGCATGTGGCGTTGCTATTTGGAACGCGAACTGCTTTGGTCAGCGGTTGATAACCAATCCGATAGTCCAACACAGCCCAAGGCGTACCGTGCTCCAAGTTGGTCATGGGCGGCGGTGGATGAGAAAATCAATCCTGGTATCCTAGAGGTCGAAGCTGAGGACGTCCTGATCAAAGTCGAAGACTTACAGCTGGAATATGCGCAAGATGACACCACGGGTTCGATCAAGGGAGGGTGGTTGCGGTTACGGGGCGTTTTAAAACAGCTGATGCTGGTGCCATCTCGTTCTTCTGCTCCAAACAGTCGTGGAGATTGGATCATGGTTGTCAATGGAGTGCATGTTAGCATCCCGGCAGAATCCGTGATGCGAGAGCCGCAGCCACATGTCAAGCTCGATACTTTTCACACGGATTTCGACGAGCAGAACGCAGAGGCGACTCTGTACTGCATGCCGGGTAGAAAGCGAAAAGGCGATGATGGGAGCATATACATCTTGCTGCTGAAGCTGGAAGACAGGGAAAGAGGCATCTTCCGCCGTATTGGACTTGCCCATGGGTGGGGCAAAGTCGTGAGAGAGAGAATTTTATGCCGCAGCGGGGAGGAAGACAAATATCCGTGTGAGGAGTATCAGGACGGCTGGCACACAATACGTATAATATAACCTGATTGCTAGTAACGTGGTTTACAAGTAAGATAGCTACTTCTTAATGCTAGCAGATTATAATCCTTAGTAACGCTCTTATAACTCGTTAAATTTACTTTAATTATATTAAGTATTAATAATTTAAATAACTTTTTAACTTTTTAACATAACGTATTTCACCACCTACCGGGACACCCCACCTACCGGGACAGCCATCCACCAAAATTCTAACTTTCCTAGCTTTTAGAAATCATTACAAATTTTATAAAATACGTACCAATTACAAAGTTACATGAATACAATCCCCG
>SMOB01000169.1:0-25009 GCA_007388105.1 Coniochaeta prunicola | reverse complement strand
TTTAAGACCGTTACTTGATCCACGCGGGCCCCATGCAACCGGTTGGCTCAGTCCAGACCTTGACTTCACTGACCCCAGCCCAGCAACTGATGACAAGCATTCGTCGCTCCCATATCTTCCAGCCGAGGTACAGCAAATAATAGGAGAAAACTTAGACCAGGTTACCTCGGTCGCTGCTCTCCGAGGCGGCCTTAGCTTGAGTAAAGCCACATACCAATGCGCTCAGCACGCTTATGTCTGGAGTACAGTTCTGAAAAGCAGAGATTTTGCTGTTGTCGCAAAGGCCACTGAGGAATACGGAAATGCCTTGCTGATAGGCCATGGGCTTCGCTCCCTTTATGAAAGTCCCCATGGGTTATCTAGATGCACTCTATCCCCGATCCAGCTTCTTTTATCCTAGTACGAGCCCGACGATCTTCGTCTTAACATGCGGCGTTTCGAGGGTGATAAAGCAAGGTTTTCGGATCGGATATTCTCCTACAAGCAGGGACAGTGGATTCTTTTGGACGGATTCATGTAAGGGACATAGGGGGTCTAATAGCAAAGGAGGAGGGAAAGCTCTAGGGCATCGTTGTGGACGGCGGTACGATACCTCCCTTTCCGGTACGCGACCCTCCGAGCGATCCCACGTATAGTATCATACGAGGTGGCATTGTCGTCCTACCTAATGCTAGCGCCAACGTTAGGCTCTTCGGTGAGCCAAGTTACCTTGACAAAGGTTACTTGCCCGTGCTTCAATGGCATAGCAAGGCATATTCGCCGGCCAGATATGGTCCCGACTACCCCTGCGAGGTTGCTCAACACTGGAGGCCGTAATGCCAGATGATCACTCAAAGCTCGCTGTAAAGGGGCAAGGCAAGGCAGACTGCTGTTTGACACATTCCCGGTCGCAGCACGCTCATGTTGGGCGAGGGTGTCTGGCAGGTAGGGGCAGGAGGAGTACGGACTGAGAGCCGTTAGCTGCTCCTCGCACTTGAGTCGTAACAGCGAACCCCGGCTCCAGATATCACCGTTCACATAAAAGTGGCCGAAGGAGATGCAGGGTGCTCCGATCACAAGAGTTTAACGACAGGCACGAGCGGCTATGAGCGCAGATTCCTGCCTGGTTAGGGGCCTTCGGCTACCATGACCCACCTCGCGACATCGAGTCAGCCTGTACCACTTGGGACGGTTGACAAGTACAAAATGCCGATGCGGCCCTCTCAAGTCTCATGCCGTGTTCCTCCAACCTTCACCATCTTGAACCTTCTGAGCTTAATTGACCAAATCGTTCCAGACGTGGCTAAGATACTGCTACCACACCCATGGATCTTACAAGAGACGCCAAATCCCGACACGGATCCGAGATTCCTCATCGTAGCCCAAATCCCCCCGGGTCTGACGACAGCGATACTCTCTTCGGAGGAGAGCTCGTGTCTTCCTCTGCATCGACCACGTCTGAAGTCCCGATATCAGACAACTGGAATCAACGCAGGCGTAACTCGGATACTGCCATCACAGATATAGACTCCAAGCGAATGGACGGATGTCACCACGCATCCGAGATGTCTCACCCCACCGCAGCAAATGCCTCCGGGGTTACTATATTTGCAAGCAGGCACACGACACTAGCAAGCAACATCAGTCTGTCTGGTACTACATACTCCCATTTCATCCTGACTGAATACAAAGACTCACATGGATAGCTGTAGGCAGACTTAGCTCTCTCCAGCCCCTCAACAGCGACACGGGGAGCGACACGGAGCTCGACGAGGTCCCGCCCCTCGAACCCCAAGTGAGCTACATAGAGCTCGACCAGAGCCGTCCTCGAGCTGTATTTGAGTACAACCGCGGAGTGTGGTGGAAACTGGATGAGATGACGAGTGCCGAGAAAAGAATGGTGTGCGCTTTCTGCGAGCAGAACCGTAGTCGTTGGATGATGTGTTTGTTCGAGAAGTCGATCATCGTGCCACATTCCCCACGGCAATCTCTGCTGGGTAAGTCTAACGTACTTGAGATCAAGGACACGCGCAAAATGGATGGAGATATTATGGTATGCGTGGTGATACAGGCCGTTGTGGAGTGGTCCGTGGTGGAGGGGGATGCAAAATTTCGGGACATGGTCAGGAAACATTGCTGTGACAAACCCTCTTGGGCAGACTTTTTTCTCTGGGAGCCGACTCTACTAAGCTAGCCACGAACATGTAACTTTAGATGCCAGTTCATGAGCTTGCTCATTTCTAAATTTACTAGCTAACCTCCCCTTAAGGTCGAATCGTCAGTGATGCATAAAGAAGCTCAGCTCGCGCGGAAGGTAGGAAAGCCTCTTTGACCACCGCCTCTGTTCCGTTCTTCACCAGCTCGAGAGCTTTGGACAAATGATGCGCAGCATCTCCATTGGTGAAATGTGAATGACAACCCAAGTCGTCAGAAGGCATGTACACGGACTTGTGCCGATGCTCGGCGTGCTGACATCTGCGACCACGACCGGCCCTTGACGCCAAATCGTTTCTTGCCCTTGGTGATCTGCTCGTTGACAATGTTAATGATCAGGTTCCAATGTCCACTTCTTGGAAATGAGACCATGTTGTCATACCTAAAGGTTTCCGCACCGGCCCATGGGACTTCATATGCTGTTTCTCAGTTCCTTGAATGAACGCGTGCATCCCTTCCAGCCGCACTTGAACTTTTGGGTTTGGAACGTCTCCTCAACGGGAGGTTGAACCTCGACGCATCCGGGGTTCGGTCCATAGCGAGGTGGAGACTGCTGTATCTGCACCGTTGTAGTGTCTGGACGACACCACGGTCCGCGTTCTGCATGCTTTCTTGTCCCGGCGAAATCGCAAGTGGCCCTGGGTCGGGGTTGCCTTCATGTAGTCGGCCACTTGAGAGCAACGCGTTGAAACGGTGACAGGCAAATACAAGTCCGCGGCGAACAGACCGTCGAGCTCCTCATGGAGACTGCCCACCTTGGGACGGAATCATTCAGGCAGGCCACGATAAAGCAGTTCGAGGTCGGCTCTGAGGCAGGCGTAGGTGTCATTGCGCGTGGAAGTGTCGGATAGTTCGGGGGCCTATTGCGCCAGGCCAAAGCGATAAAACTAAAGTGTTTGACGTTATTAGTCTAGACGTAGAGAGATAAGGAAGAAGGAGGGGGGCGAGGGGGGACCCTACCAGGCAAAGTCCATCAAAGCGACCTTCAAGAGCTGACTGCGAGCTGCATGAGCGATTTCATAGCCAAGAATGCCGAGACTCCGTCCACGTAGTCTGTCTTGAGTTCGGGACTCCGTTCAGCTCGCCACGAGGTTCATATTTCGGCACAAACCTCAGGTACGTCTCCTTGACGAGCGAGAGCTTTCAGAGGCTGAGGAGGTTGTTGGTGGAGCGAAACTGGACGACGGGACTACCGCCGCCCGTGGCCATGACGGTGTAGCTGGTAGTGCCTTGGATAAGCTATGGCTGGACAGGTAGCCCGAGAAGTGTCGCACCAAAGTGGTTACACTTCTTCTGCGTCCCGCCCTTGTTTTCCGCGAAGAATCGAGCTATGTCATCCAGCGATTGGGCCGACAGAGCTTCAGCAATCTCGGCGTGTTCGGCCATTTTCCAGTATATTGTGACGGGCGGTCGAGGGGGACGGTCGAGAGTGAGGCGTCTTGGGTCAAAAACGAGGCTGTTAGAGGCGAGGAGGTTGAGGTTGAGAGAGGTGGAGGGCGGCTGAAGGGCGGTCGGGGTTGAGAAGGTGCTTCAGTTGAGAAGCAGTCAGAGCCAAGTAGTAAGAGCGGTCGAGGTAACGAGAGCGGATAAAGGCAGTCAGGAAGCGGCGAGAGACCGACGAGGTTAGACTCGGCTCCACAGCGGGTCAAGGCTCGCCCGCGTCACGACGAGCCTGATTGCGGCCAACGAACAAACCGTAGTGACCCCGCTCCGTGCAAGGGGTGGCTATAGCGATAGCAAAGGACGAAGTTGCACAGTGCGATCGCTGCGTACTCTGGGCGCGTGGCACGGTTGCCACTGTCGGTAGTGCTTGGGGGCGACCGACGCGCCCCAGATCGCGCCTTTGTGTGTTATTGAACGAGGCTTGGCCAGTCGGCACAGCCCGACGCTTGACTTGATCGGCGGTGTCTACGTGACTTCCGCCGTGCATCCGTCATTCGTTTTCCATCACGAGACCTATCACGTGAGCTTTGCCGGAACCGGATTTAACCATCTTCGGCGTTAAGCCCCTGAACCCCCCGAACCCCTTGGATCTGTCGCACTCTTGGTTCAACGACACCGCTCTGGCGGGACGCCGGCAAATCATCCCTTACGATTTCTCTGCCAATTGCTCCTCGATCCGCGCCGGTCGGTGCTTGGTCCCATTTCCTGCAGGATGCTATCATCATTTAGCTTTCTTGCGGGCCATGCATACCCATACAAGGTGCGGTGGCGTTTGCAGCGAGGACACTCGGGCTCGCCAAGCTGAACGATAGTTTTGAGGCAAACTTTGCATGATGCGTCTTGTAATCGCCTGGCTGCCGCCCATTCGTAGCCCACCCATTTGTTCCCGTATGTTCGCACGTTGCGCACAGGCACTCAGAATTGCCCTTGCCAAAGTAATCCGCCGCACACCAGACTGTGATCTCTTCGCCAGCGCTGATACTCCTTGTTGCAGTGATCCGGATTCCTCTTCCTTCTGGCGCCAGCTCTGCGTTGGCGTCGCAATCATGGTTTACAAACCGCGCCGGCCCGAGGAATATACACTGGCGCTTCCTACGGCTGCTATAAACGACGCTGAAGTAACTGCCGTCGCCCGTGATGGAACGCTCCTCCTCGGGCGATATATCAACCTGAGCCCTATTGAGGTACGTAATGGTACTGCCCTGCGGTATGTAGTGCCGCGCAGTGATGCTGGCTTCTTCACGATAGGGGTTATATCGATGCGTGCTGTTGGACAGTCGGTGAGATATATCTGTAGATAACGGCGTAGATGATCTCTGAAATGCTTTCTCGTGGGAGCTTCGAGCGCCTGATAAAATTTCTGGATCCCATCTATCGAGAGCAATGCTGTCTCGGCAGTGACGATGTCGGACTTGGCGATGACGTTTTTCTGGATGATTCTGGCGACTTCGGCTTTGACTTCGGCTGTGATTTCGACTGCTTCAAGCTCCCCCCGGGGGTTGTAGGACTGGTTCTTGCGAATTTTGGCCCAGCACTTGACACCATCGATGAGTACGCCAGTGAGCATATTATCTTATGCAGCAAATTCCGCTGTCGTTATTTTTGGATTCCCCGCCCCTTTTTGGTGGTCTCGGGAGATTCCGTTGCGTTGCCGTTCGTGTTTGTGGGTTGGGGCTTGAGTGAGCCAGCCTCGTCATCGCTGTTGATGTCTAGGCTCGCTTTTGTTGATGGCCGGACATGCACGACTGGCATCTGTTTTATGCGTTTTGGTGATGGTTGATTGGGATTATCGGATATTCCCCGCTTGCTGGTTATATAGGTTGTGCTAAGTCTCCATGGCCTCGATGCATCATCGACTGGGACGTTGGTAACTGTTGCCGTCTGAATCTCTTTCAGGACAATATATGTGCCTTCGCCAAGAAGCTCGCACCGCTTCGTTTTGTCGACGACTAGGAGGCTGCGTGGGTATGATGCTGAGTCGTTCCCGAGTTCCTCGTCTGTAACCGTTGCTAAGGCCCTAAGCTGAGTCGCGTATTGAGGTCCAATATAGCGGAAAGTAACGGTGATAGCTCCAGCTCGTAGATCCATGGGAACTGTGAATTCCTGTTGTAGATCCATGGAAACTGTGAATTCCTGTTGTATCTCCCTGGAGCCCCCTGGGATAATACATTGGTAGACGTGAACTGTGTGGGAAAGTGTCGAGGATCCTAGGGCGAGAGTCAATGTCAAATCGTTGGATGGGACGTTCTCATGATTCTCGCTGCCGTATGGCTGGACTTGAGGAAGAGTCTCTTCGCCATCTTACGAGTCTGTCTGTGGACATAACTCGAGCAGGATTCCTGACACTGTGCCGGAGAGAAGTGGGCGGACATCTAAGAACTGTTTGACTGGGTGTTGTAAGGGTGCTCCGGCTCCTTCGCCTTGCGGCACAGCATAGGCCGTCGCTTTCGGCCAGTAAAGCTGTGGCCCTTAACTCACAGCGGAGATGCCTGGCGGCCCTATAACCTTCGATTAACTCCGACCCTGTCCAGCGCGTGTTGGCAAGATCGTGGGCGCATTGGCCACGATCAGCGAGGGGTAATGCAGACTGTTAGCAACTTAACGGCAACTGACACCCAAGTAAACGCAACCCACTCGGCTGGCGACTCCGTCAGGTAGGTCGTCGTCCCAGACAGGGCACCAATACTAACAAGCGGGATCGTGCTGGGCTTAAACGAACAGAAGGAACTCAATGGTAAGCGGAGATCGGCAAAAAGAGCCAACGAAGAAGGAGGGCGATGATGAGAAGAGAGGAGGGGACGACATAGACGAGGAGAGAGAGCTGCTTTATCCCGGATCTTGCCAACCCTTTTCAGTTCTCGGCCTCGTCTCCAACAATTTCACATGGCGGCCGACGCCCTCCCCTGGATGCGGCGCAGGCACCGGCTCCCTCCTTTGAAGCTGTGCTCCCTGGCTGAAACTGAACGGATCCGCGCTCGTAAGTGAGACTTGCTACGCAATAGATGTTCGGTACCTGGCCAAGCGGACCCACCTCTGGAGGGAGCCCATCAGCCTGCCAGGCCTTGAATGTGTGTAGAGCGGTACGAAGAGGAGCTCAATGCAAACAAGTTGGCAGACGGGAAGCTTCCAAGATTGGAGATATCGGGCACACCAGGAAGCGGCCTGACGGGGCACCAGACAGACAAGTCGATTCGCTGGAAGCGATTATCGGTATCTCGGCAGAGCTAAATGAATGAAGGGGTTATATTTGAACAAGGTGTCTGTCTGCAAGCTAGTTAGAGCGAGTAGTAACGTCTCCGGAGGGTAGGAGTAGTAAAAGTCGGCATTGGGAAGGATGTTCGGCCTCGAGATTTAGAGCAAGGCGTGGCTGAGCATTGGTCCTGCAGCATTGCCAACCTGGAAGGAGGCCCATGGTCCGGTCACAGGGGCAGGCTCCGGGAGTTGATTCATAGGTGGCCCACGGCGACGGAGTGAAACTAGCTAGGTGGGCGAAAGGAGTTTATCAATGTACAGCTTGACTGACAGAGGTAGAAGCTTCAATTCTCAACTCAAGACGATGGGATTTTCGTAACTCGAACCTGCCTTCCCCTTCCGCGTCCTTCGCATCCTTCTCATAGGCGGTTTTGATATACATGTCTTGCCCGCAATACCCGAAGGCTTCTGAATAAGCGACAATTTTGGACCTTGAACCCGACCCGTTCCCATTCGGCCACAAAAAAGGGGGGTTCTCTTCGTAAGGTCCCCTACCCACTTGTCACATTCCCACTCCACCCAGTAGTCAACGAGACTTCTCCAGTCTTTCCGAGAGGGTCTTGAAAGGTTAACGTATACTACTCTTCCGCCGTTGGCGCCCACGGCCCTGGCGAACCGCCTGGCCAGATTCCTCGGCCCAGAGACCTTGAGGCTTGTGCCTAAAATCAGAAGGACATCCGGACCAGCTGATTGATCGTGGTTGATGAGCTCTGCAATTCGCTCGCCTTCCCAATGATCTTCGCCCAAGTAGATTGTATTAGGCCGTAGTCGACCTATTGTGCTCTCCCGCCGCGTCGCTCCTACCCTGGTAGGGGAATGGATACAAAGCGGACATCGAGGTTCCTGCCCGGCAGCAATAATCGCCCTCAAAGTCGCATTCCATTTGTGAATCCCGCAGCAAGCAGGGCATCGCAAGGAATGGATGCTTCCATGTAGAGGAACGCACTCCACGCTATTCTCTCCCAAGTCGGTAGACAGACCTGCTCGATCGTCGAGCTGATCGACATTATGAGTGTAGTAACGGAGAAGCTTTCCTTGATCGCGCAGTGTTCGGATGAACTTGTGAGTCTCTGTCGGCCGGCTCTTGCTAGCGATCGCTTCCATGTCCATGGCAAATTTTAGGGTTTCGACTCTAGATTACGAATCCCTTAAGGCTGTTGCGCAGAAAACATCGCCCTTGGCGTATAAGCCGCTCTTGGATCGATAGTCTGCGTCTGTCAGCCAGCTGGAGCAGAACGAAGATGGATGAACGTGAACACAAACCGGAATACCTGCTGCCGTACTGATCCCGGCACCAGTCACGACTACAACTTTTCGAGCTAAGCTGCAAATGCGTGCTATGTCTTGTAATTCGCTGGCAAACTCAGGTACAACGTGAACCATCGTCTTTCCCATAGTTGAGAGGGCCTTTTGCTGAGGCATGCCGCTGTTGGAGGAGCTGTGGGTGGCGAAGAAGTCAGGCGAGAAGTGTGCAAGGCACGATGGCATGAGAAGCGGGCAAAGAGAAGGTGATGGGCATCTTATATACCCGGAAACCTGCAATGGAAGACTGGCTCGTTAGGACCGTGCCTGGAGGCCGTCGACTTCAAACCTCGTAGGCTCGCAGCGAGGCTCATCGTTCTTGTTGCAAGGCCCTCTGGACAACACAACGACGCCATTAATATCCCGCGCAAATGCCCACCATGGCGTCCAACGGTCTTTTAGGCCTACTCTCCATGGCGATGGAATCTGCCTCATCTGACGATGCTTGTTTGTGCCACCAGGCAGCTCAGGGGTGGCTCGCGGGTCCTTGGCTTGCCACTGATCCAGACGACGCACGCTTCCAGTGGTCGACAACGAATCTGCTGACTAGGTAACTCCTATTTGGCAGACTGGCAGGCTCGGTAATTCCAAATCCCCCAAGAGGAGACACCTCAGCTCACCTATAAGACCTCGCTCCCCCGCCGCGGCGACAGCTCGAGCAACTCTCATCTCTTCATCTACAGTTCTGAACCTCCCTCAACCCTGACTCACGCTCAAGAGCCTCTTACGAGAGCAAGATACTTCCGAGATCAGCACCATAGCAACTGTACAAGAGTATGTTCGACCTCGATCTAAAGGGAATATCACTAACGAATTTCAGCTGGAGAAAGTTCAGCTTAGAAATGGATGGACGCAGATATGCATTGAGAACGACGAGCTTAAGGCATCCATCACCACCCGAATCCAAAACCAGGTGATGGCTCTCGCACCACGACGCCTCACGTGCGTTGACAGTTTGGGAAACGCCTTGGAAAGGATGTCTGCAGCTAAGGTCAATGCATACCTAGTATACTCTCGAGGTCAGCTCGCGCTATCACCATGCAACGAGTGTAACCAGAAATACGACCGTTTCGGTAATGCTATACCTTTTCCCGGTTGCGTCTTCCTTCCAACTTTTTGGGGGTTTGCTTGTGACTCCTGTATCCATAAGGGGCGTGCCATCGACTGTTCGTTCCATGTCTATCGCAAAGAATATCTCGATCTTTGGTGGGATAGGATCGAGGACCCAGAAAAGCAGGGCAGCGGAGTCGAAATGGCTTGAGAGAGGACATCCTTAGTCGAAATACTACCCCAGACTCTCTCCGGGAATCTGGATCCGTCGTCCAGAAGTCGGGGTCGATGGAGACCATAAATTGGACGCTCCTACGCAAGAACCGGCCTTTGTATTACCTCCGGAGATTGGTGAGGCTCGAATTCCCGACGGTATCTCAGCTCTTCATAGTGGTCGGAGATCCAGGATGATTCCCCGACTGTAGCACAGCCTCCTTGCAGACAAGCCCGCCGAGCCTCTGGGCGACGAAGATAAGTAGACTCGAGGATGCACTGCATAGATATCGGTTGTTTGTCAGGTTCTTGACGGGGCTTGTGGCATAGTCCTTCAGTCGGTTAACCGACCGACTTCCAGATATATGCGTCACATCCGCAAGTATGAGATGGGCGCTGGGAGGGGGGAGGAGAGGGCCGTGGTAGCACGGCGCCGCTTACCCGCGGATGGTCCACGTGCTGTCTCGGCCGCCGGTAAGACCGTGGGCGAAGCAGGTGTCGACGGTCGCATCGGGGTAGTCGCGCCACTGGTGGAGGTGAGAAGGACTGGGCAAGGGTTAGACGGAGAGGCGGAGCAGGCGGCAACAGTATGGATAGCAGACAACACAGCGTATTACTATAATGTTAGATAATCTCTATCGTACTGTGGGCTACGCGCCTGCCACGTCGAGCGAGTCGTTCCAATCACGAAGAAGCTCTCGCATTCGATTGCAGAGTCTCTCATCTTCCCGTTTCCACGGCTCGCCATCGGGAAACACAACCTTCCGCAGCCTGTTCAATAATCCGATAAGTGGAGTGTAGAATGGTGTGAAGTAATCGCTGATGGTCCTCATGAATATTGTCTCCGTCGCCACGACGCCAAGCTTCATCCCCGCCAGCTCCTCGGTATCGACGTAATTCCACTTGTCAAACCGTGGAACAACCTTGGCCTCGTCTGGCCCATCGTAGTGAATACATATCCAGAAGAGAACCCAGAAAAATGACTCGAGGTCATGCATGAAGCAGTGCTGTTCGCCTAGGAGCGCTCCGATCGCCATAAACGCCCGCGTCCCGGTCTTCCCCCTCGCTCCTGACGCAGCCTCTCGTTGCTCTCGGATGGTAAGGTCGAGGTCGATTAAAAAAGAAGGCCAAGACGGGACTTTCTTGTCCTCATTGATCCTGAGATTGTTGATGGAGATGTCCCTATGCAGGAAGCCTGCCGTGCGTAATGATTCATTGCCTTCGATGCACCCCCCTAAAGCGGCGAGTAGAGCTGATCGGGAGCTCGCCATGTAGATAGGTTTTCCGTAGTCACAAAGAATGACACGGCGGTGCTCGATTCGGCAGTGTATCGCCAACCTTCGTCGGAGATGCGGAACAAGATCGCTTGCTTAGGGGAAGGGCGGCACTGATTTGACTGGACGATCGCTTCTTACCGGCGGCGCTGTTGCTACGGCCTTTCCGCGGGAGCCCGGACACGATCAGACTCGGCGGCTGCATCGAGCGTTCCCGACGGTAATTCGTGGCTCTAGTCATGTCTAATCCCCCACGAACGTTATTTCGAATGTCGTCTTCTGCACCGTGTACTCGAACTGTCTCGTGGTAATAGTATCGGGCCACATTGACGACGCCTTTCTCAGTTGACTCGCGTAGCAATTCACCTTCCTCGTCGCGCTCCGGATACTGCCATGAATCTTTGATGACGAGCGGCGTCTCTGGATGTCCATCACGATGGGCTTTCCAGCAGGTCGTCGCCCGGCCGGCTATACAACGTGCCCGTTGAATCACCTCGTCTATGATCATAGTCAGGATGCACCGTTTACGAGCATCACTGAGGCCGGAATGGGCAGGCGCATTAAGGACGGCTAGGCATGATGGCTGCCTAGACTTCCTCAACTTCCGAGCACACTCTTGCCGCCACCTCGAATAGTGTGGTAGTAAGCCAGTTGCTGGGTATGAGGTCTGCCTTGGAAGCCTCGAGAGCCTGTAGCTTCTCCGCATGGGAAGATCAGCTGGAGCCTGGAAGTGGCGGTTTCAATACTGGAGCAACATGGAAGGATTGGACCTGACCCTGAACTTGAAGGGTCTGCGTGGCAGTGATGGTGATGCGTTTGAAGCGCATCGGACACTACCGAAATGGAAGGATCGGCAAGGTTCACGGGGGTCCATGCCTAACTTACGGAAAGAGAGCTACAATGCAATCCGCCTTGCTCCTTATCACGAAGCTAGGGCATCTGAGGCGCAGCTGTAAGTACAGCAAGGATCCCACGAGACATCCGGATCCTTGCTTCAGACAATATACGACCCGGCAGCACGAGACTTAGTATGTGTGAGACACGGATGCCTCGCGGTAGAGGCATGCGCAGGATTTTCACTGAGGCTGGAAGATGCTCCACGGATCTAAGCTAGGCATATCTCATGGTAGATCAGTGAGAAGGATTGGGTATGTCTCATGTGGCGTGTTGAGCCCCTGGCGAAAGACTCGGCAAGCCTAAGGATCTGAGCATCAATTGGCTCTCCGGTCGCCGTGGCTTGTCGGTAGTCATGCCCAGGTCTCAACAATGAAGAGATTCTCACTTCGTCTTACGTAGCAGGCCAAACTTGGGCTGGAACCTGCACTACCTGTCCACCTTGAGAAGCGGCAGGACGGCCGAGCAGTAAGTATCGGCGTCACTCGTCTTGGGGGTAATGTTACTGTTTGGACGGCTTCTTTACTGTAATTTCTTGACAATTCTCACCAGATTCATCGCCATCGGATCCGATGAATTTCTACAATTTATGCTCTTTGACTGAAAGACATGACGACAGAGTCCCTCGTCTATACAGATCACACGTAACTTACACGGAGATGTGCATTCGCCATAACCGTGTATCAGGCTTGTCGGCCGTTGACGGCAACTCCGAAAGCTTCGCCACGATGCTGCCTAGATCCTGACGTATTCATCAAGGTCTGGACATTACTTGACGTCTACAAAGTGAAAGTTTAGCCGGGGCACAGAACAGGGCCATTGTACGTTTTGGGCCACTTCGGTGAGCGGTGTGGTACCAAAAGTGGGACTTAATGGGAGCGCAGCCCCAGCTCAGCGCTGCTTAGTCATAGCCCAGCGACGACTCAGCCCAGCTCAGCTTTAAGGCGGCGATAGCTCAGCTCCAGATCCGGAAATGGATATGTGTGAGGTCAAGTTTGACCGCTGAGTATGCTGGCATTGGGCTCCCTCCTCCGTCCCAAGGAAGAGCGATGGAAGATGTGTCTTCCCCTCAGCATGTCCACTTTGTGCCTGAACCTGAGCGAATAGCAAAGGCCCTCCGCAGGCTCACTAGAATCTCGCACAGTTGCACTCGAGACATAATTGAATAGTGTTAAGCCTAACCAAGAATTGTCTACCCTCAATGCGGCTTTCAGAGACACAGACCCTGAAACTGCACGAGTTCCACGGAGATGTCATTCCACCATATATCGTCCTTTCACATATATGGGGCGAAGCAGAAGTGTCATACGAAGACTTGCTACACGGCCGCGGCCCGAGCCGTGCTGGTTGGCGCAATGTTCTGGGCTGCTGCCAGAGAGCGCTCTCGAACGGATATAACTATGTGGTGAGATGCTCTTCCAGCCGCCGTCTGAATATGTGCTTACTCTGTCTTCAACTCCCAGTGGATCGATACTTGTTGCATAGACAAATCTAGCTCTGCAGAACTGTCCGAGTCTATCAATTCCATGTATCGATGGTACGAAAATGCCGACTTCTGTTACGTGCATTTGGAAGATGTCACCTATCTCCCGGAAGTTTCATCCAGGGATACTCAGCTCCGCCAGTCTCGATGATTCACGCGCGGTTGGACATTGCAGGAGCTCATAGCGCCACCCATGGTCTATATCTTTGACCGCTCGTGGAATTTTATAGGCTCTAGAACCAGCCTACGCCATCTGATATCAAATATAACGGGAATCGATACTGCCATCTTCGACACGGGCGATATTTCGCAATATAGTGTTGCACAGAAGATGTCATGGGCTTCTGGAAGGAAGACAATCAGGGTCGAAGACCAGGCGTACTGTCTGCTTGGCCTGTTTGGAATAAATATCCCTCTACTATACGGTGAAGGGATCGAGGCCTTCAGGAGATTGCAAGAAGAGATCATCCGACGGACCGACGACTACTCCATCTTCGCACACGGCTCTTACGACAACAGGATTCTTGCCCGTCGTCCAAGTGACTTTAAGCACTGTATGAATGTGGGCTGCCTGGATGTTATGAAGAGCCCCAAGCTCTATCCGAAAGGGAAAGGAGCCAGTATTTCCAGTGTCGGCATCCACGTCACCCTACCACACTCTCCACGAGACCGCCAAGTCCTCGTTCGAATAGAATTACTAAGTGGGTAATTGTTGGCAGTATGGCGCGCGGCAACGAGGGCGACGGCGACACCGACTCCTCAACCGCCGATGTCGTGGTCGTAGAGCTCGTACAAGAGGATCCCCAAGTTCCCGGTATCTATGTTAGAAACCCACGAAGCTCAACACCTGAGACAACCTCCATTACGGCGGACGCACAGATACAAGAAGAAACATTCGTCATCCGGCACCACCCACGCGACTATGGAGAAGGATCGGGGCAAATTCGCGCGAGGCTGCCAGACCTCACATTCCGAATACAAAGATCAGACGGACCTGGAGACCCTGACAAGCTTGCAAGCCAACCGAAACTTGAATATCTCGACTCTCAGCAATATCTCGTGCACGCCGACGGCGATGGCTCATATCGCCTCACAACCAACCCCAAGTTCTGGCAAGCACGGATTTTACCCGTTACCTTCCTTATCAGTTTCGAGCCGCCGACAAGCAACCAAGCACTGCTGGTTATGCTCACCCCGACAGTCAGATCAGCGAATATCCTCGTTCTGGACCGCGTACGTATTCTCGGTGAGCATGCGCAGATAGGTAACGACAGACATATGATCTATTCAGAGACCAAGAACCTGCTGAGCGTATCGCTCAGGCGACCGCCGGATACCACAGACCCTGCTGCATACGAGCTACTGCAGGGCGGTCGCAAGTCGTGGTTATATAGGAGATTTCACCTGAAAGTGGGAGACCTGCGTCGAGGTAGCGACAACACGCTGCTGGCAGGACCGGTAAGCGAGGGCGTGACGTTTGCGCGCGAAGCGTCCGAGAGTTGCAGGGGGATGCTCGTGTCGGTGAATGCGAAAAGAATGCCAAGAAGATGGGAGATCTTGGTGTCTAGCAGCCCTCTCAGGTCGACGGAGAATAAGCGTGGCGCTGGACAGGCCGACCCAAGAGGATCCAGGAACTTCACTGTCATGTTTCGCCCTCCGCATTCCATTCTCGGAATGACAGGCACGACTCGACAGCTCCGACTAGGACACTCGGCGCTGTTGCCTGGGAAAGGATCCAAGATATTGGCGCTTGTATTGCCGATATCGATGCGACTTATCAGTTGGATCTTGTGAGAAGTACGAGCTGCTAAGGGCGGGAATCGGTATGACGCAGACCTGTGGTATCGGGTTTGCCTTACGTGTGGCGCAAGTGCGGTATTGTCAGACGTCCGACGACTATCGGGTATGATAGGACGATGCCCTATATTCGTCGAGGCCAAATTGACGACAGCTGCACAGCTCCCTGGCCAAATGATCAGCCATTGGGAACAGGCCATTCTTATAGGGAATCGCGCGTTCTCACCCAGATCCGCGCCTCTTTTCATGCATATCGGGACTATGATAGCAAATCCTATTACCGTGAAAGACGGTACCATCCGATAGGCAGATCCTGTCCACTGTGTACATGGCCGTGCGGCCAAGATATCAATGGTGTTGATGTCGATGCCACGGGCGATTTGGAGTTCATGACCGAAAGTTCAGCAGGACCTGAGTCGCGGCCCAGTCGAGCGCAGTTTGGCGTTTGGTCTCACTGGCGAGGACGACGGTGATCTAGACGTCCGGCTTACCCTTGCCTTGCGACTTTTCTTCAGTATACTTAGAGACTTGCGAGTTGCGCCTCCTTTTCCTGCGTATAGAAGGGCTGTAGGTCGAAGACGTGCTGCGACGCATTACTGGCGTCGTGACCTTTCTTCGAGACTCATTGAGTCGCAGTTAGAGAACTTGAGGTCGGCCACGTGGCCCTGCGTCAACGGAGTTAACGGTTTTCCACGCTCAATATACGGCGTTTTCTGTTACTCGGATTCGCCGCTGGAATCGAATGATGCTGCGGTGCTGATGGGGCACTGTAGAGTCTGGGGTCCTTATCAGCGACCTGATATGGCTGCGTCTCTAGTCGCTCTGGCGGCCGCCTGCTTACTCTCACGCCAAAATCTAGACTCATGTCTAGTCCCAAACGGGGAGCCTGAACCAGCTCTTGCATCTGTACTGCTTCGCTACTCTGTGTTCATGAATCTTCGGTGTACTTTACAGTACGCTGACCTCATCACACTAGGTTATATCCAGATTAACAGCACATTCGACCGATACGACATACCATGTCGGGATTTAACTTCTCTGGCCCACCGAGTCGTCCCGACCCTAATGCAATGCAATCTTAAGTCTAACTCTCTTGGAATACCGAATCCCGCCGACCCTGCTGCGCGCTACCCTGGCGCGTGCTACCCTGGCGCGTGCTACCCTGATGCTCACTATCCTAATGTGTGCTACCCTGATGCTCACTATCCTAATGTGTGCTACCCTGATGGTTATGGCCACTTCGGGCCAGACAGATTAAGCTCAAAAACAAGATTGGGTGGAAGACGGATCGAGTACGAGGCTGGGGAAGTCATTGGCTGCAGTATGACCAGGTTCAACAGAACATGCAATGGAGCACCTGTGTTATTGGTTACCATCTGAGGCTGAATGTAAAACTGTGGTACTGGTATACAAACATTGCTCAACTGACCTCTCAACCTCGCTTGCTCCCGCCCCTGGTTTTCGACCTGGAGTCTAGATCCAGTCGTGGATGAATGACTCCTCTGCAGTTGGGACAGATGCAGGACTGCCTAGTATCAATGTGACATGCTAGCTTGCTAGCCCACAATGATAAGCTTCCTTCGCTGCGACTCTAGAACATGTGAACAGAGAAGTGGCATACCTAGGTGCTAATTGTTGGCCTTGAGAATCAAGATGTCTCTCAGCAAATCTCAAAGTATAGAACCAATAATACTTACTAGGCATGCTTATTCTACTGGACCCTCCCATTCTGACAGTGCTTTTCTCTAGCAGAAAGCTTTCAATTCCGATATGTCATGGATCTCAGAAGTAGTACAGGTATGCAGTAAGGCAGTTAGCGCTCTACTACGTCTACTCTCGCACCACCTGACAATGATTTTCTGGACTATGCAGCCCAAAGAAGAAAGCATCAGTACGAGATCTCGGTAGCCAAATGGGAAGGTAGCTACCTCGCTATTTGACGCTATTGACAGGCGAAGTTCAGTAAGCTTGAGGAAACATGATGATTCCGATAGCAGGGTACAATGCCCGAATCTTTATAAATGGTTAAGAAGTCCACAAGATATATCTCGGACTCAGCAACCTCTCAACTCATCCACAACATTGCACTCTAGTGGGTCTCTTTGCTCCACCACTGCCTCTTTCTCTCAATCCCACTGATAGTGTCACGCCAGGACTTCTACTCCTCTACTTCGAGTCATGAGAATCGAAAGTGCCCTCGTTCTGGCTTTGGCCACGGCCGGACTTTCCAGCCCGATCTATTTCGACTTGAACAACAAAAGAGAGAGTGGCAATCTGACCTTCATCCCCTGTACTATTGATAGTGCCGACCCAATCTGCAAGCTCATCCGCCAGCCAAAGACAGACGTCATTTCGACCATCATCCACCCCAATGGAACCCAGGAAATCAAGCGCAATCTCTACACTCGAGAGCAGCTTCAAGAAATCCGTACCCGGAACTCTGTGGCCAGTGTCGAGCTCAAACCCGGACAAGCGATCCCTGACCGACGTGCCGAGTTCATTGCCGAACTGACGAAGCGGGAGTCGGCGCCTCCGATCTGCCGCAGCGAGACCCAAACATGGTTCGACCAGCATGAGTGGGGATATTGGTTCCAAGAGTGGAAACAGGTCGGCAGCTGCTTCTACTGCGACGTCTGCACGGATGCTATCCAAACAAGCTTTTCGGTCACTCAGACGTGGACCGTCGGACTTACCGTCGAATTCAACAGTATCCTCAAAGCAAATTTCGGCTACAGCTGGGGAGAGACCAGAGGACTTACCGAGACCCGTACCTGCTCGTGGAACAAAGTCCAGAGTGGGTGCCACTCGATTTGGTATCAGCCCCTGATGTCATACCATAACGGCTATCCGAACTACCAAACCCACACCCACTGCACTGCTGCTCAAGGGATACCAGCCCGCGATTCTTATTACGACCACAACTACGTCTATGCCAACGTCAACCAGGCGGGAAACAACGCCATCAACCAAGGGAATCTGGGGTGCGACAGTGGGTGCCAGGGGAGTGACCACAGGCAGTGCCAGTATGCGAACAATGGTGGCTCTCTCTGGCCCGCTGCTAACCACTAAACTGGGACAAGGAGTCCTTCAAGTGCCACGTGAGCAAGTGCGAGAGGTCTGGTACTTAGGTAGGAGGGGGTTGAGGAGTTCAGACCTGGTACGACGGGGAGGACGAGGGGTGACGAGAAGACCAAGTACAGCAGAAAAGCATCGGTGGGACTCATGTAGCAATCGAAATCTCAGACATGTACGTTTACTTCCACTAGAAGGGTGAGTAGTAGGGCGACAGGCCAATATCAACTACGCGCGTGTTCCTGCCATCCTTAAGGACATTTATTCGACTTGATTAGAATTCAGAATTCATTTATTGTTATCCCTCGTGGCCCTTTTAATCTCAAGAAAAAATTAATCCTCTTGTTATATTTACAGGTAAGCTCTTCTCGACCAGGTAATATCAATAGCGTCAAACAGTGTTTCATTTTAGTTTTTGTAGATCCGAGACTTCCTCAATACCATAGACGTTGTACAGTCCCTGAAAGCCGTCTCGACCTTGAAGATGTAAACAGAAGGCTATCACTTGATCAGGTTATGGAGCTAGAGAGATGGAATCATCGACACGGCACGGGCATCAATTAGAAAACACATGCTCTTCCCATTGAGACTCTTCGCCACATTGGTGCAGCGTCTCCAGCGCGGCCGGGCGCAACCGTTGCCTTCGTGCTCTCTCTTCTGCAGCTGAGATGGTACTCACGCATGTTTGTGGTTCAGCTGCCCAGTGTTATTGGCCCTTCTCCCTCGGAGATATATATTAGGATGTGACACGTACGGATTCTGGCATATCATGGCCAGTAGATGTGTGACGAAGGTCGTACGCTGTTCTTAGAACCCGGCAAGGCACACTGCTTTGCCCACATATCAAGAGCTAAACAGTTGGCACATTCGGCACTCGTTATGACTTAGCCTTCGTCATCGTCATGGCGAGACCAGATTGCTCACCAAGCTCGGCTCATGACGACATGGCCTTTCATAGTTGTCATCATTGCGAGCGTCTTGTGGTTACCGAACTCCCGCTCCCTAGTCAACATGACAACGACACCGACACGGGGTACCTCAGTGCGGTAAAGATAATCTTCAACCACACGGACCAAGAGGCTCGTAGAGCGTTTCAAGACGGCTGCGTTCTATTCCGACTGTTTACGAACTATGAGCTGCGAGCACCACCACCTGCTTCAGAGACGCCGCAGCCAGGAATATTGTCCTTTCTTTACAGGTTATTTGCCTCGTTTGCCGTTAGACAAGAAAGAAACTACTGGATGTTGTGGGAAAATACGGGACGCGGAACTCTCGGCTATAGAGATGTTCTCTGCCGGTGCGACTTGCTGATCAGCTCAGAACCAAGTAAAGTAATCTGTCGACAATTTACGGCCTGCCTGTTAACCAGATAAAGGTGACCCTATTGCCCCTCAGTATAAAGTTAGACCGTATTGCGGCGGTTTTGATCTTGATCAAGATATACAGTTTGTCAAGAAGGAACTCCAGGCTTGTCTTGAATGTCACATACCGAACGGATTATGTCGTCCGTCAGCAAGGCAAGGGTTCCGTCCCAGATTAAGCTGCGGATCTGTGAAGCCGTCTCCGGTTCTGACCTATACTGGTGTGCTCTTAGTTATTGCTGGGGAGGTGACCAAAAGGCTAAGACAATCCGCTCTAACTTGAGGGAACGACTCGGTCGGCTGAATCTCTGCGTACTGCCGCAAACTGTCCAAGACGCCATTCTCTTTTGCTCCAAGTTGGGGCTTGAGTATGTCTGGGTAGATGCACTTTGCATTGTTCAAGATGATATACTGGAAAAGCAGCAGGATCTGGGTGAAATGCATCTGATTTACAGCGAAGCGTTGTTTACACTGTCTGCCGCCCGAGCTAAAACAGCAACTGATGGGTTCCTAACCGAACGACTGCCAGCTAGAGAACTGAGACTATTCTAGTTGAGATATGAACTCAAAGATGGTCGAAAAGGTCGGTTAGTCGTTCAACAAAGTCTGGAGGTTGACGACGCGCTTTTTTCCGACCAGCAGAAACTTGACTTTTGGGCTGCTGGTGAGATTCAGCAACCCATAGACACCAGGAGCTGGACGATGCAGGAGCACGAACTCAGCGTTCGTATCGTCAGGTTCACCAACAAACGCCTGGTTCTCGCGGTGCAACAATGGTGTGGCAAACGACACAGGCCCTTATCGCTCAAAGTCCGAGAGCCGCCATAAAAATGAGAGTTTTTGGAACAACGAGCAAATCAGGGACTACGCTGCGTATCGTACCTGGAGTGACCTCGTCCAACAGTATACCGAGAGAGAGCTTACTCGTTCCGATGACAAACTTGTTGCCATTTCAGCCATGGCGCAGCGGATGGCAGAGAGCCCTGGTAGTCCACCGGCTCGCTATTTCGCCGGGATGTGGAGCTTCAGTACAGCACTACAAACTCCGATTTGCCTACCGCTGAGTCTCTTATGGAGGACAGTAAGCCCGTGGAGAGCCAGACCTCAGCACTATCGATCCCCGTCGTGGTCCTGGGCTTCTGTTGACAGTCCTGTGTGTTTCCCCTCAACGATCGAGGACGGCCTTTTCCCTTCAGCTGAGAATGCCCCTGGTCATACTACAACCTTTCCGATTCCCCTTGGAGTGGAGGTTCTCGACGTCAAGGTGTGGCCAAAATATGAAACCAGCCCATACGGCGAGGTTCGGGACGGAGTGATCACACTCTGCGGTAACTATCGAAAGGCCTTGTGGTTCCCCCGAAGAGTATTTCCCAACTTTCGGTCGTATCTATATAGCGATCCCCCTGCACGGTCTATGGAGATGGTGAAAAGAAACGACGCCAGCGAAATACAATGGGAGCTATCGGATATACTCGGGAAACCTCGAGCATGGGGTTATTGGGATTCAGAAGTGCTCCCCGAAGGACACAAGCTGGGTAGCGAGAAGGAGCTGGTCATACCAGTCTGGTGTTTGCTCGTCTTGGACAAGATACAGGCTCGAATTGCGGGTGCCCGTGTCAATCAAGGGTTGGGAGTCGCCTTTCCGCGCTCGCTTGGTCTTCTGCTCGTCGAAGACTCACAGAGAAGCGGATATTTTCGAAGGGTTGGAATTTGGGAAGGAGGGAAAGATGACATGGCCGGTTTGTCTCCAGCTCAGATTTTTAGGATCGTCTAGACTAATTAGATGCTGGAGGTGGTGCCGAGCCCCTTTCCTTTCCTTTCCTTTCCTTTTCTTTTCTTTTCTTTTCTTTTCTTTTCTTTTCTTTTCTTTTCTTTTCTTTTCTTTTCTTTTCTTTTCTTTCTTACAACTGATTTCGATGGTAATCCAAGTGGCAGCAACAATAATCGGTTCCGCCATAGTCTAGCAGAAGACTTGCACTGATGACACCCATGATATGAAGTCGAAACCAACATTCCGCAAGGTCGAGTTAGTGTCTACGGACATGTAAGAGACTAAAGCTTCGAGGGAGAAACATGCAACTGAGATTAACGACATAGCGGTATCCCTCTGTATAAGTCCGTTAGATGCCAATCTGGCGACATACTGTGCACTTTAGAGGAGTGTCAGTGATGTGTAATTTCCTGCGTATCACGTAAAGGTAGTACCTACATATAACCACAACAGATAACGAGCCTTGAATCCCTTTAATTAGTTCTCTCGCTAGCATCCTAGAAGCTAGCGGTATGACCGCTCTCGCGTTGGTAGAGATTGTGCTCTTAAGGAGATAGTAGTGACAATCGACCACAGCGTATCTCAATCCAGTCCAGAATCGTTCTTGTCTGGTCGGGCACGGGCAATGAAACGCAATGCTAGACCCCGTGCTGACGGGAGGCTTTCTAGCAGTCTAAGTGTGAATCCGCCATGAATGTCGTTGCTGTGCTCCCGATGAGTTTCAAGGCCGCAACCGTAAAAGACCTATGCCGGCAAGCAATTATCGGATCGATATGTATATGGGCGGCCCTCGCTCTTAAGCTAGAAGACGACTTCTGCTCCCGCATTTCGATGCTAGCTATGCGAACTCTCAACCGTGAGGTGGACTGCCAAGCCTTGCAGAACCTGGAAAAGCTCTGTTCGTTGCTCTGAAGGCGAAGCGAAATCGACAGTGCTGTAGGGGCCGCAAAATTGTCCAGCTTCGATGTCCTGGGATGCCGATGCGTCTCGGGAGATCGATACCACATCGTCCTGTCCGGGGGAGTCTACCATTCTGAGAGCGTCAATGATCTTGTGATGAATGCGCGTATGCAAGGGGTCTGATGGTAATATCCCACGTACAAGTTCTTGCCAGATCCTCAAGTGGCCGGGAACGGAGCTTTATACGGCATTGTTGGACGGCACATTGATCCAGTCGTTAATTGAGTCTGCCGACTGGGGCCTAGACATTTGGCGCTGTAGATTCATTTATCGTTGGCGTCTGTATCATCGCTAGTGTGTCATAACATTGGTCCCAGACGTCTCCCACTGTCGATTCATTTATCGTTGACGCCTGGATCATCGTTGGCGTGTCCCCCAGATTGGTTCCGGACATCTACTGTTAACTAGTCTTATTCATCCTCGGCGTCTGGAACATCTTTAGCGCGTCCCAACATTAGTTCCTGACGTCTGCCGTTGTCGATTCATCTATCGTCGGCGTTAGTATCATTCATCGCTGGTGCGTCCCAACATTGGTTACAAGACGTCTGCCGCTCTGGATTCAATCATCGTTGGCGTGTGGGTCATCTTTGGCGCGTCCCTAAGGTTGGTTCCAGTCATCTGTCACTCGAATGATTCATGCTTGTTGCCTGGAATAGAGCGTCATCGATGGAGTGGGTGCCGCACAATTCCGCTCAAGACCGTGGCCAGCCGATCTGTTATCGTTCTCCAAAGTCTCCCGGAGAAGCAACCATTGTGAGCGTCAGTGATCAGAGATTACACCGCGACCTGGGGCGAGCGATGACCCCAATATCTGAAGTTCATCTAACTACCCCTGGCGATGCTAGTCCTTGTGGTTGCGGGACACACAATGCAGAGAAAATCCTTAGGCAAGTGCATTGACTCCAATCCGTGAGGACCGAGACGAATCATATCATGCCCGCCGTCGAGGCGAAATGACACAATATCTAGTGCACAACAGGCTTAGTGCCATCATCCAGCATGAGCATGATGCGTTGCGCGTTGCGCACTTGATGAGAGGAATCGTTCCTGGATTTTCGACCTCAGCCAAGCCACGCACCGTGGATAATAGTTTACATTCGATCGCCACATTCCCAAGCCAGGTCCATCGCTATGCACAAACGCCAGAGCCGGCCCGATGCATCCGTGCCCTACCGCAACAGTATATCATACCCATCCCTGTTGATCTTTACCTGGTCGCCGCCAGAGCCGTATTTCCGGCGAAACAGTTCGAATATGATCAGCCCAGCGCTGGTGCTGGGCACCTGACGGATAGTATTCCACCAGAAGCCCCTGTACAGCCATCTCCTCAGGCCAACGCCCGAGCCTCGTGCCTCAGACAGACACTGCGCCCACGTCTCCTGGTAGGCGTTGTAGTACGTCCTGACCATGCGCCATTTCCACCTCCCGCCGGTGTCAGCGGCTTGCTTGATCTTGCGGGCCTGCTCGTCGATCGTCTCCAGACGCTCCCAGTGCTCAACCTGCACGTGGGTCAGAGGATGCAAGATGACCTGCTGCGCGACCGATGCGCTCACGCCGGCGAGCAGCAGAAAAGCAGGCTCGATGGCGTAGTGTGGCTTGATGATGGTGGGGAAATCCTTATTCGCGCCGTCTCGCACCCGTCCTTCGTCCGGACCGGACGGTCGTCGCTCCGACAGCAGCACGATCGTGTCCTCGCTGAGGGAGCCGTAGTACCACGTCACAAACCGGTAGTATCCCTGCGCCTTCAGGTACTCAAACGTGCTGAAGAAGATCGCATTCCCCAGGCTATCCTTGAGAAACGACAGCGTCCACCCGGCAAAAACCCCGCGCACGCCAATCTCCTTGACCTTGGCGTACCCAAACGACCACATACTCTGCGGTCCGGCGGCCGCGCCATTCGCAATCGCCACGTTCTTCAGCGTGTTCCCGCTCCCCGTCATCCCAGCCGCCGCGTGTCCGAGATCGTACCGCGCATGGACGGCATCCAGCGGCGCCGCGAACACGCTCTGTATCGCGCCGGCCAGGAATCCCGCGGTAAACGTGTCGATGGGCTGCGGCGGCGGATACACCCTCTTCCCGCCGCCGGCGCTGCCCTCGTGCAGCCGGCCGAGGATCTGCAGGTAGGACGTGTACAGCACGGCGCCGGCGCCGACGTTGGCCATCAGCGGCGGCAGCACCTGGTTCGGGATCACCTGCCAGCCGTAGTACCTGACCGCCGTGGCCAGGACGCCGGGCGTCGAGCCGCGGAGCGCCGACCGCAGCCACGGGAAGAGTGTGTTGCCTCCGCCCCTCGAGGTGGCGTCGAGCACGGCGTGTCGCAGGGCGGACTCCTGCTGCTGGATGACGCGCGCGTAGGCGAGGTAGTCGACCCTGGTGCGGAAGAAGGCCTTCACCGGGGCGCGGAAGTAGAAGGCTATCGCCTGGGACGTCAGGGCGCGGACGCCGGCTGCCGAGGCGCCCGTGGCGGCGTTTTGGGAGGGGGCATTGTCGCGGGCGTCGTCGGGGGGGAGGACGGGCAGGACGCCGGTGGAGGGCGGGAGGAAGGAGGAGTTGATGGAGCCAGTGGTGCCGCGGCCATTGGCGTCGCTGATTGTCATGATGGTTCGAGAGGCATCCTTGGTTTGTTGAAGAATTGTTGGTGGGTTGGAAGTTGTTGAAGCTGCTTTTTTGCTGTGACGTCGGTCTTGGGTTCGGCTAAATGTGGGTCTGGTCCCGTCACAAGCATGGCACCTGTCTGGCGGCTGCCGCTAGGATAACCAACATCATACCTCCTTTTCTTCAAAGTCGTTTTACCTTTTCTTTTCTTAACGTATTTTATAAGCGAGTGGTCAATATAAGCGAGTGGTCAATTTCTCTACTACCCGACAACAACCATCTTCAATTAAAACGCAACAACACTACGAACTAACTATAATAACATCGGAAATAGTTGAATCAGATGCTT
>SMOB01000168.1:0-20774 GCA_007388105.1 Coniochaeta prunicola | reverse complement strand
GGCCCCTTTAACTGATGCTGTTGGCGAAAGTGCGTCTCGATGCTGGTAAATGGCCTGATGGCTGCCCTACACGGCCGGCAGATGAGCACCTGGTACTGCTCATTAAGCTGAACATAGTCTTCCATGATCGTACATCAAGTTGCTGGAGACTTACTCTTGAAGACTCCCGCCATCTTGGTGGTCTGCTGCTTGCTCTTTTTAAACCCCCAGTTAACCCCCTATCTAGCCCTGTAGATGCACGGCATAACCCTGGTCTGCTCAGCTAACCCTAAACCCAAGTAAACCCAAGTCTCCGCCTCTGCTTTAGCATTGGCCAATCAGAACCCTGTACCAACCTCAACCGAAACAACCACAATTTCCGCCGACCCTGGCCTAGGCTTGTATGTAGGATCGAGGCTCAATCGCCTCCCAATAATACCTAAAGGGGTAGGCCGCGAGGTATTAGGGGTAGGTCAACGACGACCTGAATGGCGGATAGGCCGCGATGTATTAGGGGTAGAATAACTTTATATCCTTTTTATAAACCTAGCTAATGCCTACCAAACATGCACCTGTTCTTGTGCCAAGTCCACAACCCCTGAAATGCAACTCTCTTGAGCCAAGCCAATAACTCTACAAATTCATAATGGTATCGTGGTTCGTAAGTCAATAGTCGCAAGTCTTTCTTCACGCACCACGAGTCTAGCGGAAAACCTTCTCCCTCTTCATGGCCAGACTGCAAATCAAGCATATTGAACCCGCCGCAATGATAGGAACATACGCGAGCTGGATGGCCCTCGTGATGCCATGGATGGCCTGAGCCCTCACCTCTGGTGGAGCATTGTTGATGAGCTCGCTGCCCACGCCGGCGACAGCATTGGCGATCTCTTGCGGAGACGCCCTCGGGAATGTGCGTGCAAGTGCCTGCTGCGCGTAGTTGATGAACAGGGCGCCCGCCATGCCCGTGCCTAGAACGATTCCCATCATCTGGCCCACCGTCATGAACCCGACGCTGTACGGGATCTCGCTAGGCTTGACCTTCATCTGGGCGACAGCGAAGCCGGCCTGACAAAAACAGCCGACGCCGGTTCCGAGGATGATGGTGTAGCCATAAATCTTGGCGTCCGACGTGTTCTCATCGATGGTGAACACGAGCACTCCGCCAATCAGCTCGAGAGCCGCGCCGACGATGTACCAGGGGTAGTAGTATCCTGTCTTTCCCATGAACTGGCCATTGAGGAGGTTGAAGCCGGCTAGGAAGAAGATGAAGGGCAGGAGGTGGACCGAGGTCTGCACGGCAGTGATGCCGCGGGCGAACTGATAGTATAACGGGAGGTAGTAGATGCCGATGAAGCTGCCGAAAGTCGCAAGCATCATGGTGAAGAACAGCACGATCATCGTACGACTCCTCCAGAAATGCATCGGGAAAAGGCGATTTTCCATTGAGGTACAAAAGAAGGTGCACTGTTGCACGACGAAAAGAACCGTCAGGACTCCAGCGGTGACGAAGAGACCGATGCTGCGGCTGTTATTCCAGTCCCACAGGACGCCACCGAAGTTCATGGCCATGATGATGCAGAGCATGGCTCCGATGGAAAGCACGGTGCCGAGGTAATCGATTTGCTTGAAGCGTGCCATGAGCGAAACTCCAGGCTGAGGCAAGAAGTCGGGCAGCAAGATAAAGTAGATCGGCGAGCACACGGCACCGACGAGCAGGTTGAGATAGAATGCCCACCGCCAAGTAGCCGAGCTGTCGCCCAAGGAACCTCCGACGACAGGGCCAAGGACGGTGCCGATACCCCAGATAAAACCGGTCAGACTGAGATACTTTGGCCGTTCCGAGTTTGTTGTCGTAACCGAAAGCAAGGTCAGAAGGCCCATGTACATGCCGCAGCCGCCGATTCCGGCCAAGGCTCGGCCGATAATGAAGGCATCGATGTTCGGAGCACCGCCACATAACGCCGATGCACCCATGAACAGTGCCGTGGAGCCGATGTAGAGCTTCTTCGCCGAGAAGGTGCCGTAGGCCTTGGACCACGGGAGGGTAGTGGCCGCTGAGGCGAGTGCGAAAGAGACTCCGAGCCAAGGGACGAGGTCGACACGGTTGAATGTCTCGACGACCTTGGGCTGAACATTGGCTACGACGGTGTTGTCGAGAGAGTAGAGGAACAGAGAGGAGAGCAGAGCGATAATGACTAGAACCCACTATACCGGTATCAGCAACGTGTGACACGATAACAGCCCATGTCGTACCAGGACTAGCAACTCACCTTGACTCCATGCACTGATCGTGGTGACTCGGGCGTTGACTTCTCATTGCCATTCAGGGCGTTGCCATTTTCGAGGCGATCGCTGCTCATCATGGCACTCCTGTCGTCGCTAGAATCAGCCATACTGACTTCTAGATGAGGACTTGAGCGAACTCTCGTGGGGATGAGACGATTGGGATGCGGTTTCTTCTCTGGTTGTGAGAACTAGCCTAGGATTGAGACATCATTGCGAGTTTGAAAAGCCCTTTTATGCTGTATGGCTTGCGATGCTATGCACTCTGTTTATTACAAATCCGCTTTGACACGAAAGTGTCCAGCGAGGAGATCGACGTCAGGAAAGTCCGTGATGGCTTCAAAACGCGATATTCCTACGCAAGGTGTAGAAACTGCTAGAAAATCTGCAGCTGCACCCAAAAATGGAAGCGGCAGCACAAACGCCAAGGTTGGGTTGGGTTGCAGCTCGGCTAATCGCGGTATCTTGGCATTTCAACCGTTTGCATCAACACCGCAAGCTTCACCTTTTTGAGAAGGGACTGGGACCCACCTTTTAAGCTAAACGTTCTAGACGTTTCCATGCCTGTACGTCTGCTGCCTTAGCGCTGGCTAGCGACTGGGCTTCCCGCACCCACAGGGCTGACGGAACTTAGGAATCAGATCCCCGGGCGGGGCCATCGGGCACATTTGACATCATTCAGCCTTTGCCGTATCCAAACAGACCTGGAGACCTCGAATTTGCATCGTACACTTACGTGTAGCTTGCGATTAGACCCGCACTACTACACGTGTACACTACACGGGTAGGGCTACCGTTCCTCCTGAAATCCCTAAACCCATGTCCACTATCTCACACTGTGTACACTCCACCGACGCCCGGACTACACCCTAGATGTTGATGCGCGCTGGTTCAGACAAAACTTTTTCCTGCTGTGTAACAACTAGGATGAACGGGCTCATACATCCCGGACACTACACGTGTTGCAAGTGCGAATGTTTGTTCGTCAGCATCGCCTCAACCCCCACGCTTACCTCTCTGCAGCTCCGTACTGCATAGTACTTTCCTGGTCAATGTTGGTTCTTCCGACCACTCCCTGCTTATTAGTCTTCTAGCGATTCGCTTCAACTCCTGTCAGGGATATCGATCCTTTCGGCACTTGATCACGGCAATGTACGCTGCATGGCAGTACCCAGCTCGTATCGTACGTTTTCAGAGCTTTCTCCAGCGCCATTGACGTCACGTATGGACATCGAGAGGTTGCTGGCACACTTGAAATGTATAACTTCGTAACTTTACTATGGTCAGGGCGCCACTAAGTCCTTGATATCCAAACTCGAGATCATACGCAGTTTCGAATTCGCTCCCACCTGTCAAACTTGCCCATCCGATATGTCCACCATGGGTCCTAAGCTGGTACTCACCTTCTCGGAACCTTCGCCCGATCCATCTAACGTCATCCGCTTTCACTACGACGCAAGCGAGGACGTCCACCTAGAACCCGGTCAAGTCCTCGTCTCCTATGTCGTGTCACCCATCAACCCGCAAGACAGCCTCGTAATTGCGGGCCGTTATCCCGTCAAGCCACTTCACGTCCACAAGGGTGAGCCTATCCCGGGCTATGATGGTGTCGCCCGAGTCCTTGCAGTCGGCTCTTCCGCCGGTGGAGGGCTCAAGCCGGGCGACGTAGTCATACCCCGCCGCCACGGGTTGGGCACGTGGCGCTCCCGCGCCGTTCTCGATGCCAAGGACGTCATTCGTCTACAGCCAACAACCGATCCGGTAGCAGGGTCCCTCTTCCGGATGGCATTCCTCCCGGCCTGCCTTCTAGTGGAGGACATGCGGCCCCTCAAGCCCGGTGATTGGATCGTCCAGAACGCGGCATCCGGCACCGTCGCCCAGCTCGTCGTCCAGTTTGCTCACCTCAAGGGCTGCCGCGTCATTGGCGTTGTCCGCGACCGGGATGCTGCGCAACTGTCGGCTCTGCAAATCAATGCAGATGTCCTGATCACGGAATCGGATCTCAAAGCTAAAGGCGCCGATGCCCATCCCAAACTAGCTGACGCTGTCTCCAGGGGTCGGGTTGTCCTCGCTCTGGACGCCGTGTTTGGGGAGTCAGGTCAGCAAATTGCAAATTTGCTCGGAAAAGGCGGTACATATGTGAACTACGGCTCTCTCGGCGGCGCGAACGGCGTGCTTCCTCTCACGCAGAAGCTCATCTTCTGGAATGAGATTAGCTTCCGAAATTTCCGGCTTACGGCACAGTTGGGTCTGAGGTCTCCAGCGGAGATAGAGACATTGTTGGAGTGGTTTGAGGAATTGGTCGCAAACAAGATGGTGGTGGTGCCTGTTGTAGAGAAGATCAAAGTCCCGCGACTAGAAGAGGGAAACGATGCTTTGTCGAAGTTTGAAGAGCAGGTGCGGAAGGCCCTTCGTTCCGGGGGGACAGTTGGTGTGAGGAAGCACGTGTTTGACTTTAGCGATAGTTAGGGGAAATTTCAAATACAATCTCTTCATACCGCGATCAGTACCATTGAATATCAGGCGATTATCGTCGTTGCCTAACCCTGCTGATTCAATCAAGTACTTGCATATAACCACTCTCGTCGATGATCAATAGTCCCAAACCTTGCCGATGTCTATGTCTAGTCTAGTGACATTAGTTGTAGGTGTCTTTAGACTCCATATGGCGGTGCAACACGTCGTGCATTAACGGCTACGTCATATATGCGACCCATCGTAATTGTGAAGAACCAACAACCAACAGCCAACCTTAAAGAGACGTCTGGTATGGTTGTTAAGCAGGCGACTTGTAGACCTATTCGACATGCGAAAAATAACATGATGTGAACATATGCTCTACTTCCAGGCAGGCTCAGTCCGACATACGAGAAGGCTCAAGATATGATCGTAATAGTGCAATTATCTCAACATTAACACTTGTATGCTACACGTGATCATACTGCTTCTCCTTCTCAATAGCCGCCGCATTATACTTCCTCAGCATGTCTTCCAGCCCTGGAATCGGCGGATCATAGTCGATACGGCAGCTGTTCATCATCCGAGCCAGCAAGCTATACACGCCGTGAGTGTAGAACAATTCCATGATTTCCTCGTCACTAAACTTGTTTTTCATCTTCTCCATCAATTCCAGATCCACTCTGTTCTTGGAACCGAGCTGGTCGATCAACTGCCCAATAAGCCGCTGTCGCTCAGTAAAGAGATTTTCAGGTAGCTTGTTCTTCACGTCACGAAGCGCCGTGAACTGGGCATCGGTCATGCCGAACACTTTTGCCACGGGCTCATTGACGTCCCACTCGTAGGGAGCGTCGAGGGTGGCGGCTGTACGGAGGACGGCGAGCTGCCACTCGGTCGACCGGATCTTTCGGTCTCTTGCCCACATGGTCGTGAGGAGGCTCATGAAGGGCTTAAAGGAGACGGTGCCATTTGCGAGGAGCTAGACTGTTAGTATTATCGCTTATCATAGCTTGTTAGAATCGTAAGTGGTCATGCTTGATCTTTACCTTGAAGACATTGCGTTCGAATGGCAACGTCTGCAGTGCGGCTTTGATGTCTGGAGGCGCGGTGCTTGAGTCCACGTACGGGAGAAGATGCTCATTAGTCACGGTGCGGTTATCCCAAGTCGCCATATCTTCTCTGCTTGGAGTTGTGAGATTTTGTGAACGTTCACAGGAGGTGCTGTAAGTTGGTGTCTAACGTTGTGATTGGAGAATGAACAATGTTTAGTTTTGTGGACTTTCCATATGAGACCGACGCTTATGTAGGCTCGACACCGCACATGCTGCGCCGGCCTTGGGTAGTCTCAACTCTCAGAATTGATAAAATTTTCGCTTCACGTTTTCTGTCTAGAATATTCCATAGACATCCATCGGCATCGACTCGACATGGAGGCATTTTGACGTCAGGAAGGACGAACGTATCGGCAATGTCCGTGGATATACGCAGGTGGTGATCTCTCTCACCCAACTGCAGACTTTTAGTGCCGGCATGGCAGGGATGCAACTCTCAAGTACACAGTATATCGGGTACGGTACACGAGTGCAGCGGATGGTCCAGATGGCTGTATGTGAGATAGGCAGATGCAAGATGCTCGCTGACGGCGTGCGCTTGCACCTGCATGTTAAGAGAGCTGGAAGAAGATTGCATTTCCTCAAACTTGATTTTTATTACCTAACTTATTCTAGCTCCATTCGCATGGCATGTACCATGACGTAGAATAGCTCGGCGTTGTTGTTACCCCTTTCGGAGGTAGGGAGGGCTCGGCGTATCGAATGGTGTAGCTGTAGCCCTGTTCGTATGCATGCATTCTTCTTGATGCAAGCACAATTTAGACCCTATAAGCAGCCGGTCGCTAGCGTATTCGCTTAGTATCGCATTCAACATTAGTGCGCTGTCTAGCGTAACTCGGCCCGAGCCTAGGATAACGCTAATCCTTACGGAAGTTTAGCTCAGCTCAGAGCAGGGGGCGCTCCTAGGTTTTGACGAAGACCACTTTACTAGGACGAGCTATGCTCTCAAGGCTGCCTTGTAAATCTTTTTAAACAGTCCTGCTCATATCACTAGTGTACAGCGTATAAAGCGACCAGACGAGTATGACCTGAGTTGGGAGATGCCTCGAATGTTTTCCAGCCGGGGTGAGAATCCTTCCGGTATGACATGCATAAGGGTTGCATGGAGGGGTGACCCAGAATGGTGCCATAGCCATGAAAATTCTTACATGCAACACGTGAAGCACTCATTCGTCTTCAGCATTGATCGTCATTTGCATCCATGTGGCTTAAGTGTACCCCAAAAGCCATCGGTCTAGACCTTGCAATAGACACCTCCTTGTCGGCGGTCCATCTGCGACTCCGCGGTCACTAACGTCAGGGGCGTTCTTTACTCTGATTTCTGTCTACTTACACATCATGATTGGTCCGGCTTGTGACACGGAGAGGAAGAAGGCGAACCTTACGTCTTTTTGGGTCTTATTGCCACCACCCCTGCACTTCTCCGTCCCCATTACATGGGGAATTGCCATGTTCGACGAAACTCTTTTCAAATTTTTCAGTCTTTTGCAGTGATCTACATTTCCAGAACCATGGCGTAGCATCTGGAAGACGTGATGAAGGTCGAAGAAGTGGTGAGGCTTCGCTGTTGCCGAAGCCTCACTTAGCCTGCCGAGACTCGGAGAGCATGTCGGAAAGATGGATGAGAGTCAACCTCAGTCTCTTGTGATGGCAAACTGGAATTGCCGATGGCACAACATGATTCCGCTGATGGCTTCACAACCGCTACGTGCCTAATGAGGATATAAAGTCATTCGTCTTCGCTACATCGTCGACGAGGTTCTAGCCCCAAGGCCAAGTCCAGCTACACACTACATCAGACAGCTAAACAATACTGTCATCATCAGCCGTTGAGTTTACTACAACTCTTTTGCGGAGCCATACTTATCTTCAGTCACTCATACATATTACTAGTATCTTATTAGATATTTGGAAGACTTTAGCCAAAATGCGCTTCACTCACAATAGCGACTTCCACCTCCCCCTGAACGACCTCCTCGACCTCAAGGTCCCTCTTGACACACCGACTCCCTGGGAAGACACCGAAGACCACCAGTTCTTCTCCCAGGCCGAAGACACATACCCGGCTACCAGAATCCAGTTCGAAATTGCACAAGAGCCGGTACAATGGGCCAAATCCGAGCTGAGCATGGGAAGAGGTCCTTATGCGGACCTAAGCCCCATTGTCGATGCTTGGAGGGCTCTAGCCTCATACCACTCATGCCTTCGTGCCGCCCTTATCCATGATTCGAACGGCGCACAACTCAAGGTCGTTGTCTACCGACGGATCGAGGATATTGTCGCGCCTGGAAATCAAAACAAATACACAGACGATCGGCTAGCCCATCTCACCCTTGAGATCTCACCCAAGGGCAAGCCCAAGCTCTATCTTAATTTCCGCCGGGCTCTCATCGATGAGACATCCCTCAGACGGATCAGCCATGACTTCAGTCTTCTGCTCCGCGGCCTTCCTCCGTCAGAGCACACCGGCTTTGGTTCTTACCTACGGTTTTTGTCGAAATCGCGGAACAGCGATGAGTCGAAAGAATTCTGGTCAAGGACTCTCGGTGATGCGGTACCCCGTCCGCTCCTGCCCCAACCTACGATCACCAAACCAAATGGAGAGAGTGTTGGGTCAAGAACGTCCGTCACCGAGATCGTCGACAAGTTCGATCTGCCTCAAGACATGGGGATGAGTCGCCAGATATTCTTTGAGACCATCTGGGCACATGTAATCCGATTACATACGGGCTCTGATGATGTGATGTTTGGTGCTGTTAGGCGAGACCCCTATTTTGTCGGAGTCGACAACGGTATCGGTCTTCTTGACCAGACATATCTCGTCAGACTTGCCACTTCAAACGACGATCTGGTTGGGGACATCGGCATGAGACTACTCCAATTTCACGACACCGCTGGAAGTCATGCCTTCATTGGCCTCGGCGAAATCCGGCGGTGTCTACCCCCTGGCGTTGGCGTCGACTCTATTATTACCTACTCTCATGTTGCCAAATCACCGCACATTGCGCCGGGCTTGGTCAGCTTCCCAGTCGCCTTGAATATATGCGATAGCCGGGTACTTGCGATCACGCTCACCTATTCGGACGAAGTGGAGTCGTCAGCAGCTGAAATACTCCTGCAGCACTTTGTCGCCGCCTTACGAAGTGCCGCTGCCGCTGCCATCAAGCACCTTGAAGCCGCCTCCTGCAGTTCAATTAGCTTGATGTCGGATGCGGAGAGGCTGGACGTTCTCAGCCGGGCAGGCACAGGCAAACCCGCCCTGTCGAGCACCATCACCTCTCTCTTCGAGGAGGCTGTTTCCCTCCATAGGTCTAAGGTTGCAGTCGAGTTTGGAACAGAGGAGAGGCTAACTTTCGAAGAGCTCAACTCCCTGGCCAACTCTGTAGCATCCACCTTGCGACTCCAGAAGGGCGTGATTGTGCCTCTGCTGATGGATCGCTCATTGGATCTCATCGTCTCCATACTCGCGGTCCTGAAGTCTGGTGCCGCTTATACCGTCTTGGATCCGGAGAGCCCATCGAAACGTCTGGAGCAGGTCATCAATGACTGTTCGCCGCCTCTCCTCGTTGCTCACCGAAAATACAGTCACATGTTCCCGCAAGCCAAAGCTATCGAGGACATCTTGTCCGCCGCCAAGTCCAACTCCAGCGCTTGCCCCAACCCAAACGTTGACATCCGACCCGAGGACAAGTGCTACATCATATACACATCGGGCAGCACAGGTAAGCCTAAGGGCGCCATGCTCACACACGGAGCGGCGGCAAGCGGGATGGCTAACCACGCCCTCAATGGCCTGTCTCGGTGGCTCCTTTTCTACAACCCGTCCTTCTCAGCAGCCCAGCGAACCATGCTCTCCACCTTGGTCCACGGCGGTACTCTCCTCATTGCCAGCAAAGACAAAATGGCCGCGAATATTGCTGGTGTCATCAACGACCTCAAAGTTGAGGCCTTGGGCATTACGCCGTCGGCTTTATCCCTTCTCCGACCGGCCGACGTACCGAATCTGAAGCAGGTGATTTTGGTAGGCGAGAGAATTCCCGAATCTCTCGTCGATATGTGGGCAAGCGCGAACATAAAGGTGCGCAACACCTACGGCCTGAGTGAGTGCACACAGCTCAACTTTGGCCGCCAGCTTGAGCCAAAGGGGAACCCGAGGGTAGTCGGGAATCCGGCTGATACAACATCCGCTTACGTGCTACGTCCTGGAAGCCTAGAGTTGTGTCCAACAATGGTGGCCGGCGAATTATGTCTAGCTGGCCCTCAACTGGCATCGGGCTACTTGAACCAGCCGGAACTGACGGCAAAGGTCTTTGTCGACAATCCTTTTGGGCCGGGTAAGCTTTACCGCACTGGCGATATGGCACGCAGGTTGCCCGACTTCCAGGTTGAGATCCTGGGCCGACTGGATCTGCAGGTCAAGATCAACGGACAGAAGGTGGAGCCTGCAGAGGTCGACCGCTGCTTGTTGGAGCACGATGCAGTGTCGGCTTGTGCCTCTGTCGCAGCAGAGATGGATGACGGCCATCTCGTGCTTGTGGCCGCCTTAGTTCTGGCCAATGGTCGTAGCCTACACAGCGAACTCTCGTCGATTCGACAGCATATACGCTCGAGAGTTCCAGGCTACATGGTACCGAGTTACTGGCTGCCGCTTGACGAGATACCTAAGAATGCAAACGGCAAGACGGACTATCAGAAACTCAAGGTGATGGTCAGAGAACTGGGCATATCGGGCCTTGCTCGTTTGCTGGCAGTTGAAAGCGACAGTAACTTTCCTCTCAACGAGACGGAGGCCAAAGTCGCACAGGTATGGGCTTCCGTCATTGGGATCGACCTGTCGGTCATAGGCCGTGATAGTTCTTTCCCCACCTTGGGGGGCAATTCTCTGCAAGCAATCAAGGCCGTCTCAGAGCTCCGTCGGGTGGGACTCGTCGTCGACTTTGCATCCATCCTTAGTGAAGAACCTCTAGAGAGGATAGCCTCAGCTTGTCAGCCTGCCGAGGGTGAGCAAGACAAGGAGGTGTCACCATTCTTCCTGCTGGACGACCCCGAAAGTGCCTCACGACTCTCGAATACCCCCGGCGTAGTGGATGCCTACCCAGCCACGCCGTTCCAGGCTGCTCTGCTCACGACAATTGACAGTGAGACAGATCCTTACACATACCAGCGTGTCTGGGACATCCAAGGTCTTGATATCATGAAACTAAGGAACAGCTTTGAGAAGGTCTTCCGTGCACGGGAGATCCTACGTACAGGATTCATCCCTCACGGTAAGACTCTCTTGCAGGTTGTTCGGAGTGACCTGGCTCTACCCTGGTATGAGACGCAATCTTCGCTGGAAGGTTACTTGGTGCAGGACAGAAAACAGAGATTGACTCTATCAGGACCTCTGTTCCGCTTGGCGGTCGTGTCCCAAATGTACCTCGTCGTCACCATGCACCACTCTCTCTTCGACTTCTGGTCTCACAGCTTCCTGTACCAAGACGTGGCAGCGACCTATCTAGGAAAGAGAATACCGGACCGCCCGAAGTTCCAGAAGTTCGTCCAGCATCTTCTTAGCCAAAACAAATCTGAGAGCCTCGACTTCTGGCGAACCTATCTCCAAAACGCCCCACAGTCGTGCCTGAACTATGCTCCGGTACATCCTCGCGCTCGGGTCCAGGCGCAGCTCGATATCCCTCTGACTAAAGTAGCACGGAGTCTAGGAGCCAGCGCCGGTGCAATTATTTACGCGGCCTGGGCCATCTTACTCTCGCGACATCTTGGCGCGGGTGACATTGTCTTCGGCACAACCCTATCCGGGAGAGAGGTACCTGTCCTGGATATTCAGAAGATGGACGGCCCAACCATGACCACGGTACCTCAAAGATTAAAGGTCGACTTCGACACGTCTTTGATTCAGCTTGCAAAGACCGTCCAGTTCCAATTTGCCAGTGTCGTCAAACACTCTCAGGTCGGCTTGCAAGAGGCGCTTCGTTCGGCGAATGCACAGCCCGGGCTGTTTGATACCCTGGTGAATATCTTGGTGAAAGACGAAGACGCAGGAGATTATTCGCGAACAGTCTTCAAGCGGTACGGAAAACGTCAGTTCTGGGACTCTGATTTCGTCGTTCTCGAGGTGGAAGAGTCACAGCGCGAAGGAAGCACGCAAGTCCGGCTCGCCGGTGACATGGAGCAGCACAGGCTTGAGTTCCTTGCCCAGTCGTTTCTCGCCATTGTTCAGGCAGTCTTACACAAGCCTGACCAGAAGATTGGAGAACTCGATATCATGGGTGCCTCTGAGCGGACCTATCTGGCAGACGTGCTCTCCAATCGGGCTACGCTGCATGCCCCTGCCCCCGAACTCCTCCACGCTGCGTTTGAGAAGTGGGCGGACGAGTGCCCCGACAGAATCGCGATCGACTGGGAAGGAAAACTGCAAGTCACCTACGCTGAGCTGAACCGGCTGGCCAATCAGCTCGCCATTGTCCTCATCGAGCGCGGTGTCAAGCCTGGTGATAATGTGCCACTGATGCTGCGCAAGTCCGTTGATACTATGGTCAGCCTCCTCGGTGTCATGAAAGCCGGCGCAGCCTACGTCCCGCTAAACCCAGACAACCCAGTGCAGCGGAACAGCTTCATTGTCGAGGACACATCTGCCAAGCTCATCATCATCCACGAAGAGTACGCCGACTTCGTCGCTTCCGTTCCCGGTCTCCAGGCCTTGATCATCGACGAAGTATCCCTCACCTCCGCGGTCGCCCATCCTCCATGTGTATCCATCTCACCTGACAACCTTGCCTACATAATTTACACTTCCGGCTCCACCGGTCAACCGAAAGGCGTCAAGGTCCCCCACCGCGCTGCTTCCGCCGCTGTGACCAGCATGGCAACTGTGGAGGGTCGGCACGACGGCATCTGGCGCACCCTCCAGTTCGCCAACTATGTGTTCGACGCCTCGGTGCAGGACTTCTTCAACACCTTGTCCACAGGCGGTACGCTCTGCATGGCACCTACCGAGCGTCTGCTCTCTGACATTGTAGGGTGCATCAATACCATGAACGTCAAGCAAGCCATCATCACGCCCACCGTCGCAAGACTATTCAAGCCCGCCGACGTGCCTGGGTTTGAGAAGCTCATAGTCGGTGGCGAGCCACTTACGCAGGATGTCGTGGAGATGTGGAAGCCAAAGTGTCAGATACTCAATGTCTACGGGCCGACTGAGACGAGTATGGTTGTCACCACCAAGGACGTACAGCTTGGCGGTCGGATCGGGAACATCGGCGCGCCGTTCCCGACAGTAATGGCGTTCATACTTGCGTCGGATGGGCAGAAGTTGGTGCCGTACGGTGCGGTGGGCGAGCTGTGTATTGGCGGGCCGCAGGTTACCGCCGGGTACGTAAACCGGGACGATCTGACCAGTGCCGCGTATGTGACCAACGATGATCTGGGATTGCGACTCTACCGCACCGGTGATCTTGCTCGCTGGCTGCCAGGCGGCGAGATCGAGTGTCTAGGGCGGAAAGATAATCAGGTCAAGGTTCACGGACACAGGATTGAGCTGGGTGAGGTCGAAAGCGCAATTCGGAAGACCGGTCTGGTAAAAGATGTGGTAACCCTTGTTTCCCAAGTTGACAATAACCCGCGGCTTGTTGCTTTCTGCATCTTCCGCGAGGATGGATCGCAAGAGCTCCAAGAAGCAACCGAGCACATTGATACCTATGCGGCCCTCAGGGCAGGATTGGGCTCATTGGCCACTTACATGGTGCCCAAGTTCGTCATCCCCATGGGATCCTTCCCGAAACTGCCGTCACGAAAGGTGGACAGGAAGGCACTGCAGAAGAAACTGGAAGGACTTGGTTCCGGGGAGCTGAGTCGGTACGTGCTGGATACAGTGACAGATAGCCATGAGGTTGTAGCCACAGAGACCCCCGCCGAGGAAGCTCTGGAGCTCATGTGGTCCGAGCTGTTCAACATTCCCACCACTCAAATCGGACGCGAGGCCAACTTCCTCACTCTAGGGGGCGACTCTATCTACGCCATCAGTCTCACCAGCATGGCCCGCCAGGCGGGCTATGCCCTGAGTGTGCCCAACATTCTACGGTTCCCGAAGCTGAAGGACTTAGCAGCTGAGATGCAGCAGGTGGCAGGAGGAGGCGCAGCTGAGCACCGTGTGTTCGAGATCCCACACGAGGTACAAGAGAGATCGGACGCTGCGGAGTTGAAGCTGGGGGAGGACGTCGAATACGTTTACCCTTGCCCGCCAGGACAAACCGAGTTCCTCACTCAAGGCAGCCGCCTAGACCAGATGTGGGTTCTCCAAACCATCAGGCGGATGCCCGCATCCGCAGACCCGGAGCGCTGGCTAGCAGCAACTCGGGCCCTCACAAAGGCCAACGACATCCTGCGGACGACCTGGCTCCAGGTCTCACCAGGCGAATGGGTAGGCTGTGTCCTCAGCAACACGAACCCGGACGTCGTCAAGATCCCATGCGCCGACGAAAAAGACGCCACAACCGTTGCAGAGCGCATTTGGGCCGAGCGCTTCACCTTTCCCTATCCCTTCATCCGGTATGCCGTCCTCAGCTATCCCTCTGGAGAATGGGACATCCTCATCAAGATGGACCACGCCGTCTACGACGGGACTCTCCTCCGCGTTTTTGACGCACACTTCGCCGCCATCCTCAACGGTGAACCAGTCCCCCCTCACACCGAGTTCAGGGACTTCACCACTTTCGCCTACCAAGCTCCCAAGGCAGCGTCCCTGCAACACTGGACAGCCACCCTCCAGGGCAAGACACCCGACAAGCTCCTCGCCCGTAATCCTACGCCCAAGATCACGCAGTTTGTCAAGGAAGTTGTCCCTACCCCCGGCATCGACGAGGCAGCCAGCGCCCTTGGCGTAACGTCCTCGGTCCTCTTCCAGGGTGCCTTCGAGCTGTGGCTGTCCCGCTATAGCGGTTCGACAGACGTCAACTTCGACTACCTCATCTCAGGGCGCAACGTCTCTCTCCCGGACCCGCAGTCCATCAACGGCACGCTGGCAACCTTTCTCCCCGTCCGCTCTTGTATTGACACGAACAAGACCTTGCCACAGTTCCTGAGCAGGGTCCAGGACGACTTCTGGGACATGACAGAGCACGCCGACGTCGGTCTCGACGAGATCTACAGCGCCTCGGGGCTGAACAGAGAGGTCTATGGAAACTCGGTGCTATTCCTGTTCCAGCCGTTCGACCCTGCGGAGGAGGCGCGGAGTAAGCCGGAGGGTAGGTGGCTTGTCATGGCCAAGAGCAAGGTGCGGATGTACCAGCCTTACGCTCTGGTCGTTGAGGTGGCGAAGGCGTTGGGCAAGGCACATATATTGAAGGTTATGTATGATCCCAGTATGTTTGATCAGGAATATGCGGGCAGGATTGTGAGGGAGATAGAGCATATCGTCAGGAAGATGATTGATCGGGTCGATAAGGGTGACCAGGGGAGGGTGATGGAGATTTTGGACTAATTAGATTGATCAATTGTCATATAAAACAGATAGCATACATTAGCATAGAACGGCATATTTGAACTTCCTCCAACCTGCCAATCTGTGGATATAATTCTCAATGGAAACTCCGTTTTGAGTCCTCAGGCTCCTTGTGAAGTCGCGTGTGCCCCGAAACATCTTCAGTTGTCATTATCACACGATCAGACTTCTAAATAACCGCTAGTCTTTAATAACACGGATAGTTTTAAAAGCTTCGACGTGTCTAGGTTTTTCCTAAGGTTCTATAAGGCGATAATAATACATTTTGAAAGTTACTCTTAGAGTTGAATAAGTTGCTAAAATATATGTGGTGAATGAGCTTGATTGTAGTGTGTAAGGAGTAAGAGCAGTATATTACATACGTGGGGAGTCCCTCCTTCTTATGCTTCTGCGTGCCTAGGCCCCTGTACACTCACTGTAATTGTACACGTTCAGGGGCTGGCACACATGTGAGGACATGGAGGTCCTACCCTTTCAGCATAAGTTAAGCTACATTTATAGTTATTAAGAGCGCTGATTAGTCCCACTTCCCGCTTTAATCAAGAGAAATAGTTAAAGTAGTTAGAATTCTTTTAGATCCATGCTCACAGATGGCTCGGATGGGGTGAGATTAGGTTTCCACTGGGTCAGAGGTGTTGATGGCCGGGAGAGCATCGAAGGACCCCATGAGTCGCTCGACATTAAGTGAATCCCGGCATGCCAAAGATTCATTAGCCCGAAAATTATTGGCAAACGGGGGTGAGAAAATCCTAGTTGAGAGACAGAGGTTAGTGCTGCAAGACATCACAACCGCCTAAAGAGGAATCTCCTGACCTAATACGAACTGAAACATAATGGCGAATATGAAACCAGTTGCTAATAACACCACCCCTGGATCGCAGGTTGGGGTAGTTGCTGCTTTGGTTAGTAACCGTGTAATGTTGGGGCAGCTTTGCGATCCTAATGGCTTGTTACCAGTCCCATGCTGGATGTCATAGGTGTCTATTGGGCAAGGGTTAGCAACGCGTGTTCACCACTGCGCCTGAAGACCGGAAGCTCACCCATTGTAGATACTGAACCGCCGTCTTCAAGTCCGAACAGGAATCTCGCCTGGGACAGCATTCCGGCGACCGACTCCCGTAAGCGCATAATAGAAGACAACGATGTTTCATCCGTAAATCTCGGCCCTGGGACATGGTCTAGCGTGATATTCCACATCAACTTGGCAAAGCCCTCGATCCGCTCAAAATTCTGGCGCTAGGTCTGGAGATCTTGGACAAACGACACCATGTATACTTCCTTGTTGTCCTCAGATGACTCCACCACTGCTCGCGAAGCGCAGAGAAAACACAGCGCATCCACAAAGCTCAGAGGCGCTTCGAGTTGTGAGAGCCGCCGCATTGTCGATATCGCAGCATGCCATGCATTCCTGTGGCTTTGCAACTGGCTTGGAAGTTCGTCTGCACATTGAACCGAAATTTGATGTTGAAACTCCTTCCGATTCAGGTAAACAAGCCGGCTCTGAGGCGACGGGTTCAGCCAGTTCGGGCAACGACGGACGAAGTCAACAAGGAGACGATATTGGTGAATGAAATTCTCTCGGTAGCGCTGGATATTCTGCTGTCGCCCTGCGTCCAGCGAACGATCCATTGACCTCAGAGTTTTCTGGGTCAACTTATGCTGGTAAAGGAAACGCCCGATGTCCTCCTCAATCATCTGCTCACGTCTGTCATCCTTGAGTAAATGCTCGAGGCGGTTGCACGAAGGCTTAGACTTGGGCTTTGAGATAATCTCGCTCTCATCCCAACCCCCCACAAACTGGGCGTCTTCGGAAACCCCATGCCGACTCGAAGCAAAGACTGTCTCCAAGATCCTAAGGTATTTTTGCTCTGGCCTGGCGTGGAATACGGAGCCAATGTCTTGGCACTCTAATGGAACCGGCGATGAGGTATTAGAATTGCCACTAGTCGTATCATAATTGTCGGATGTTGCCTCGGAAAAATGCATGTTCAGTGATTGGTCTGGCTTAGGCTGCTTGCCGCACGATCCGTTAACGGCGTAGATCGCGGAGCTGAATCTGTTCAGGTTAGCCGGCGACGAAGCATTGGAATAATTAGTCGTGCTGTGAACACCGGTAGTTGCGTAAGAAGAGTCTTTGCTCGGTGAGTGGTCTGACTGTCCCTTGGAGGAATCGTCAACTGCGCAGAACGCGGAGTCCATCTCGTCGATGTGCTTCAGCATGCTTCTCCGATGTCTTTCGCATAATCTTGCAGCAGTTGTCCTGGCTCGATGAGCACTTGGATGCCTTTGTTTTTGGTTCTCCCGTTCTCTGATGTTTTCCTGTGCCTCAAGCATCGGCAGTATTTCCCTCATCACCCAACGTTCGATGATATCATACTCCCAGTCCGGCTCACCATTGCGAAAATTTCCTTCAACAATCGATTCCTCGCCCGATTCCTCGATCGATTCCTCAACTGGTTTCTCGACCGGCTTTTCAAATGAGTTCTTGATGACCGGCTCGACTGGTTGGCGAACTCGCTCCTGGATTGGCTCCTGGATTGGTTCATGTGTTGGCTCGTTGGACGGTTCCTGCACAGCTTCGTCGATCTTGTCGAATAGAGCATCCTCCATCCCTTTCAGAGGAATTTCGTTGGCTCTTTGCTTTCTCTGTCTTTCTCAGTGGAAAGCCAGTGCCGCTGTTGGTCAAAATGGGCCAGCGATTCGTCAATCTGGCCCTTTAGGTTCGCTGCCGGCCCCGGCTTCCTATTGCCAATCCCTGCTTCTGGGCCAGAGTAGTGTTCCAAGTCATCGACTTGAACGACTCTTTCGTCAATCTGCGTATACCAAGACTCGTGCTGCTGGGGAACATCACAGTTTGTGACCGAGTCCCTCCCAGAACAACCTGTCGGGAGCTGATGAACGGAATCTGATCCACTGGGCGAAGACGGCCAGCTCGGCGATATGGCAGGAATGTTCGGTGATGATATGGGAATGGAACCATCATCTGCATTCACAGTTAGTCTCTCTCTTTCGCGAATTGACATTCGGCTCAAATCTACATACCCGAACAGGCCGGGACCTGCCAGTGCGAGGAGGCAAAGGTCTTCCCGGGATCAAAGGAGACATCCCGTAGTCCACACTCAGGGATCGAACCACGCTTCTTGGCCTTCTTTGCGATATCCCATTCCTTGAGTTTAGAGAACAACTGCCGTCGACTATGATCATGTCCATTAGCGGAAGCCCAGGCACGCGTAGACCTTCAACACTTCGATGGATGAGTAGTTAGCAACTAACTTACCTGGTCACAAAAGGGCCGCCTGGGTCGGTCCGCAGAGCTTCAAGAACGGCTTCAGCACTCTTTTTCTCTCTGATGTACAGTTGGGTAATCAATTGCCTTTTAGCATCCCATTTGGCTTTCGAATGCTGATTATGGCATCGCATCATGTTGCGGCCACTCAGCGACGAAGGTATCGAATCTGCTTTTGGAGCGATCTGACGTAGGGGTGTCATCGTGTCGAGTTTGGCGCAAAAGGCACAAGCAAGTTGGTGAGAATGGGAGACTATGGTTAAAATTGGGATTTCTGATAACTAACTCAAGCAGTTTCGGAGTGCAAAGCACCAAGCAGTCAGACTTGGGCTAAAATAAAAGTGAGCAGTATTCTTGACGCGGGGAGCTTGGGAGTGCAAAGCACCAAGCAGGCCAATCAACAGCAAGTGCAGATGGCAAATTCCAAACCCCCCATTGGCGAGCAGCGGGCAAGCAAGTAGGCCAAGGATAAGGTAATTACGTACTCCATCGCGGCTACCTCGTAGGCAACCAACGACCTGCATGGACGGTCTAGTTTGTGCTTGATTGAGGAACTGTGAGCCAATCACGGGTGCTGGAATAGTGCAAATTCAGTCGGGCATGGATATCAAAAGTTATGGCTTCATCTATCGCCCCGCTGACCTAGCTGTCGTCAGACATTGTGTACCGATCTCACGGACCGCACGCAAAGCGCCATGGTGAGTGGTTCAGTCATGAACTGGCACGCCTTAAAACCCTCACGACGTGACCTGCGGCAACGCAGGGCTGCGACTCTGTTTTCCCCACAACTTCTCGAACGAATCAAGTTGCTCATGACAGGTATTTGCACTCTTCAGCGCCGCGAGGCTTGGCTCCGAGCCATGATACGGGTTCGAACACGGAAAACAATCTTAGGGGTTGTTCAAAGTGCAAACTGGGAGGAACAGCACATCTCCATCGTCCGTTGTACTTCGTGCATCTAGGTATAAATTGAACACCTTTTTGCACGCTTTTCAGTTTCTTGTCAAGCCCAGCAGCCGTTCTCTCCGCTCAACCTTAAAATCAGTTGAAACTTCTCAACGGTCCCCATCGAGCCTCTTGTTTGGTGCTAGGTTCGAGCGAAGAATCACTAAACCTACTTGGATATGTGAGATAACGACGGGATCCACCATTCCCATTCTTTGGAGTCAATGATGTGGCTAATACTACCGGAATAGGAACAAATCGAATCACTCCGTCAGTTTAAAGAGTATCGGCAGTTGGACAACTGCCTTGCAAACTTGTCAACCGAATGGGACTTGGAGGTGGCCGCCGTGAGAGAGGCTGGTGCTAGAAGTGATGACAGACAAGAGCGTACCCCTTTTTCCCGGCTCTTCATGCAAGGTAGCCAGGGCTCCGTCATTCAGTGGTCGAACGAAGAAATGAAGGCCGGTCCATGGAATCACTTGGGTAAATAGAGACACATGCCACGTTTCAGCATTTTGCTGACCAGGGGCAAGGGAGCTCGACATAGTCCAGTGTGGTAAGTTTCAGTGGGAGCTTTACATCAGCGAAAAGCAAGTGGCAGCTGTTCATAATGTAAATGGAAGTAGCCGAGGTAGATTGAGCTGTCAGTAGGACTGTCAACTAAAGCAGATGAATTTTGGAAACCGGGAAGCTAGAACTAAAAGAAAAGTCCAACGTAAGTGCCTTTAATATTACATCATTCGATCTAGCATATCTCAGACTAAGAGTAGTATCTTTTATTATTATTTGTCATGGGCGAGATCAGACTCGAACCTGCGACCTTGTGAGGGTTGCTGGCGAGATCACGTGACCTGGAGGGCTCGTGCACAGAGCGCACACATAAGGCCTCTGTATTGAAGGTACCTGTAGTAGAGACCAGCAGCTTTTTTTTTGAGATATAGAGAAGAGAGACGTCCGCTTGTTGAGGAAGGACCGGAGGATCAGGACTGATTTATTTAATCCAAAAGAAGGGTGGCCATTTGAGAAGGTTGGGCCGCTCTGCCGTGGACAGCGAGATGATGGCGGCGGCGGCGGCGGAACCTGAGATCGCGGTCGAAGCACCCGACCAACCCGCTTCACTGAAGCGACCAAGTCGTGCCACGAAACCGAGCTCGAAAGTTCGTGAGGCCATGCAGTCACTCGAAGACTCGACCATCGCGTCGAGAAAAATTTC